>CM070606.1:24573860-25064747 GCA_036346395.1 Hsuehochloa calcarea
AATTAAGGTAACTAGCTTTTCAGGGTTGTATACTGTCTAAACATTCAGGTGATCTGTTTGAGTGCTGACATGACTTCTAAATCCAATTTATTACATAGAGCAAGTTTAGTGTGTCAATTGTCGATGTGGTTCTTTGCTTTTATTGGATACCTGGCTTCTCATGATCTTGATTTAGCTTTTAAGTGGTGTATGACAAGTAATGTCCTTTTAGTTGGAAGTTTCTGCTGCTCTTGTGCTGTAACGATATGGAAGAAACATCTGCTATTTCCATAACCTGCCACTGAATGATGATCATTACTTTACTTCCATAACCTGCTCCTAAACAACGATCACTTGATAAGTAGTATATTAACAAAGGATTATCAAAGAAGAAAGGGGTGTGATAAACTGATAATTATGGTCGAGATAAGCTACGAACGAAGAATGGTTCACGTTCATAAACATCAGCAGTCACTGAGCCTGTTTGTGCCTTTTGACTCGAAGTACATGCCATCTTATGTCAATTTTAAACTTGTCCAGATTCTTGACCTGTAGCTTCTTGCATAATTGACTTCAGATAGAAAATTGCCATTCTGAAAAAACAGTTTGTTACGAACAACTTTGATGATCATGCTTCCGCTGTTCCAAAACAAAATAACTCTGAAATAACTTGAGTAGATGGATCATGAGAATATGTGCAACATTTCAACTCAAAACTTAAAATTCAGACTAATTTCAGTAAACAAAAAACATTATATAGCTCCATCCTCAACTCCTGCGATGTAATGTACTGAAAACTTGAAATACTGCATCAAAACTCAAAGCTATATAAGGTTTTTTGTTTACTGAAATACCATTTATGACAACACACCAGGCAAGTGATCCTCTGTATCATGCTTATGCATTCCATAGTTCATCCAGCGTAAGTGCACCGTAATGTGCTGACAGTGAACTAGAAGACGGATAATAGATGAGTGTCTAGTAGACCTCCTGCATTGTCGGCCTTGCTTGAGTGGTGTATTGATTTGTCATTTCAATCTGTTACGGTGCATGTGAAATGAGATCTCATCACAGGTCTAAATTGACCTTTCATTCAATTTGTGTGTGTCTGTGAGAGATTCACAAGATGACCGTAAATCGGTAAATTACTAAAACTATACTTAGTATCGACCTATTTGTTTCCTCCCGTTCATGGTCGATCTATGGAAAAAAGGATGACGATGGCAGTAGGTTAATTTATTCTATATCTCTTATAAGTGCTTGAGAGCTCACTGAAACAAAGCTTAAAATAAAATGGATAGAACTTTTACACATTGACAATGCAAATTACCACTATGTTCAACGTATTTGTTGCTAATGTTTTTTAGTGTTTCTGTTCAAATCCAAATTTCAGCATACGGCGGGATCAATGGCAGATCCAGCTGCTTCCGGTGCTGATGCTGGAGATGGTACACATGTTAATTGCCCAAACAAATATCATGTGGATGAGTCCAACGTCGAGAGGCCACCACTAGGTGCTTGCTATTTTCATGATCTTGTTGTGCAAACATGAACATACTTCACTCCATTCTTGTGTTGATGTAACATATATGCATGCGTACTCAAAAAATATATAATGTAAACTGAATTGCAGTAGTTTGTTTCCCTTGCATTTACAATTTTATTAGTTTCATCTTGTCTATGTTGAGCACTAACTGAATTATTCTCTTCATAACAATGTAGTGGCCTGAGTTCATGACTTAGGGTGGGAAGAAGCTTTTCTCGTAATATTCCTGTTGATGCAGAGATCAGATGAGAAGGCCATCTCTTTACTACAATCGCATGTGATAGCAGGAGCAGCTCTAGCTTAAGCCTAAATTGATCCGTACTGTTTGAACTGTTATATGTATCGTATTGCATGCATCATGCATATATTTTTGAATTTGAACTCGAATGTTGTGAGTTTGGGAATTATGTCAATATTGTTGAATCTATATATGTCAATATTGTTGAATCTTGCTCTTGAATGTATTGCTGAATCTTGACGTGGAATGTATTGTTGTTGAATCTGATTCAAATTCAATTGCAAATCGCAAATACAAAAATATTGGTTACATGACATGCACTCCCGAGTGTATTATTTTATATACACTCGGGAAAAATTATAATTTCTTGAGTGTAATAGGCTGGAAAACACTCGAGCAAGTTTACCGACGCGTTAGGAAGTGTCGGCCGCGTCGCTCTCATTCCCGAGTGTCGACACTCGGGGAACGTTTAGTTTATTTCCGAGTGTTTATTTACCGAGTGCACTTGGTAGAAAGATACATATTCCCGAGTGCTGACACTCGGAAAAGTATTCCGTTACGATGATCGAAATGCTCGAACGGGTTTTCTCCCGAGTGTCATACGTTTCCCGAGTGTAATTATTAGCACTCGGGAAAAATTAATTTCCTGAGGGTGACACTTGGAGAACATGTTTTTACCCTACTAAACTATCTTGAGTGTTTTTTCCAGACGGCTAACCTTCGGGAAATATATTCCCGAGTGTTTTTGTGGGTTTCCCGAGTGTTCACGACACTCGAGAAAATATCGGATTCTGGTAGTGGAAGCTTGCCAATCCTAACTCCAACTTTCCAGACAAGACCCTTAAGCATCACCGCACACTAGCTAGGGTGCAACCAACCAACCCAGCGAAATCTTGCCATTACAAATCGAAGAAATGTTACATCGAGGTGGAGTTTGAAGATCTTAAGATGAAGCCACCCATCAACCGTTGTTCAAAGAAGAACCGAGTTCCAATAATAGGACTAACACCACCCCCTAAGATTCAACGCATTGCCACTTGTTTCGGATGTCAAGGTGGGCCACTTCATGTCTCACTACCCTTCGGGGTGAAAAAGGCAAAAACAACTTGGTTGCTTTAACTATGGTGAAGTGAGGAGCTTCGCTAGGAATTGTCGTCTATTGGAGCCAAACAAGCTCAAGGTATGTCGACGTTGTGGTAAAGGACACTACATCAACCAATGCAACAACAACTGCCCCAACTATGATGGAAACCACCCACCAGGAGATTGTCCGATGAGCAGGGTCACCTGTTTTCTTTGCGAAGGACACGATCACTATCCCAAGGAGTGTCGTCTACACTGGATGATCACCAAGTCAGTTGAACTGCAACGACGAATTCTTCGCACAGCTGTAAGCATCGCAACCACCGAAGCTGACAAGGAAATGGTCCCAGACCAAGAAGGCATAGAAGGCAGTCTGGACAATGGATTGACACATGTTGTATCCTTAGGCCTAGTCGATGTCGTAGAGGACTTGTAAGATAAGTAGTTAATAAAAATGTATCAAATGTATCTTATGATTTTGAGAATGAATCAAATGTAAGGCATGTTGGTAGAGTGCTAGAAATAATGAGGATAAGTGCTTGGAAGATATCACCGTAAAATTTGGGATAAATCATTTAGACTAGATTAATAGAAATAATTTAATTTATAAACATAATGTGATCAATAAATGGATTATTGATAGTTTTAAGGATTGGATATCGACATAATAAACGTAATTAAGGTAGTTCTAAGGAAAATTCGATTTGCACTAGAAGGTATTGGTGTAGCATTAGTAGACTAGATAGATAATGACACACTTGGATATTATGACCGGTATTAAAGAATGGTGAATCCTTGTATTAGGGTAACAATATAATTTTGGTGGATAATAACGATTGAGTTATTGGTGGTTGAAGAAACAACGAATATCGGTGGATATTATTTTTAAGGGCGATAGCTAGAGTACAAAACTATCAGATTGCTACCATGATATACAACCGCTAATTGGTGGAGTAACAACTTCTATTCAGAATGATCAGGCCAAAACAGGAGTATACACAAGCTAAAAAGTTGGTGGTAATGTCGATTATAAGATAAGCTTAGAGTTTAACTTATGGTAATTAACAAGCTAAAGAAAATAATTGGATTCTAGTAGAGAAATTAGGACATGATGACCAGAATATAGTTGTTATATCGGCATGTTCAAGGCTAACTATTCCTTCGAATATGGACAATTGCTCTCAATCCATCAACAAGAAATTTATGGTTGCCTTGAGGATAACAGAGGACAACGATGCTGAGAAGACACATAGGCACCGGCAAAGCAACAAAAGCGCGTTAGCATCCTCCACTACGTCTATCTTCTTCTTTGTTCTATATTCTTCTTACCGTTCTACCGAAATCTCGGGATCGAGACTCTCTTTAAGGGAGGTAGGGTTTGTAACATCCCAAAAATACCTAAAAACGAAAATATGATATTTTTAAAATTTTTTGTATAATTGTCAGTTGTCATTTTGCTGGCCTGCATTTTTTAGAATTATTTCAACTGCATTTTCTCTTTTGTCGGCATAAGTGGTGCAGGGCAGAAAACAATAAATATGAAAACCCTAGAAACCTAAATCGTAAAAGTGAAAGAATCAGATACAAGTAAATAGCAAAAACTTAAGAGTATTGCTCTTTGAAAAATTACATGAAGTATAAACCCTAGAGTAAAAATAATGTTCAAGAGGAGATTAGAATTATTTAAAAAATATCAGATTATGAACTATCATCACCTGAGAATTTCCTAAAACAAACTGAATTAAAGGAATTAAGAGTCCAAATTTGGTATAATTTTTCAGCTAATAAAAATGGGAAATGTTATCAAACACATTTTCCTCAAGTCAAATAGTAGCTGCATGAAAATAGGAACTTAAAAGATCCTTAGAGAAAAACAGGTGAAAAATAAAATTCTGCAAAAATTACAGTATGAACTAGATTTTGTGAGAAGCCTCCCCAAAAAAGTTCATAATTTTTGGAGTTCAGCTTCTATATTTAAAAATTTTCTTAATCCATCAGCCATTATTCAGAAATTCTGGAAACATATTTTCCTTTTCCTTCCATCGACTGTTGGGCCACACATGTGGGCCTTCCCCTCCACGCAGCAGCCCTCAACGCCATGCATGTCGCCATGTCGCTCCTCTGCCCTTGCCAAGACATAACTTATACACATACCAACATTTGCATCAACACCCAGTGGCCTCTGATTCATCCAAGGAGATAGAGGCGGCTGCACAAATTTGTTTTCCCCAATTCGTACCCAAAACTGGTTTAAGGTGGTGTCCTCGGTAGGTGGAAGAGCCCCAGGCAAAAACATAATCATGAAGGAAGTAAAAACAAGAAGCTAATACCACAAAGTTGGCTGGAAGAACAGAATGAACATAATCATCAAAGTTTGCTGGAAGCTAATACCTAATTGATACAGTGGCCGAAAGAAGCAAAATAAGAACATGAAGATGAATATTTCATACAGAGAGAAAGATAGAGGTGAGCAAAGTGAATTTACCTAGTTCTTGTGGAAGAGGAAGCGTAGGGAGGAGGTAATATGGAAGAGGAGCTAGGCTTTTGTATGTTGGAAGGAGGCAACTGCCAGAGCAACATTGATTGCAACCATCGTCTTTCACCATCGTGGAGGTGGGGGGCTCTGTCTTCTTGGCGGTTGCTGAGTGAGCTGACGATGGTTGACTAGCGTGCAACATCGTGGGGATGGTGGGCGCCGCCCGCCGCTCGGGTGCGCCACCGCCGCGTCCTCTTCCATGCTTCTTCCTCCTCCTCGGCATCCCCGCCACAGCCAGATCCGGTGCGAGAGTGTGAGGCGTGATTTGCCGGTGGGGAGCATGAGAGCTAAGAGGATAGGGGCGGGGAGGGTGGAGACCGACGAGAGAGAGGATAGGGCATCAAGCAAATCCGACGCGCGGCATCGAGCTTTGCGGTTGGGCGGCGCAGGTGGGGAGTGGGAGGCGCGGGTGGGGAGGCCGGCAAGCTGAGAGGATAGGGGGCGAAGGAGGCGAGAACGAGCCGGGCGGGTGGGAGGGCGGTAGTGGGGAGGCGGAGACGAGTTGGGGTGGAGATGGGCAGAGACGGGCGAGAAGAGGGGTGGAGATGGGAGGAGACGGGCGAGAAGAGGATAGGGGGCAGAGGAGGGGCGGCGTAGGTGGGGAGCGGGAGGCACGAGTGGGGAGGGCAGCAAAGCTGGGGGAGGGCGGAGACGGGCGAGGAGGGGTGGAGATGGGTGGAGAAGAGGATAGAGGTGGAGTGAGACGGGTGAGAGAGAGAGGAAAGGGAGGGAGGGCGGCGCTATGCGGGAGATTTTCTGCGGCGGTGCTGTGCGTGAGATTTTTTGCAGCGGTGAGACGATCTGGGCCATTGGTTGATGGTTGATTTGACGGACGTGGTTGATAGTGGGAGGATGGCCGACCATCGATTCCTTCTTTTAAGTAGCAGAGATCATTGTCGAATGTTTAATCATGACGTCTAGAAGGTAGAAATACTTGAGTTTGAGGTAGAACTTTGTAGTGTTAATAGATGTAGATGACATCTTGGGCTTTTACTAAGTCAGGATGTTACAAGAATATAACTGTTGGATATATTAGTTAGCATGACAATTAGTTCCTTTAAAAAGGACTAAACTAAATTGCTTAAATCGAGTAATCCGAAGAATAACTAGTCACTGTTATAATAGAGTTTTAATCTGGGAGTATGAAAATTATGAGTGCAACTGATAGTAATTCCCATATGGGTTAAGTAGTTAGCATTTGTACAAATTCTTCAGGTATCCAAATAGAAGACAGATTCACGATTAATATTTACCAAGGCAAAATTAACTTCACTTTTTGAAGACACTAACTAAGAATCATTGGTTTGCACCAAACTATTAACCCAACCTGATAACTCCTACCATACCAAATAATTCTTTTAATTTAAACCTCTTGGATAAGTATGACAATACATCACTACAGGTTTTTAACATACTCTTGCTCATAAGAGAGGCATTAAACTTAATCTCTCAAATTAACCCAAAAGAAATATGCAAGGTCAAAGCACCCACTTAATAAAGAACCTGCAAAAGAAACCTTCCACTGCCCAAAATCCAAGCGAACAAATGAGTTGCATTTCCCAACAGAGGATTGTCGGTGTATTAGAACCGATCTTACGTAAAGATTGTTTGATTCGGGGGGTCTCCTAGAGATAAGATCACGCAGAGTGGATTGACACGGGATGTTTAGACAGGTTCAGGCCTTCTCCGGAGAGAATAATAACCTAATCCTGTGTATGGTATTCTTGATGATCAAGTAAAGACTAAGACTATTACAGAGAATAGCACTTGTGTTCCTACTTGGTGGCTCTTGTTATTTGCTCCTATCTCTCGATCGATGCCCTTATATAGTCGTGAAGAAGTAGCCGTTTTGCCTGCGGAAGATGCGCTGATTAATCGATGTGAGCGCATGATGGCGATAATTACGGCGCCTCGGCTTCTTCACGCCGTCTGGCAATTATCTTCCAGAGATAATGGGGTAATTACGCACCATTAATAAGCGGAATAATAGTGCGTGCAGACCGTTCGGATTCCTTAATCAATTGGACCCACTCGCCTGTAGGTTTGATTATAAGGTGGTCGTAGTTTACAGTCGTAGAAGAACTTACGACCGGTGGCGATCGTAGAAGGACTTACGACCGGTAGCGATCGTAGAAGGACTTAACGCAATTAATGCAAAAGCACTAATTGGAAAGCAATAGTCATATTTCTAATCCTCCAAGCTACCATCAAATAAAGTTGACTACATATTTGATCCTCACTTAACCAAAATTGTAATAAAATACAAGAAGTAGGAGGGTTTAATCATGAATCCATTGATTCTTCTCTTTAAAACTTATTACTTACCACCTTTTTATTTGGATATGGGGTTGAGGGAAGGGGCTTTAGTCTTTATTTCACAAGCGGATTAGAAGGACTTACGACCATGATATAGTCGTAGCAAGACTTACAACCACTTATTGGACTTCTCCCTTTTAGATAAGGGGTACCTCTGGGGACTATGTGACATCATATTTACCCATAATAAGAATTATAGATAAAAGATAAAAATGAGGATTATTAGATCCTCGTCAAGGATAAAACAGAACTTCCGTGAAAATATCAATCTTATAAATTAACTACATTCACAAGTAGCAGAAATATCACATTAGTCGGAAGAACAATATTTATTCCAAAGAACAAATAGAGACCAAATGGAGCCTGCCCACTTCATTATAACCACCATTCAAAAGAAGTTCATCAACTGTAAGGACTTACGACCAGGTAGCAGTCGTAGAAGGACTTACGACTATGTGGTGGTCGTAGAAGGACTTACGACCATGATATAGTCGTAGCAAGACTTACAACCACTTATTGGACTTCTCCCTTTTAGATAAGGGGTACCTCAGGGACTATGTGACATCATATTTACCCATAATAAGAATTATAGATAAAAGATAAAAATGAGGATTATTAGATCCTCGTCATCTAGCCCCCCAGCTTCAAGTGAAAGTAACTTATTTGATAAAGGTTTCGTAAATGGACTTACGACCATGAGAATGTCGTAGAATGATAGTCGAAGGAAAAACTCTTCGACATTTGAGTGTTGCTTTGACCAGGAATTTGCTTTATCAGGAAGGTTGCTTACGACTATCAAAAAGTCATAAAAAACCCCTATGACCGTCTGGTGGTCGTGGTAGGGGAATCGGAGAAAAAGCTCTTCCGATTGATACTTCCTTCGACTAGAAAGACTTGGTCAAGAATGTAATTTTGCTTGGAGGTGACAATACGTACCTACTTTTTTCTCGAACGGACCATCTGGAGAATTGCAACCGTCTCTCATAGACTTGTCCGATGAAGCGGTTCTGGCGGTACAACCATCTATCATAGACCTATAGCGGGGCGGTTTCGAAGCGGCGGAGATCGTCTTGATTATAAAAACTTACCAGAGGTAGACTTGGATTTTTACTTTTCCCCAAATCACTCCATGTTCTTGAGCTCTTGCTTTCTCGTCTTCGACTAGGTTTCATCTTCTCCGCCAACCCAATCAAAAAACTTCTTGCTTACGGCGAAATGGCCAAGAGAGTTTCGAATGGGAGGAATCGGAGATGGATGCGGCTAAGATCAAGATCTTGGTCGATCTTGGGAAGATCGAAGAAGGCTCGGTGAAGTGGATTCGGCTATCGGGCGACTTGGCCATCGGGGAAAATGGGCAAATCCCGTCTTCCAAGCGTATTGTGAGTGCGACCTTGATTGCTGCCCCACCTTTTCTCTGATGAGTACTCGAACACTTTGGGGTGGAACTAGTGAATTTAGGTCCCAATTCCATTACCATGTTGAGTGTGTTCGTGTATGCATGCGGCGTACACAGGGATTCCGCGGATCTCGAGCTGTTCCAATATTATTATGGGATGGCTCGACAAACCGAATCGCGGAAGTCATGATCTCAAGCTCCACGACTCGAAGTCGAAGGAGTACATTGAGTTTCACCGGTCTTCGTGGCGAGTGGAGGAAGAGGTGGTTCTCTTGGAAGGTCACCTCTGAAGGCGACCTTTCTTTCGTGGGGAAGGTCTTTGAAAAGAAATCTTCATGGGATTCAACCCACGAAGATATCAGTAGGATTAGCCCTTATATTCAAGCCATTAAGGACTTGAAGGAAGAAGGGTGGACCGGATGGCATGTGGTGAAAGATTTCATCACACGCCGAATTAGTCCTCTGAAGAAACGAGCATCTCCTATGTGGAGGTACTCGGGAAGAGGAGACCCCACCAGAGACTACGAGGAGGGTAAGCAATTGTCGACTTAACTCTCCGTTTGGTCTTTCTCAACTTTGTCTAATATTTTTATCTGTTTACACAGATCTTTCACAGGCTGAGGTTGACTCCAGAGTCAGACTCATCTGTGAGAAGTCCCCGCCACTCAGGCGGTTCCTCAAATCATTGCGGTTTGTTCGCGGATGAAAGGATAGAGCGCCTAAAGGTAATCAGAAATCTGATTCTCTCTTTAGGACTTTATAGTCGTAGAAGATACTTACGACCAATGGTGATCGTAGAATATCTTACAATCAAGAAAAAGTCGTAGAAAAACTTACGACTTGGTACTAGTCGTAGAAAAAACTTACGACTAATTAGTGATTCTTCTTTTTCTGTTTTGCTTTACAGAAAGTAGGCATGGAAAATCGCCAGGACGACGAAGAAGTCGTTCTGATGACTATTGGCGCTGGGTTGTCGAAAGACAAAGACTCGGCTCCTCCCTCGAAGAGACGTCGACTTGTAAAATCTGCCGACAAGGGGGGAGCAAGTTCGAGTTCTGGTCTTTCGACCAAACCCTCTACAAGGCCTGCGGCATCTGTAGTTGTATCTGAAGCCGAGGCCGCAGCCGTCGAAGCCGAGGAGGTTGAAGCAGTTGAACCTCTCAAGCGCAAACCTCGCAAGGCTAAGGTACCCTTCTATTATGACACGGAATCTTTCGCAGTTGGTGCCACTCCTAGTTTTATTAAGAAACTTGAAAGGGAGAACTGGAAGGATTTTGTGTCTTTTATGAAGGACGATCTTTGCATCGGCACAACACGCAATCGAGGCGATCTTTATACGGAATGGTCGAGACCGATCTCGTCCATCAAAGATCGAGAAACGAGCTCGGTTCTGTTCAAACTCTGACCAGGGCGTGGTCGTAGTGAATAGTGTTGAACCTCGACCGGGCGTGGTCGTGGAGAAGAAGAGGTCCTCCGTTGGGAGGATTGCTCCAAAATTCTGGTTAAGACTAGGTGCGAGTATGTGAAATGTCTTGAAGTGTAAGAAGGACATTTACCTTTTTCTTTTCACAACTTTGATTTGCTTTTCTTTATTTGATCAGACTCATACGCTTGGGAATGCTTCTCACGAGAAGTCCATTGCTATCCCTTGACTCTTGGAGAGGTAGCAATGGAGGTGGTCAACATCACCCTTGGCCCAGTGGCGATGAAGTCGAGACTCCAGTGTCTCCACATCTCTTTGAAGTCGTAACTCGACTCTTGAGGTAGCTATTCTTGTTGAGGTGGCCGCTCGACTCATCAAGTCGTAGAAACAACAGAGGCGGTGTGGAAGCCTCTGGTCTAGGTGGTGACCACCTGCGCCGCTCTGGGAAGGAAATCGTGGAGCGTTCCTTCCCTACCCAAGAGAAATCACGAACCGAAGGAGAAAATTTCAACCACGTGGTGACTTCTTTGGGCTTGCCTCCGTCGTGGGGTCTTACGCTTACAAATCTCGTGACCGAGTCCCCATCCCAAAGATATTCCCAATACGGAGAATACTTTTGACAACGCGCCGAGAAGGTGTGGTGGGACAAAGTCGCGAGGATAGATAAGCTGCGACACCGGACCTTGTATATTCGATTTTTGCTAGAGCGACTATGAATGTAAGTATCTTGAATACTTATATATGTGGCTTTCCTTCCCTTCTCACTTGTTTTCTTTTTGCGAAAGCTCGGAGCAAATTCTTTGTTGTCGGTGAGTATCATCGACAACTTTTAGACTAAGACAAGAGAAAGAACTACTCTGCAGAGGCGGAGAGGTGGTAAGTCACTTATCATTCATAGTTGTTTTTGACTTAAATACTCGTAAAATGTTTCACGAGAATAGTCATGGAAGAAACTCATGACGAAGTATCAGTCGAAAAGAACTTACGACTATTTACGACCGGTAGTGGTCGTAGAAAGACTACAACCATATCTTAGTCGCGAGAAAACTTACGACTAGGTCGGTGGTTGTAGAAGTACTCACAACCATTCGGTGATGTTTATCTTCGTTCTGCTTTTGTAGGTTAAGCGGTGATACGAAGAACTTAGGTGACTCACTCGATTGTGAAAAGAGGAGTCGAGGAGGCTAAGGAATGAAGTATTAGTTCTCTCGGATAGACTTGAGAGTCTCTGCATCTAAAGATTGCGGAAAAAATAAGCGATAAGTTACGAACTTAAGACTGCTTTTGATCTTTAACCTTTACTCGACCCTCCTTTCTTCTCGAGATAAAGAAAAAGAGATGCGGAAGCTCGAGACCGAAGTTCAAGAAAAATCTTTGGTTATTCAGGAGTTTTCCGCATTCTGCGAATAAGGATCAAGAACTCGAGGGTTTTAGAACTCGATTAACGTGTAAGTAAATCTTTACTGTTATTCTTTTTAGTATTTTCCTTTTCTAATGCCAATTTCTTGTTCGAAATTGCTGCCCAATTGAGAAGCCTCGAGGTGAAATCCAAGCAAAGACCTTAATCGCAATGAGTCCGTCGCATTGCTAAGATGAATCTGAGAGGACATCGAGCATGGGAGCAAAAGCATCTTTGAAACTATTGCTTCCCATCGAGAAGAGGTCAAGAAATTGGATTCTCAATTAGTAGGTAAGAAAAGCTTTACCTATAATTATCTTTGTGTTATCTTCCTCTAGAAGTATATCTTTGTTTGACCGATATTATTCTTTTGAACAAGTGGTGAAAACAAGAAGCTTCACGAGGCTTCGACTTGTACCCAACAGGAGATGGAGTCGATGAAGACTAGTCTTCAAGGCAACATCACTCTCTGAACAATGTGTTAATGAGCTACATTACGAGGAAAAACTCCTCGAGAAGATACCATAGTTTGCTCACACAAGTACCATTGGGAACAAGTCGGAAAATTGCAAGAAATGGTGACCACTCAAAGACTAATCAAAATTTGAATCAATAAGGGAAGCGATCGAAGCTGCGATAAGTTACGCTTTAGCGAAACTTAAAGCTCAAGACCCCGCCTTAATGTTAAACCAATTGAAGCCGACTTGACCGTCTGAATCGAGGCAAGTCGTCTAATTGAGGAATCGATCGAGTTGGTAAAAGGTGGCGGAGGAAATGCAGCTAGGCTCTCCCCTTGAGTAATCTTGTAACTACCTTGTAAGGCGAGACAATTTTGTGAGCGTGTCAATAGCCACAAAAGGAATTTGAAACCTCCCGGAGCTTTGGGAAGCGGTCCTAGGATATCAAGCCCCAGTGCAAAAGGCTAAGAAAGAGGTATTGTTTGTAATGCTTGAAATTTGGTTGGTGTATCATCTACCATGGAATTGACCTTTGGACACACTTTTTAACCACCTCCATAGCATCGTGCAGAGTGTAGGCGGTAAAAACCTTGTCGAAAGGCTTTACCAACCAATGTTCTATAGGAAGCATGTGTCCCACGGATGCCCTTTGTGTATATCGTGAAGGGCGTTATTCCTTCGTTTTGCGGAATGCATCGCATGAGTATTCCTTGGGCTCCTCGTTTATAGAGGACTCCTTCAACCAAAGTATACATTTTGGCTTTTCGGGATAATCGATGCGCCTCAAGATCATCTTGGTCTGGAACCCTTGTAAAGATACTTGTAGATGGGAGTCATCCAGGTATCCTCGTAATCTAATGAGGCTATCTCAAGAGGAGGTGTTTCTGGTTCTTCGACCAGAGACGGTTTTTGGAGTTGCTCCAAGAAAACTCCTTTTGAGTGCGTGGATCGGGAAGAAGCCATCCGAGCAAGTTGGTGCGAGGAAATTATCCTTCGAGGATAAATTGTACCTCGAAACCTAAAAATGTTTTCTAGCTTACGTGCTTCGATAAGTACCGAGCCATTGTTGAGTTAGTGCACTGGTACTCTTTCCCGATTTGATTCACGACTAGTTGAGAGTCTCCTCTCACGAGTAGTCGACGAATTGAGAGTGCTTTTCGCACTCGTATGCCGCCTAGCAAACCGTACTACTGCTACATTGTTAGTAGCTGAAAGTTTAATTGTATGGCATACTTTAGGGTTTCTCCGTAGGAGATACCAGGACCACCCGACCCAGAGCCACTTAAAGTAAGTGACCCGTCAAAATCTGACATCCACCGGTGCGTGGGAATCGTCTTGGGGATCTGAGCGAGTTCGAGATTTGTCCATTCGGCGACAAAGTCCGCCAAGATCACGGGATTTTATGGCCGTTCGGGACACGAAATGGAGGTCGAACTCCCAAGTTCGATGACCATTTTGCCATCGTCCCATTGTTTCCTTATTATGAGGATTGCTCCCAAAGGAAACTCGGGCAACACGACTATTTTGTGCGCTGAAAATAATGCATGATTTCCTCGAAGACATGAGGAGGGCAAATAGAAGTTTTGGACACGAGGTGCGCTCCTTAGGCCCGTGTAAAACTTGGCGACGTAGTAAACCGGTCGTTATGCGTTTTCACGTTCTCGACTAATCTGCGCTTCTTTGCTGTGGCGTGGCGGCTAGGTAAATTAAGAGCGTCTCTTACGGCTTTGGAGAAACGAGCAGGAGCACTCGAAAGATACCTCTTGACATCCTCAAAGCGCGTTTGCCTCGTTCGACCACTCAAAACCTTCATGTCTCTGAGAAGTTTAAAGAAAGGTAGTCCTTTTTCTCCTAGTCGTGCGATGAAGCGACTTAAAGCCGCCATGCACCAGTGAGTTTTGGACTTCCTTTTTGTGTTTGGAGGGCGCATCGGAGGATGGCTTTTATTTTTTCGAGATTTGCTTGATTCCTCGTTCGGATACTAGGAATCCAAGCAATTTTCTGAAGAAATTCCAAACACACACTTCTGGATTGAGTTTTAAGCGGTGCTTTACGAGGTTGTCGAATGTTTCTTGTAGGTCAGTGATATGATTAAGTCTCTTAATGCCTTTTACGACTAGATCATCAACATAGGCTTCCAAATTCCGGCCTAATTGAGATGAAAAAGTCGATTGCATTAGGCGTTGAAAAGAAGCACCGGCATTCTGACATAGCAAAAGGTACCAAATGGAGTAATGAATGCGGTCTTTTCTTCATCGTTTAAACACATATTGATCTGGTGGTATCCAGAATATGCGTCTAAAAAACTTAATATCTCACAACCTGCAGTTGAATCAACCAAATTGATCGATCACGAGGTAAAGGAAATCATCTTTTGGACAAGCTTTATTAAGATCGATAAAGTCCACGCACATCGCCATTTGCCGTTTGACTTTTTGACCATTACAAGATTAGCCAGCCACTCTGGGTGGTTGACTTCTCTTATAAAGCCTGCTTTAAGTAGCTTATCCAACTCTGATTTAATAGCATCTCGTCGATCAGGGGCAAATCTCCGTAATTTTTGTTTCTGGTACTTTATCGGTAGTAAAGCTAGCTTTGTGCTCGATCACCTCCACAGGGACTCGGGCATGTCGGATGCTTGCCACGCAAAGACATCTGCGTTAGCTCGGAGGAAGGTAATGAGGCGTCTTCCTATTTGGGGTCGGAAGTCTCCCGTCGCGAGCAGTCTTGAGGGTTCTTCTGCGTCGGAGGAACCTCTTTGACTTGGTCGTTCGGCTTTGGTGCGACTTTAGGCTTCACTTGCTAGTCGAAGGTGACTTTCATCTCGAGTTGGTATTTGACCAACCATCTCGAGGATCGGCGGTCGCAACTATCGCCATCTTTTGTCACATCGAATGGTGATCACTCCTTTGGGACTGGCATCTTAAGACATTGATACCCGTAATGAGTAGCCATTAAGAATTTTGCCAAAGTTGGTCGTCCGAGTATGGCATTATATCTTGTGTCGAAATCGACCACATCAAAGGAGACTTTCTCTCGTCACGAAATTACTTGGTGAGCCAAATGTTAAAGGAAGAGAAACTTGGCCAATAGGTTTGGTGAAGATCCGGTACAATTCCATGAAAGGAGTATCGTCATGGCCTTACCTTTGTCTGGTACTTGCATCTCGTCCGGGGCATTAGTAAATAATATGTTCAAAGAATCGCCACCATCAACCAACACTCGATTGACCCGACGGTTGTTGATGGTGGGTTCACCTAATCGGATATCGACTGATCGACTTGTAGTGATCGGGCGGTCATCCTTCTCAAAAGAGATGGTAACTTCCGACCACTTGGTAATTTATTGTGAGAGGAGTATGTAGAGAATTTACCTCTCGTCCGTGACTTTAAGTTGTCGTTTGGAGTCGTATGTCGATGATCCTCCGTAGATGTGCTCAACGGTATGTTGTGGATCTTGGAGCGGCATCTCCTCATCATCCGACGACTTTTGGCCACTCGTATGTCCTACACCTTTCGAGAGTAGGGAGTGGTGCTTCTTGTTGTAGTAGTCCTCGAGCTTTCTTTGGAAAACTTCGGCGATTCTGGAGGTCATGTCCTTCCTTTTTATGAAAAGGACACCACCTTGGTTTGTCGTTCCTACGATCGGGCGCTTACCTTTGCCTTGATCGAGTGCGACTTGGTGGTTTGGGGCTCTCCATCTTTACGGCGGAACCTCCTTGGAACCACTAGCTTGTGGTTTTGATTTTTATTTTCTTCTTGGACTTTTTGCTTTTTATCCTTACCAACTTCACGGCTCTCGAGGAGTATATGTTTCTCGATCGATAGTGTTGTTCCACTCGGCGCCTCGAAGCGATTGCATATCGATCGGCCATCTCGAAGAGTTCGGCAAATGATGTTGGGAGGATTGAGCAATGTCCTCCGTTATTCTTCTCTGCGGACTCCTTGCTTAAAAGCCACGATCACGGAGGAATCGAAATTTTCGAATTGAGTTACGAACGACTAAAGCGTTTGATGAATTGACGCAAAGTCTCGTTGTTGTTACATTTTATCCGTGCAAGTCGTCTTCTTTTCGAGGCGGTTGTATGTGCCTTGAAATTCGCTGTAGAAGATCACAGAGGTGTTGCCAAGAGTAGATCGACTCGAGTGGTTGGTTTAATAACCACGATCGGCGGATCCTTCGAGCACGATCGGAAGGTAATTCGCCATTACATGCTCTCCTCCTCCTGCTTTGCTCGGACGGTGTTGTATAGATCTCAAGAAATTCGATGGGATTTTGAGATCCATCAAATTTCTCCATGTTCCTTTGTCGAAAATGAGGTGGCGTGAATAATCGCTCGAAGGTCGGCGAAAATGCGGCATCCGTAATCACTTCTTGACGCCTTCTTTGTAGAAAAGAAGGGTTAATGTCACCAGTGATCGTATCTGACGATACCCGTAACAGTGACTGTTACGTAGTAGGCCTCGGTTCTCGAGGAGAATACTCCTCGTATTCCACTCGTTAGAATTTCTTTGTCGAAGTGGTGAATGATCACCTCTTGAGGGGCTTCTTGATCTTGGTGATCGAAAGGTATTTCTCGAATAGGGAATCGATTCGACTTATGGCGTGTCGATTCCTCGTGAGAAATATTCGATTGATCGGTAGTGAGGAAGTCGTATTGCTACGACTACACGAGTGTTGTCGATGAGGTACCTCGATCTTGTCATCACGATTCGAAGTCTTTGCGTAATCTCCTCGGCAAAGAGATCGTACCACGCGTTCGAGCAAGCTCTTGGTGGGATTCTCGAGCAAGTCGTTGATGTCACGGAGTTCTTGTACCTCCTCCGTGATGTTGAATGCGCTCGAGCAAGTTCTTACGGACGCAATTTTCTTTCTTCGACGACATCAAAATCCTCCTCCTCGTGTCTTTGAGGCCTTCTTAGTGGAGTGCGAGAATGTCGAGGATTTCCCTCGCGTTCATCAGTGTTGGTCCTCTCGCCAGCGGTGGTGCCCTTGCCATTACCACGAGGGGCGCAGGTGTGATCTTCGGGAGTGTTCTTATCTCGGCCTCCATGAGGTGACCACGATTTGGGGAAGGGCGAAGACCTCCGTTGATGATTCTCACTTGCGCTTGAGGCCTCCCGCTTGAGGAGTGCTCGAGGACACCATCTGGCGACTTGGAGTAATCCCCTCGGTAGGGAACTCGGGTTATAAGCGTCTCCGTTCGCAAATGAGATCTGCGGGAGGCGGTCGAATTCTGAGAAAAGCATGCTTGATCCCACCCTCTCTGGAGTTACCACGAGAGAGAATCACTAGATCTTGGTGGAGTCTGGAATGGTGGCTCCCGAACTTGACTTACCAAGTCGGACCGTCTTAAGGGACTTGAACACTTGGAGAAAAACTCGTCGCGTTGTGAGTCCTCACGGGCGGTCTGGTCGGATTGACCCTTGTCCTTTGAGGGAAATGGCTCCTCTGTTGGGCGTATTGTTGTGGGGATAAGGATCCTCCTCAACTCTATTAATGGGATGGTTTCTGGAGAATAATCTCCAAGGCAACATCACCATCGGCGGATGCATCACTCGGTTCATAGTCGAAACCGGCATCCATGTCGACGTCTGCGTAATCGCCAAGTCAATCCAGTTCTCCTCGTTCCATTCTCCCGCCATGATTGCATGAGATTGGAAAAAGAGAGTATGTTGACAAGAGATTACCTAAGATCCCCGAGTCGGCGCCAGCTGCGGTGTATTAGAACCGATCTTACGTAAAGATTGTTTGATTCGGGGTCTCCTAGAGATAAGATCACGCAGAGTGGATTGACACGGATGTTTAGGCAGTTCGGGCCTTCTCCGAGAGAATAATAACCCTAATCTGTGTGTATGGTATTCTTGATGATCAAGTAAAAGACTAAGACTATTACAGAGAATAGCACTTGTGTTCCTACTTGGTGGCTCTTGTTATTGCTCCCTATCTCTCGATCGATGCCCTTATATAGTCGTGAAGAAGTAGCCGTTTGCCTGCGGAGATGCGCTGATTAATCGATGAACGCGCATGATGGCAGTAATTACCGGCGCCTCGGCTTCTTCACGCCGTCTGGCAATTATCTTCCAGAGATAATGGGGTAATTACGCACCATTAATAAGCGGAATAATAGTGCGTGCAGACCGTTCGGATTCCTTAATCAATTGGACCCACTCGCCTGTAGGTTTGATTATAAGGTGGTCGTAGTTTACCTGGTCGTAGAAGAACTTACGACCAGGTAGCAGTCGTAGAAGGACTTACGACCAGGTAGCAGTCGTAGAAGGACTTAACGCAATTAATGCAAAAACAGCTAATTGGAAAGCAATAGTCATATTTCTAATCCTCCAAGCTACCATCAAATAAAGTTGACTACATATTTGATCCCTCACTTAACCAAAATTGTAATAAAATACAAGAAGTAGGAGGGGTTTAATCATGAATCCATTGATTCTTCTCTTTAAAACTTATTACTTACCACCTTTTTATTTGGATATGGGGTTGAGGGAAGGGGCTTTAGTCTTTATTTCACAAGCGGATTAGAAGGACTTACGACCATGATATAGTCGTAGCAAGACTTACAACCACTTATTGGACTTCTCCCTTTTAGATAAGGGGTACCTCTGGGGACTATGTGACATCATATTTACCCATAATAAGAATTATAGATAAAAGATAAAAATGAGGATTATTAGATCCTCGTCAAGGATAAAACAGAACTTCCGTGAAAATATCAATCTTATAAATTAACTACATTCACAAGTAGCAGAAATATCACATTAGTCGGAAGAACAATATTTATTCCAAAGAACAAATAGAGACCAAATGGAGCCTGCCCACTTCATTATAACCACCATTCAAAAGAAGTTCATCAACTGTAAGGACTTACGACCAGGTAGCAGTCGTAGAAGGACTTACGACTATGTGGTGGTCGTAGAAGGACTTACGACCATGATATAGTCGTAGCAAGACTTACAACCACTTATTGGACTTCTCCCTTTTAGATAAGGGGTACCTCTGGGGACTATGTGACATCATATTTACCCATAATAAGAATTATAGATAAAAGATAAAAATGAGGATTATTAGATCCTCGTCATCTAGCCCCCCAGCTTCAAGTGAAAGTAACTTATTTGATAAAGGTTTCGTAAATGGACTTACGACCATGAGAATGTCGTAGAATGATAGTCGAAGGAAAAACTCTTCGACATTTGAGTGTTGCTTTGACCAGGAAAAACTCTTAACAATTCCACTCCCGTGGACGGAACACGAACAATGCAAGAATGGAATGAACACATGCAATGAATGTCACCACTTTTATCCACATGGATTATCAATTTAAGAACGAAATGTTTATCATGGCGTATGGACATGAATCATAACAACACATCACATCAACAACATTCAATAGAACTCAATATGTCATAACACAGTGTAGTTGCCTTCCGCAAGGTGACGTGCTAGGAGGCAACGAAGGTGCTCTTACACTGGCCGCCTCGCCACCCACATGAATGTGTATTAAAAAATAAGAACACATGGTATGAAGATGCTACCGGTGGTCTACCATACCCCCTTGACTACCCAATACAACGAATTGACCCGAACTGAAAATATACAATTCACCCATCTAAAGTAATTCTGGACAGCGACACGGAAAAATTCATAATTAAAGATCTGGAACTCAGAATGACATGAATCTAGTGCCCAATGAAACTTAACGAGCAAACCTACAAAACTATAGATGATAAGATTTCCTAATTCTACCAAAACATTTGACTAAATAGCAGTTGAAAATGCCTGACAGACATCTGTCCAGATAATCAGAAAAGCAGCGAAGAATATAACATAACATTTACTAAATGAGTCCAATTTGAGTGTTCTTTATCAATCTGGAAAGAGAATAAAATTATCTACAGAAAACTTTTTGGGTGACATGTCTGAATCTGATTCTAAACAATTCATATTTCACCAAACAACTAAACTAACAATTCTCGTCAGGTTTCTCGGGACAGCAATAATGAATGTATCATAACTTTTGAACCACGGATTGGAATTTGGTGATATTGGTGGATATGGAAATCTAACAACCGTGGCTATAATTCTCTAGGATGGAAGAACCTCTAGATCGGCTTCTAAGAGGTCGAAACCGGACGCGCAACAATCTGGACACTGTTTGGAATCTCAATTACAACATGTCGGTTCAATCCAAATCATCAGTTCTTCCTCCAACAGTATCAAATAATGAATTAGACTCTTCGTTACCCTTGAATACCGCAGGGAGATGTTGATTAGCCTCCTGAAGAACTCCCCATCTTCTTCTCCTTCCTCCCTTCAATGGCCGGCCACAACGGAGAAGATAATCGGCCAGAGGAGATGGCAGGAGGAGGCGGCTTCGGGGAGGACCTTGGGGGCAGCGCCGGGGATCACCGGGGGCCAGCACCAAGGGGAGGAGGCAGCACCAAAGGGCAGGGGAGGCACCGGTTTGGGGTGTGGGGGTGGCGGCTCTAGGGTTGGAAGGGGAGGTAGGGCGCATGGGCCATGGGCCTAGGCGCCTCCCCCCGCCCCCTTGGCCCATCCTTGGCTGGCCATTGGCCGGCCAAGATTTGCCCCACCCTGGGCCGGAAGTCCAGGGTCCACGAATTTTTTAAAAAACTCGAATTTTCAAAAAATTTCCTCTCCCGAACAAATTCCGCTCAAAACGAAATTCAGAGTATTACTGTAATACCCCGGAAATGAAAAGAGTAAAGAATCGAATCGAGTAATTTGAATGGAAGCCGGGGAAAGAAAAGACAATTAAAGGAGTAGAAATTCCTGAAAAATAGAAGGGGTTTTTCATAAACTCGACAACTCTGTGCAGGGCCACGGCCCAGAGGGGCCCATGTGGTGGCGGCCATAAGGGGGGGTTCCCACCCCCCAAACCCTAAACTCCACATTTCTCTCCCCCTCCCCCCTTTGGAGCCGCCGCCCCCCCTTCCCCCTTGCTGTGCACCGCCTTGTGCGTCGATGTTGGGTAAGATGCGTTCATTTTCTGTCCTGTCCATCTCTTCGAAAGTTGTAGGTATTGTTCTTAGCTTTCCATAGCCACCGAGATCACGTGATTCTGCCTTACGGTTTAGGAGATATGATTTTTTTTTAGTGCGTGCCACTCTGTCTGTCTGACGAGAAGGATCTGTCGGCTTGATCCTAGGTTTTAATTTAGTTAGAGGCATTTCCAGAACCTCCACCCAAATAAGTTATTGTAGCCCTTTAAATTATCTTTCAAATATGATAAAGATCATCTCCATTGGATCTGTATAATGAAAGTTATGATATGTTCTTTACCACTATTCTGAATTCTGGGCAGATAAATGTTAGTGTTTTCATCTATTGTTTAGACTACTGTACAGGCCGAATCTGGGGTTTTGCCCTTCTAGAGTTTTATTCCTAGGAACGTTAGCTTTCTTTTGTAACTGAGATCAGGAAAATCCGATCTGTAGTTTGGGAGATATGAATTTTTGATTACGAACTGTCCGGTCTGTCTGAAAACTGAGGTCAGTAGGTTTGTCCCTCAGTTTTGTTCAAATTAGGTGCCGAAGCAGAACCTTCACCCAACTAAGTTATTTTAGCCCTTAAAATTATGTTTCCAAGATGATAAGAATCATTCTCATTGGATCAATAGGTTGAAAGTTACGCCATTTTCTTTATCTCTGATCTGTATTCTGGACAGACGTAGATGGGTTGTGTTTAGCTGATAATTAGCCCTCTGTTTTGGCCGAATCAGGGGATTCCGCCAACTAATGTTTTGTAGCCTGATCTGTTAAGATTCAGTGAGCACTGGTTTCAGGTCTTTTAGAGTTACAGATAATTAATGGTGAATTTTCTCGTACCGCTGCTCAGAAGGGCTGAAATCTGGTGAATAGTTTATTTTCATTTTGGGTCTATGCGTATATTGGATAGTCAGGGGTTATTGTAGAACACCGGTAGCAGTGTTATATCGTTGTTCTTATTTTGGGAACATGCTTGTGTAGGCGGCGAGGCATCATGTGTGGGAACACCTCCGTTGCCTACTAACGAGTCACAACGCGAAAGGCAAATACTGTATGTTAACTGGTGTTGAATTCAAAGGAATGCATAATGATATGTTGTTTACATGAATGTTCTTGTGCTTTGTTCATGGTGTTGATATACTGCAAGTGACTAGTGTGGCCTTATTGGTACATTATGTTGAGTGTGAATACATACTTATACTTGTTTACACATGTTGTTGAATGCCATGTGTGTTTTCCACTAATGTGTGTTATTCATTCATACCATGAGAAATCATCATGTTCATTCATAAAATTTATTATGACCACGGAAGTGGATTCTTTTGGTAAGTCCCATCAATTCCAAAGATGGGCATTTGAAAGACCCATCAATTCCAAAGATGTGCATTTGAAAACCCACCATTCCAATGTGGGTAGTGTTGACCACCATTCCAATGTGGCAACTTGGACACCCGTATGAAACGTTCTTCATACGGTGATTGGGTCCCCGTACTTTGTGAAGTACGGGCTTAAGTGAACATCGAGGGGTATATCACGCGCTATACCGGTGTATGCAGTCGATAAGTCCATACCTTCAATGCATTCTTACATTTCATCCATTCATGTATTCATTCCATACGTACATGTATGTGTTCCAATAATTGTTCGTAATTCAACTGAATTGTGTTGTCCACTCCATGCTTGATTATTCTTGTTTAGTACTTGCTGAGTCTTCGACTCACCCTTGCTTTGTATGTTTTAATTAGGTAATTGAGGAGGACGTCAAGATGATTTGGTGGGGTAGTTCGGCACACTACACTTCACTTTTATCCAATCGTAACAATTATTCTTGCCATTCATCAAGTCAAATTGTTGAAATAAGTTCCAGTTGTAATAATCCTATGTTAGTATCGCTTGACTGTTCGTGGTATTATGACCGTTTATCCATTCTTTACCATGATTCTAGTGATCGCTCATTGTCTTTCCTTAGGAATTTATGTTGATTGAATCGGATAATCTAGTTTTAATGCTATGCTTAGTAGCTTGATAGGTTTGTGTGACATTTTGGCTTCGAATAGCGTGGTGTTACAGATTGGTATCGAGCGGGCTTTAGGTCCGTGGTTCATTCAAACATATTAAATTGACACACCGTGCACATTAGGAGGGTTGGGTAAACTATTGCTTCCGCATTTCAATTGTGGTGACTCGAGTATTGAGTCGTTGTTAAATTGTGTTGTGCTATGATGTGTTAATCCATGATATGATGTGATAACCTCTATCTATGAAATTATTCTATGATCGTCATGAGATGATCCGATATAAATATATATATTCATAATTGATTGCATTAGTTATGCGTTTCGCTAGCGGCGTTGATCCATTGAGTTCGTGGTTGATGTCCTGGGTTTTGCCAAGCTACACCACTGTTTGTAGTATGATATTAGAGAACTTCTTACCTCTATTCCATAAGCTCTGTATTGAGCATGAGCTCATTGATGAACTTGTTGCTTTTCTCGAACTGATATCTGGTTTCCTGGTTGTGGTTCCTGGCAGTTCGTGAATTCTTTTGAAATTGGGGTTTTAATGAAGAAGGCAAGCTCCAGCAGTTCTCTGATTCGTTCTTTGAAACAAATATTGCCCTTTCGACTATTGTGATATTTCGCTCCACGTGAGCATAGTTCAAATGCAAGATTTCTCTTTTCACAAAGACTTGTTTTACCTGTTGGGGAAATTTACCTCATTCGCTCGCTTGGAATCTCGGTATTGGAAGACTTCTTTTGCAAGTTCTTTATCAAGTGTGTATTGATCTTGCATATTTCTCTTGGGCCGCTTTAGTACGTCGTTCTCTTCCTTGATTTTCGAATTTGACAAATTCTTGTCCTGGTGTCGATTGATGAATTTCTTTTGGGTTCATGATGTTGGTAGACGAGTTTAAATAGGCCTTTAATGGTACTCCGAAAACATTATTGTTTTTCGATTGTCGAATTGTTTTTACTACGAATGATCTTTGTAAATTGGCAACATTGATATTTTCATAGTTGTTCTTTCTTTCTCATTGGAAAAGAGCGACTCATTTACTCGTTTGATGGTTTGCCTAATGAGAATTCTTGTTGCAAGATCGTTAACACGAGAAAGCATTGGCTCAATGTATTCCTTTGGAACCCTCTCGCTTGTTGAAATTTGATGCATCTCTTTTACAAGAAAAGCGTTAAAACCCTTTTGGAGTGCTTGGTTATGCTTAAGTCGGGGGTTGCACCCAAACAAAGATTGTGGGCTACGGGTTTCTATTAGACCCTATTTGTTTTTTTCAAAATAGTTTCTTGCCTTTCTGGCTGCGGAGCTCTCATTGCTGTTTGTGAACGTTATTCTTGACAAGATCGTTCTCTTTATGTTAGCCCTATCTCTCTTGTTGATAAGGGTAGCTCGGTTATCCGTTTGACAGTTCGGAGAATGAAAATTTCCTTTCACAAAGTTCATTGAAGAAAATTTCGACTATGTTCATTTCTTTGGAATATTTGGAGTGTTGGAGTTTAGAACCTCCCTTTGAAAAGAAAAGTGTCGAAATCCCCTTTCTAGAGTTTTGTAGTGTTTGGGTGTGACGTTTGTTCAACTTTGTGGTTTTCGTACCAGAATTCTTTTTCTAGAATAAGTTGTTATTACAATTCCATTTGATGCTGAAAATTTTTATGACCCGATTTGTCATGTTCCTTTAGAAGGTTTATTGACACGATCAAGAATGTGAGAGTAAGGTTGATTCATTATAGAGAAAGAAGTTTGACCACCTTTCTTGTTGTTTCTAAAATGATCCAATTTCAAGTTTTGTGTTCATGACCTTTTGGGGGTTCAAGTTTATTTTGGTAAACGAAGTCTGCCGCGTAAAACAATTTGTTGTAAAGTTATAATAGTTCTTCAGTGATGCGAGCGCTTTGATATTGAATGCTCGTTGTTCTTATCTACTAAGGTCAGACATTCTCTTCTTTTGAGGCTTATGCTTTCAACTGTGGACTCCCCTTATGTTCAATGAGTTCATTGCTTAATTGGTTTTCTCCTTGGTCCGGTGTTTGTGGCGAGTGGTAAATGATTTTCTAGTTGGTGAAAATCGTTTTCATGTGCCTCTTCTTTTGAGAAATATTTGACCCATTATTTTCGCATGAGTCTTTCGAGGTGTTTTCTTATTGATGTTGTGAGATTGATGTTGAAACTTATAGTAAAAATAATCACCTCTGTGATACCGCCTAAATGAGAATACTTCAAGTTTAGTTTCCGTGACCTTTTGGAGTTCGTGAATATTCTGGTAACTGAGATTGTTTTAAGTAAAATGGTGCATGGAGATATCCTATTGCTTCTTAAGAGTTTCGTGTGATTTAGTCCTAAAAGCTCCTTGGTTTGAGTTCGCAAAATGAGGTTGCAATCAAAAGAAATTTTCGTTGCTTTCGTTGAGAATCCGTTTGCTTTTCGTGAAGTCCTGTAAAGGAAAATGCTTGTTTTGTGGCTGAGGTCATTTGGATTACATGTTTCATGAGTAGATGAACTGTTTCGAACAAATTTGGCGTGTTGAAAAATTTAATTTGTTCTTAAGTAGTTCCGTGGGTTGAACTGAAGAACTTACTTTGTTCATGTGGCAAGGTGTTATTAGTTCAAGAACTAATTGTTGTGTTAAAGGAAAGAGTGCAATAGAGTATTTGATAATTTGAGTCAAGTTTTGTAACTTGTGATTATTTGAATCGTTCCTAAACCTCTTACTCTTTCCGCTCAAGAGATGTCGAGTTTCTATCGCAATGTCTTTCTTTCGTATCGGATGTTATTTGCTATTCTCTCTTGAGGATGTGTGCCTCAATCGCGAACTTAGTTTTCGTTTTCCAAGATCACCTTTAGCAGAATATTTCTTTTGGTTTCTTGGCAGCCGTGGTGAGCAATGCTTTCCTGTATGAATGAACTTGTTTTTGTTCGCCTCTTCCTTTTGAGAAAGGATCACAGTTTTGTGTTGCGAAGTGTTTGCAAGGTGAAAGTTTGGCAACTATTTGGTGGTGGATGAGTAATCGTAGCAATGATATTTTGCTACCAAGTTAGCGGAGGAGTAGTAGAATGTGAAATGGTTTTGATCTGTATCCCTTGGAGGGAAATTGATTCACCTGAGATGTTTGACTTCGAAGTAAGTCTGAAAAGTGTTACGGCTGATTAACACCTGGTATAGTGAAATTCTAGAACTTCAATTCCGAATTTAAAAGGTTGGTGATTATCGGAGGTATGGAAACCTTCATTGAATTTTTAGAGTAACGCAATTGGATAGCATTGCGAGATGGTGTGGATGATGTATTTCAGTTTGAGCATAATTTGATAATATTCAATTAAGAGGTTTAATCTCTTGAGGTATGCGATGAATTCGAATTCCAATATTGGAGAGAAGTTTTACTCCTCGAAGAGAGAAGCGGAAGAAAGGATGTTTCTTCGGAAAATGATGTGTTTCCTTGCTTCTCGTTTGGGTTTTGTGCTGTTGATAAGTGTTTTCTGCACTTTGAGTTGGGGCCGTGTTGGCATGACTAAATCTCTCCGATTCAATGAGTAAAAGAAATATTTGATTTGAGTATTCAAGCAAATTTCTCTTTTAGTTTCCGTGTGTTCTTTATAAATTGATTCATTGGAAGTGGAATTGCTTTACTGATGAATTGTCACATTTGGGATTTAACCTTTTTGGTGAAGAGTTAACATTGCGTGGTTGCGATGAGAACTCTTTATTTTTTTTCAGTTGGATTCTCTTCATTTCCGGCAGTAGAAGAAATTAGGAAGTCGGCTTATCGCTTGACCGTCACGGTACATACGCCAAGCACGCAACGTAAGGTGCGTCTTTGGTCTTGAGTGAGCAGCAGGACTATTCAAAGTTGGAGATTAAGTTAAAATCGTTGACCATCGAGTAAGGTCTTACCTTCGATCCTCTTCTGATGAGTGTACCTAGAAAGTTCAAGTTGATTGTTAGGTCAGACATCGCTTCACATCTTTGCTTTGTGGTTTCTCTATTCCGAGAGAGGCCACTTGGGAGATAGAGTCTCGCATGCGCGGCGATATCGGCACTGCTTCGTTTCGTGCGTGTTTATCCTTGATAATTTCAAGGCGTAGTTTTTGTTCGAGTGGATTGGCATGTAGATTCGAGGTCGAATCCTATTAAGGGGGGTAGAATGTAATACCCCGGAAACGAAAAGAGTAAAGAATCGAATCGAGTAATTTGAATGGAAGCCGGGGAAAGAAAAGACAATTAAAGGAGTAGAAATTTCTGAAAAATAGAAGGGTTTTTCATAAACTCGACAACCTGGGCTCAGGCCACGGCCCAGAGGGGCCCATGTGGTGGCGGCCATAAGGGGGTTCCCACCCCAAACCCTAAACTCCACATTTGTCTCCCCCTCCCCCTTTGGAGTCGCCGCCCCCCCTTCCCCCTTGCTGTGCACCGCCTTGTGCGTCAATTTTGGATAAGATGCGTTCGTTTTCTGTCCTGTCCATCTCTTAGAAAGTTGTAGGTATTGTTCTTAGCTTTCCATAGCCACCGCGATCACGTGATTCTGCCTTACGGTTTAGGAGATATGATTTGTTTAGTACGTGCTGCTCTGTCTGTCTTACGAGAAGGATCTGTCGGCTTGATCCTAGGTTTTGATTTAGTTAGAGGCATTGCCAGAACCTCCACCCAAATAAGTTATTGTATCCCTTTAAATTATATTTCAAAGTTGATAAAGATCATCTCCATTGGATCTGTATAATGAAAGTTATGATATTTTCTTTACCACTGTTCTGAATTCTGGGCAGATAAATGTTAGTGTTTTCATCTATTGTTTAGAATACTGTAGAAGCCGAATCTGGGGTTTTGCCCTTCTAGAGTTTTATTCCTGGGAACGTTAGCTTTCTTTTGGCACCGAGATCAGGAAAATCCGATCTGTAGTTTGGGAGATATGAATTTTTGATTACGAACTGTCCGGTCTGTCTGAAAACTGAGGTCAGTAGGTTTGTCCCTCAGTTTTGTTCAAATTAGGTGCCGAAGCAGAACCTTCACCCAACTAAGTTATTTTAGCCCTTAAAATTATGTTTCCAAGATGATAAGAATCATTCTCATTGGATCAATAGGTTGAAAGTTACGCCATTTTCTTTATCTCTGATCTGTATTCTGGACAGACGTAGATGGGTTGTGTTTAGCTGATAATTAGCCCTCTGTTTTGGCCGAATCAGGGGATTCCGCCAACTAATGTTTTGTAGCCTGATCTGTTAAGATTCAGTGAGCACTGGTTTCAGGTCTTTTAGAGTTACAGATAATTAATGGTGAATTTTCTCGTACCGCTGCTCAGAAGGGCTGAAATCTGGCTGAATAGTTTATTTTCATTTTGGGTCTATGCGGTATATTGGATAGTCAGGGGTTATTGTAGAACACCGGTAGCAGTGTTATATCGTTGTTCTTATTTTGGGAACATGCTTGTGTAGGCGGCGAGGCATCATGTGTGGGAACACCTCCGTTGCCTACTAACGAGTCACAACGCGAAAGGCAAGTACTGTATGTTAACTGGTGTTGAATTCAAAGGAATGCATAATGATATGTTGTTTACATGAATGTTCTTGTGCTTTGTTCATGGTGTTGATATACTGCAAGTGACTAGTGTGGCCTTATTGGTACATTATGTTGAGTGTGAATACATACTTATACTTGTTTACACATGTTGTTGAATGCCATGTGTGTTTTCCACTAATGTGTGTTATTCATTCATACCATAAGAAATCATCATGTTCATTCATAAAATTCATTATGACCACTAAGTGGATTCTTTTAGTAAGTCCCATCAATTCCAAAGATGGGCATTTGAAAGACCCATCAATTCCAAAGATGGGCAATTGAAAACCCACCATTCCAATGTGGGTAGTGTTGACCACCATTCCAATGTGGCAACTTGGACACCGTATGAAACGTTCTTCATACGGTGATTGGGTCCTCAGACTTTGTGAAGTACGGGCTTAAGTGAACACCGACGGTGTATCACTCGCTATACCGCAGTATATGCAAATGATAAGTCCATACCTTCAATGCATTCTTACATTTCATCCATTCATGTATTCATTCCATACGTACATGTATGTGTTCCAATAATTGTTCGTAATTCAACTGAATTGTGTTGTCCACTCCATGCTTGATTATTCTTGTTTAGTACTTGCTGAGTCTTCGACTCACCCTTGCTTTGTATGTTTTAATTAGGTAATTGAGGAGGACGTCAAGATAATTTGGTGGGGTAGTTCGGCACACTACACTTCACTTTTATCCAATCAGAACAATTATTCTTGCCATTCACCAAGTCAAATTGTTGAAATAAGTTCCGTTGTAATAATCCAATGTTAGTATCGTTTGACTGTTCGTGGTATTATGACCGTTTATCCATTCTTTACCATGATTCTAGTGATCGTTCATTGTCTTTCCTTAGGAATTTATGTTGATTGAATCTGGATAATCTAGTTTTAATGCTATGCTTAGTAGTTTGATAGGTTTGCGTGACATTTTGGCTTCCGAATAGCCAGGGTGTTACAATTACACGAATGAACATAGGGTTGTATACCATGACATAACTGCATCATTTCTAGGGTCAATCTTAAGTATATATCACCTTGTAGATGAATCCAAACCTGTAGACGCCCCTGATCAAGTTGTAGGGCTAATATCTAGCCAATACTTGGGAATTCCAGCTACGGCTCATAGAATTTCCTTGATAAATATAAAATCATAAAAGAAACTATTAAGCGTGTTGGGTCCCATGTGTCGGTGAGACGTATGTCTACCCTATGCGAACCCCACACTTATGCATAGGTCTCACCTAACTATCATGGAACTTCTCGATAAATAGGAAGTAAAGTCTAAAAGAATCATTAGAGCAGCAATGGAATGTTCCCTAATGGATAATAGAAGTTCATCCACCAGGCATCACCTAGGCTCTAGCTTTCGTCCATCGTCAATCGTTCCCAGTAGCAGAACCCTACATGATCCGAAAGTAGATCAGAATCATACCTAACCAGGTAATCTCTTATCTAGGTAACCATTTAAGAATGTTCCTTCGACATTCTCTCCCTCCATTGGATTCATCGCAACTTCTTGGGTTATACTTTGGTTTGAAGTATTTCCTTCATCAATTCCTTTGAAGCTACTTCGTGTGAAGTATTTCCTTCATCAACTCCACTAAGTATGATTAGTTTCATATGGAGTACTTCTGTCTTTCAAGACATCGTTAGATGTGTTTATTTTCATTCAAAGTATTTCCTTATTGTTTGAATGTATTTGGATTTATTGGATTCCATTTGAATGCTTTCTATCATTCTGGGACTCAATCCTATTCTGCGTAGATAGAATATGAAGCTACAATGTAATAGCACTCTGAGACAACAAGAACAAGACCAGGATTATCATAATATTGGGCTTTATCGAATACTGAGCAAGACGATTATCAGCATATTGAGCCTTATCAGAATATTGAGCAAGGCGAGTCAATACTTTGATCATATTGCACCTAGTTTTTGTAATTATATAGTTTTAAATTATGAAATTGCATTGCTATTATTTATACAACTATATTGGTTTAGCTCATAGTTAATGCCTTACTAATAATTATGTATAAACTTCCAATGCTTGAACTTGGACACTATCATTTGTCACCCTAGAATTAATAGTTTACATACTAGTTAATAAGTCTGTATCTAAGTGTCATACTTATCCTTGTTTTGATACATTGTCATGCGGGCATTAAATTGCCCAACAATAATCATTCAAAACATAAAAACTAGATTTGGGTAGCCGAGGCTGGAGCCTGGCTAGTATGTTAGCTGGAAAGGTTATGTTTAAAAACAAATGAAAATCTAAAAAAACCGATTTTGACTTGGGCGACTAGAAAGAGTGGCTTGTGCTGGGTGCACGAGAGAGAGTTGGTATGTGGATGTACCGTTCAAGTCAATTAAGGATCAAATCTTGTAATGATCTCTCATGAAAAAACAGTGCAACCATAAGTTCGTAACACCTACGTCATGTCTAACTAATTTGTTTGCCTCGGCGCAGCTTCGCCATTGGTGAATGCGGGTAGATAGACGGGAGAACGAAGCCACGAGAACTGCACGACGCAAATAGGAGGCCTACCCATGGGCAAGGGGAGGCCCTAAGGAGGTGATACCTAGCGGTGTGGAGTTGCGTTGAGGTAGGATATTGTGAAGGTCTTGTGATAATCAACTTACCCGCACACCTACGGAAGTGTATTTGGGGCATTATAAGTTCACATATCTCTTGTTGCTAAAGTGTACAAACTCTGCAGAGTAAGAAAACATATTCTCAACCAAATTATCTTTAGAAATATTCTAACTCCTGGAGGGTTATTCACTGAAGCCAAGTCATACCTAGTAATAATTCAACATTACCTATTATCCCAATAATTGTCATAACGATTAGACTTCTTCGCAATTCTAATCTCAATAACTACACCGTCATAATCCTCCTACTCAACCTTGTAAAGTACCCAATCACGATACTCTAATAAAATTGATCAAGATTCTCATACCTCCGATAATTCTAATGTTCTATCAAAATGAACTAAAAGTTCTTGAACCACAATTTACTATAGATTTTACTAGTTCCAACAATGTAATCAGTTAGCTCAAAAGACAAACATTCAATTTAAATCAAATCCTCACAGAGAATTATTCCAAGAAATTAATTTTTCACTCAATGAATCTCAAACAACTTGACACTTACAGTCTCACCAAAATCATCTATTTGACCACTACTATCAAGTTACCATTATACATCCTAAAAGACATTGCAACACGAATCGGTTAATCCTTTCTCAAAAAAAGATATAGATGGAAACAAGTTTCAACACATAAAAAAACGTTTACTACTCGCAATAGACACAAGACCAAGGGAAATAGTCAAATAGCCAAGATCTCGGAAAACAGAAGTCGAGACCACAGTTGAGTGCACAAGTCCCACTAGAAGCGAATTTCAACCCTCAATGAATAAGAATAAATCATGGCTATAGAAGCTCAAGAAACTATTAAGCGACAATGACATAAAGTTAAGCGCACCTCAATAAGTTGCAAATCACAAAGCCTAACTCCATCCTCAAATACTTCTACTAGATTCTTTCCTTTACCAAAGGAATTTTTTTCTTTGATTACAATACCATTCTGCCAACTCGGACAAGAAGAACGTTTAAATCCAAATCACTTGAATCACTTAAGAACCAGCAAAACATTCCAACACATCACCATGATTGAACTAATTTCAGCTACCACATAAATCCTAAACTCCAAAAGATCATGAGTTCAAAACTCAAAATATTTCATTTAAACGATATCACGGAAGACGATCAAATTCTTTTACTTCTAAAAGAATCAATACTACCCTCATCATCTCATACTCACAGTCTTACTAACCTCATCATTATATACTCTTAGCATGAATCATCGTAGCCTACTATCCCATCATAACCCTTTCCAAAAGAACACAATAACTTATTTTAAAATATATTTTTTTCAATTAGATTGCAACAATCAACTTGTTCAAGAGAACATCTAATGCACAACCACCTTATCGAAGTGAACCTCTTTTAACAAGGGCATGCTGCCCCAAGTCATCATCGGATAACACACATACATAGATTACTTTTAAATTTCCACCATTCATCTGTTAGCAATGCTCAACACCAATTTAGTGCACACTAATTCCAATCCAGAGGCTATCATTAACAATTGCGATTATTCCATCATGGAATAGCTTATATTCCTTTTTCTATTTGCTTTCCCGCTAGCATATAAGAGATTATTGAGTAGTCAATTGAATAAAATTTTCAGATTATTATCCACTAAGGCAACAATCGAACACACCCTTAACTTTCTCTCCCTACAAAATTGGATTAATCCATTGAGACCAAATAATCCAATGAGTTTAGCAACCTAAAAATTTAATGATCATCCATTTCATCAAAGACATACTATTATCTGACAATTCCCACCATCATGTAAACATAGATCACATAGCAAATCCCGTCAGTTCATCAAGAACTACTAGAAGACAACATCAACTACTAGTTAAGATTAATTACATACCACGCCATTGACCACACTTTATACCCATACCTTATCAATTTGTTTGAATTACAATCTCTGACTTAACCACAACAGGACATTGTAATACCCCATAAATGGAACGGGTAAAGAAACGAATCGAGTAATTTGAATGGAAGCCGGGAGAAAAGGCAAATAAAGAATTAGAAATTCCCGTTCAAAGAGGGGGGTTTTATGTGATTTCTTGCCAACTTGGGCCGCGGGCCGCGATCCAATAGGCCTGAGAGGGAGAACCGGCCTAGGGGGGACCGGCCAAAGGGGGGAGGTGCCCCAAACCCTAGCCGCCTCCCCACTCCCTCCCCCCCCCCAAGCCGCCACCTCCACCTCTCCTCCTCCCCAAGAAGCCTCCTCTCATGGTTCTTGGCACACCCCTACTGCCCTGGTGCCGCCCCCAGCTGTGGTGCCTCCCCTCCTCGCCAACGGAACTCCCCACTGCCGACATTCGCATGGAAGAGAGGAGGACAGCACGATTCGGCCAAGGGAGGGAAGGAAAGGGGTGAAGGGACGGGGGATCGTCGTCCCCAATGCTTGTTCTCCATCGTCCTATGAGTCTTCAACGGTAACAACAAGTTTGTTTCATGGTTTGATGTTTATTGGATGAAAAATCGATTAGTATAATTGGATCGATCTACTGCTGTTAAATTTCCAGAACCTATCTGGCGTCTTGCACGGTCAGTTTCGTCCCCTTAGAGTCCGATATGGAGGTTCGACCCTCCTAGAGATTTGTAGCCCCGATTGTTATCTTTCCATAGGCACTAAGATCACGAGATTCCACCTTACGGTTTAGGAGATATGAATTTTTAACCGCGCGTTATTCTGTCTGTCTGATATCTGGGGACTGTCGGTTTGTTCCTCAGTTTTGATCTATTTAGAGTCAGATTCAGAACATCCACCCAACTAGGTTATTGTATCCCTTTAAATAATATTTCTAAGTTGATAAATATCACCTCCATTGGATTAGTAGAATGAAAGTTACATCATTTTCTTTACTGCTATTCTGAATTCTGGACAGATGTCTGTCAGTTGTTTTCAACCGCGGTTTAGCCAACTATTCTGGCTGAATCAAAGAACCCCGTCAACTAGAGTTTTGTAGTGTTATGCGTTAATTTTCATTGGGAACTGGTTCCATGTCAATTCGAGTCCCAGATAATTATTTATGATTTTATTTGTACTTCTGTCCAGTTGGTTGGGCAGATGGCTGAAATGAGTATTGTCCGTTTATATTCGTGGTTTGTGTTGGTTAGTGGGAGGGATAGTGTGGGTCTCCCGTACCTAAGCCATGCCACGTTATTCTTATTTCGGGATCATACTTGTGTAGGCGGCGAGGCATCGCGAGTGGGAACACCTTCGTTGCTTGCTAACGCGTCGCAACGCGAAAGGCAAGTACATTGAAATCCTTTACATTGATGATTGATGTGTATTTGTGTTCATGCTAATATTTCCATGATCCATGTGTAACACCCTGACCCAAAATCGACTCAATCCCTAGCCCACCGTGGGGCGGACCCGCCACACATAGCACCTCACTTACACTTTCGTCCTCGCTTCGTGTAAAAGGGTTAACCCGGAGGTGCTACGTTTGGATCCAACAGGTATTATAAACTACTACAACTCACTTGAGACAAGCAATATGGGACTAATCCCACCACACAACTACTCATGGGCCACATGGGCGCGCTATGAGCGTGCCGGGTATTACACTCACCCCTTAAGGGGCGACGCTCTAGCGAAAGATACCGCATATGCGGCAAATGCCCGTAACCACCCCTCGGACACGTCCGCGCGTCCAAAGTCGGCACATATACCATGCCATGTGTCCACTCCGACCACATGCGCCATGCGCCATATGCCCGCCCCCGTCTCCGCACACGCCAGACAAATAAGGTTGATGCTCGATACCATCTGTAACACCGACCCAAAATCGGCTCAATGCCCAAATTTCACCGTGGGTGGACCCACACATAGCACCTCACTTACACTTTCGCCCTCGCTCGTGTAAAAGGGTTAACCCGAGGTGCTACGTTTGGATCCAACAGGCATTATAAACTACTACAACTCACTTGAGACAAGCAATATGGGACTAATCCCACAACACAACTCCTCATGGGCCACATGGGCCACATGGGCTACACTATGAGCAGGCCTGGGTATTACACCATGTTTTCAATCAAAGATGTTAATCAATATTCATATTCCATTACATACAAGTGCAATGTGTTAAGATATATTAATTTCTGTTGAATGCTCGTTGATGGTTGATATGCCGGTAATGTTGTGATCTATATTCATATTCCATGTTATACATTCCGTTCCTATTTGATAATCCACGAGGAAGAAAACGATAATATTCATTGCACATGTTCATTTCATTCATGTGTTGTTCATGTTCCTTCCACGGGAGTGGGTTTGTAAAGACCCATCAACTCCAGTATGGGCATGTAAGACCCACCATTTCAATGTAGGCAGTTTCGGACACCCGTATGAAACGTTTTTCATACGGTAATTGGATCCCCGGGCTTTGTTAAGTACGGGCTTAATTGAACAACGACGGGTGTCTCACTCGCTATACCAGTATGAGCATGTGTTAGTCCATTCCTTTCAATGCATCCATTCATTCCATTCACATACATAATTTTTCATAGATTAATTCATAATTTGTATTGAGATTGGCTTGTTCATAACATGGTATGTTCAAATTGTTTACTGTACTTGCTGAGTTTCGACTCATTCTTATTTTCTGTCTTTATTTAGGTGAACGTTGATGATGACTTTGTTGGGAGGGATTAGACAAGCACATTTCACTCAGATCACTATTATTCATCTTCATTGATTAAGTTCGATTATGTCTTTCATTTGTTAACTGAGAAACTATAATGAATAAGTCTAAGACTAAAGGTTACTTCGTTTGTTAAATGCTGCAAGTAGTTCTTTAAATTACTCCTTGATCATATTCTGATGTATTCAGTCTTAATTCTGGCTATGCTTCTAATAAAGTTGGTCTCCTCAGTACTTAGAGGAGTTACGGTTTAAGTTCTTCCGCAATTTGATTGTATGTTAGTACTTTTAGGTAACATCTTAGCTTCCGAATAGCCAGGGTGTTACAGACATTGCAAAAAGGGCTTTGACGCTTTCTTTCATGAAGGAGAAGTATTAAACTTCATACTCAAATTACCCCTAGCAAAAAATATATTAGGGCCCAAAGCTTCCTCTCATGCTAAAGAACTTGCAACAGAAAACTTTCAGTATCCAAAATATCAAACGAATATACGAGTCATGTTTTCCAAATAACAAAAATAGAACAACCATGGAAATATCAATCTAGCTAGTGAACAATGTTCACAAGTAACAAAAACAACTCAACAGTTGGAAGTGAAAATAATTGCTTTAAACAAGAACAAATGGAGACCAAGTGAAAATCCTAACAACTACCTTATAACCAATATCCCAAGAAAATTCATCAACTGCAACTATACCCAGAATTGGCTTAAATCAAGCTTAAGAAGAGAACAACTTTTCTAAAGAAACTCACCCTCAATACCTGTAACCATTGAGTAAATCAGAATACCTAAAGAAACTCACCCTCAATACCTGTAACCCAACATTGAGCCTGGAATGCCATTAAGCTACTCTAACCATCTAATTTAAAGCAACTTACTATAAAATTACAGCAAGCATATCAATGATAGAACCCATCCACGGGTCACAACAACACAAGCATGATACTATAACAATCATAGATAAATTAGTCCTAGGAACATAGCAAGAGACTAAACCAAGATTAACGTAAACCAAGCATCTAAGGTTATTCAATATCATCATGTCCTGAATATAAGTCATCATGCTAAAATAAAAGTTTCTCATGTCTCATGTCCAATGAATCAAATAAATGAGTGTAGGTTGTGATTCCAAGTGTGCTACCTCTTCCCGAATGAAACGTCATCAACAGTCACCTAAAAAACAACAATAGAGCATGAATGAGTCCACGACTCAGCAAGTACAACCGAATAGTATGAACAACAGTGAATAAGAACATGACAGTCACAATATATATAATAAGAACATGGAATGGCAGAAATCATATGAATGAATAAAATGCATGATCTCCTCTTCCGCTTATACTGGTATAGCTAGTGAACACCTGTCGGTGTTCACTTATGCCCGCATTATCCAAATTGCGGGATCCAATGCCCGTTTGAAGAACATTTTAAAACGGGGATCTAAATTGCCCACATTGGAATGGTAGATCTTACTTGCCCATGTTGGAATGATGGGACTTCACTACCCACTCCCGTGGGTGTAACAAGAACAATACTTGCATGGATGAATGAATTCGATGAACAAAAATATATCATTAATATAACCATGTAACCAGTTATGAACAGGAATAAGTACGCATCAAACATTGTTCACCATACATTCATCGTACAAGGAAAATCTCATATCAACACAACCATACAAATGTACATGCCTTTTTCGCTACGACGTGAGGGGAGGCAAGGACGATGCTCCTAACTCCGGAACCCCTTCTCCTACACAAGAGAATCACTAACATAAGAACGCTGTGAAAAGTAGACTCTACTCACACCACCTAACCCGTCTTCCCAAAACGCAAGATTCAATATTGGTTCAACTCAATTTACCCGATAGTCTAGTGGAAGGTCACACTAGACAGCGGTACTAAAATCTTCATATCTTTTCTTACGAAGCTCGAAAAGTAGTGATCTTGGACTCTCTAGAAACATGACGAAATTATCTACGATAACCTAGTTGGCAAGGTTTTCTAATTCGGTCATCTAATAGACCTAAGGATCAGATGAAGTTTTTGCACCTACAATCTGTCAATCAGAACAACTGCGGTAGACGAAAACTCGTATCTTTTGATTGGCTCAACCTAAAATCAAGTTTTCTATCAATCTGCAATATTAAAGGATTTACTACAACTTTTATATTGGGTGAACTCTCTGATTCGGTGTCGAACCCGGGAACGAAGGATCCCGAATTCTCTGTGTTCATACACTAGTCCAGGATTTCCAGTGTACACAGTCACAAAAATGTTATCACAAACATATCCAAAGGTATATTTAATAAGCATAGAGTTTATTACAACCGGGCGGAGGCCAAATAAAACATTAAGCGGAAGCAAAATATAATGGTAAGCCACACGATACGCCACAGTAATCGCCCGAGGTCGCCGCCTAATCGCCCCGCCTCCTCACCTTCCGGATAGCAGCCTTCTCCTCAATAATAATATTCAGCAAGAGTGAGCACTACAACCGTGCTCGCAAATTACACCCAATACGTAATTTAGAATGTATGCATAAGTTTATCAAAGGAGGGTTATAGGGTTTATTTATGTAAATCACCTTTTTGGTTTAAATATTTACACTAAGTTTCAAGGCATATTTTTATTCCATAGCTAAATTCAAATTTGAAGTTCATCATTTTATAGTGGATAACCTCCATATGAAACATGGTGAAGGATACCTCCTATCACAAGGCTACCCACCTAATTTTACCGTATGATTAACCATCCTCAAATCATGTCCAAAGTTATTTTAAAACCAAAAACAAATCTAACTTAGAGTGGCTTTGCTCAAGATGTCCATGACCGTGGACACGGCTATTCAATAGATTTACACTCGCAGAGGGGTACAACTTACCCACACGAGATAATTTGCCCGTTATGTCGGCCAATGCACGCTTCCTTAGGCGTGTGACTAGGCAATTATCACAAGGCGTTTCCAATGCATTACCTCAATACCAATATGCCCGCTAAGGTTTCACTTCCATTAGGCTAACCACCGCCGAAACCCTCTTGCGCCAAGTGGGAATAAAGTCTAACCGACACCCACACAACAAAAATGGCATAAACAATAATGAGGTAAGACAAATTATTAAGCTTGGTTCTGCCCATACAGAACATATGGTAGTACGGTGGAACTTTTGCAAGATGCGGCTCAAAGGCCGGTCCTTAATCTACTTGGGCAACTTTCTGAGAGACCATGTGAGAGGTCCTCCACTCTGAGTGATGAGTATTTGACAAGTGTGTTGATTAGATTGAGAGTTGAGGTTTTCGGTTTGGATCTGCTTTCTGGTCGAAGTCAGAAATCGAACTACCGCCGTATGGAGCGGAAGTTCGATTAATCGAACTACCGGTGTTGAAATAGGAACTTCCGATTTATCCGGTTTTGCACTCGGTTGAGGAAATCGGAACTTCCGCACAAGGGGTAGCGAGTGTCCGATAATACCGACATTAAGTGTTCTCTCGAGAATTTAAATCGAATTAAATATCCGAAAGTCGGTTGTTAGGATATCGAAGTACCGCAGTGTTGAGCGCGGAACTTCCGATATTCCTGACAAGTGCGGATGTTCCGGAAATCGGAACTTCCGCTGTGGAAATTGCGGAACTTCCGATTGTGTCCAGAACTGTGCAGAGAAGATAATTTTGTGATTTTGATCTTGTATGAGTTTGAGTCTTATACAAATGTTTATGCTATGTTATTGTGCAATGCTATGTGATGTGTTTTTGTGTGTGTTGACTGCAGGGCATCAAGATGGAGTCGTGGCGAGACACGTGGACCGGACTAGGCGCAGGAGGCGTTGAGGTCAGAACGGTCGGGATGTGTCGAAGACGGCGTGAATCTTGAAGCGGTTGTGAGTCGTGCACAACAAGGTGTACGGGAGGCTTCCAGAAGGTGCGCAAGGGGCGAAAGGGTCTTTTCGCAAAGCGGCAAAAGTGGAGGCGGTTCCGTTCGGGTGTAGCGGGCTTAATGGGTTGGAGGCCCATTAACCAAGGCTATAAATAGGGGAGAACCCTGGAGTTAGGGTTAGACTTTTGGAGAGAAAATTAGGTTAGCTCTAGAAAAGATTTGTTTTGCTTTTGAGAGCTTGTTGAGAGGGAGAGTATGATCTCAAATCTTATGTAATCTTTCCTCTGTGTTTCCATCTCAGAAACATTTGATATCTATCAATGAAACTCGAGTTTTGATTACTTGTTTATGTCCTCTTCTTTCTCTCTGCTCTCATGTTAAATATCTAGGGTTTTGGCATATCTTTTGATTCGCCTTATGAAATAGCATGAAACTTGATATCTAGATTCGCTTTGATATTGCTAATGTATCCTCAAAGTTTCATGAACTAGGAATCGAGAATCGTGTCTATTTCGGTTTTGGTCTTTCTTGCCCTTCTTCAAGAAATCCGATTTTGGGTTGTTTGTTAAATCTTTGTTTGCGATTCTTCTCCATGAGGTCAAGATGTTGCTTAGGATGATGTCCTGTGAAACTTGACCAGAGAAGAGCATTCAAGATTGAGCACTTTGGATTTTTGGGAAAAACCCGAGCGCACTGTTCTTCGGTCAGGACAATCGGAACTTCCGATTGTCCACGGCGAATTATCAAGCAGCGAACTTCCGCAGCATCCCGAACTACCGGAGTGCGAACTATCACGGTAGAATCGACCTTCCGATTTCGACGAGCAATGCCTAAAGTTTATTTTGATTCTCTGATTTTGCTTCACTCTTCTTAAGAGATCCAGAGGGCTTTGTAGATTTGCCTTAAATACAGTAAAGGGGAGTTCTTAATTTTTATTGCACCATTCACCCCCTCTGTTGCCATTTCGGTCCTTCAATTGGTATCAGAGCCGTTAGCTCTTCTTGATAGATCTTAACCGTCGGTTGAGCCATGGCAACGACAAGTATTCCACCAAGCCTCCGCTTTTGATGGTCCGGATTACCCTTCCGAAGAGCCGAATGGAAACTTACATCCGTGCTCGGGGGTATGCCATCCGGAGAAAGGTGAAGGTTAGATTTGTCGCTCGCCGATGAGAACATCAATGCCGAAACATGGCCGATGTTGAGGCAAATGCTAAGGCAAGGAACATAATCATTCGTGGTTTAAGCGTATGAGTTTGATCGTATCTCTCATTTGATTTCGCATTTACATCCGGGTGACCTCGATGCATACCATGAGGGCACCACTCGATTAAGACGGTTCGACAAGACCGCCTTCAAGCGTGAGTACAAAGAAATTTGAAATGCTTGTCGGTGAATCTTTAGACGAGTGCTTTTCGCTTTTCACAAAATCTTGAGCAACCTCCGAGCGGTCGGTCTTACATACCCCGACTCGATAACGCCGACAGATGCTTTCGCACTTGATCTTCGTGTTTGGGAGATGAAAGTGACTACCATCAAAGATAGCACGACCTCTCGACCGACTCTTGATGCGCTTTACTCGCGTCTCAAGACTCACGAGATTGACATTGTCTCTCAAGGTCGAAGTCACAATCGATGGCTTTAGTCATCGATCCCACTTCCGGATCTTCTTCGAAGTCGACACGTGGTTCTCCCTAGTCGCTCTCGTGACATAACCGATGATCGCTAGAGCAACTTGAGGATGAACAAATAGCCCTCCTAGCTCTAAGTTTTCCCATGCTTACAAGAGGAGGAGGGATGGTAAGAGAGGAGGTCCTGTGATTTGTTTCGAGTGTGGTGGCCCCAACCACATCCGAGCAAACCGTCCCAAGCTTGGGAAGGGCAAAGGTGACTATGGCGGTCCAAGCAAGAACGACTACATCGACAAGAACCGCAACACGAAGCCCTCAAAGACTGACCAAGGCAAGAAGAAGTTCCGCAACTTTGGGAAGGCTAAGAAGTTGCTCCATCGCGGCCCTCACCGCCTCGACGAGCCGGACACCGCCGAGGTGGAGGGGTGGAGGACGATGATGGGAAGGACGATCATGATCCCAAGGACGACGGCAACTTCTCCAAGATGTGCTTCATGGCCCTCGGGCGAATCGAGTGACAAATGAGCTGACTCCGACCGACGAGGTTAGTCCTACTTATGACCACCTTAATGATGCTTTTCTTAAGCTAGGTAGATTCCATGCTAAGTCTAGGACTAAGTGTGTTGGGTTGAGAAGGAAGTAGCTAGACTATCACGGAGCTCACTTTACTTACATCCGCTCCCTCCCGTGATGAATGTGACATATGTCAGTGCTTTGATTGATGATATGGAAAACTAAGGACCTTACATGATAGTGTGTCCTCCGAACTTGACATGATTAAGGTAGAGAACATTAGCCTTCTTGTTGAATTAGAGATGAGTAGGATAGCACCTCCTTCATCCACTACCGTTGAGGCTATCGCTTGCACCTCATGTGAGGTTAAGGACAATTCGCTTAGAGGTCTTTATACCATGCCGCTTGATCTCACTCAAACTTGTGAAAATTGTAATAATCTCAAGATGAACCTAAACGGGCGATCACAAAATTGTGAATTTCAAGTCGCGCTACATCGAGCCTCGTTGTTTCTTGTTTAAACCGCCCTAAGTTAATCACGAACTAGAATCAGATTCAAGCGCTTCAAGAAATGATTGATCACAAGAATAAATTGGCTCAAGATGCTTCTAAGGACCTTGTTAGCTCACCTTGCAATCATTGTAATAAACTAAAATGTGATTTGGTTGCATTGATGAAAAATGTGAAGCTAACTAAGGACCTTCTAGATACACAATCATCTCGCTTGTATTGTGTGTGCCGGGAAGAAGTCTAAGGGTTTGGTAGAGACGCCTAGTAACGTGAACCAATCTTCTAGCAAGAGGACTGTCCCCCAAAGTCGGCCGTATGCGTGCACAAGCAAATCTTTCCTCCGTTGTTGGTTCTTCTTCCGCCCCTTACCTTCTCGCCGTCCCTTCTTCCCCTCGCTCTTCTTGCACCTCTCTTTCGGGAGTGTCAAGATCTTATGAACACTCTCGAGAGGTTTGTAGGAGGCAAGAAGAAGCTCAATCTCATTCTAGACAAATCTAAAATTTGCAGATTTAATCGTGGTCTAGGATATGATATCCGTGGAGGATATGAGGAAGCATCCACCGCCGTGCTCAAAACCATAGCACCGTGTGTGATCAAAACTAAGCCTGTGGATCGAGAAAGTCAATTTTAAGTCGCCGGTTTTGTTCAAAGGATTTCGACAAAGAAGGTGATCCCACTGCAGCTTCTCGCCCTCGTAAGGCGGTATCATTGCACCTTCACGAAAGATGGACATTTAGTTGATCATTGCTTCAGCGCGCCAAGATCGCGTAGAGACCATGTTGAGTCTCTTAGGTACATTTGTTGGACCGTAAAGGCGACTAGAGGGGGTGAATAGGAGCACGCCACTTTTTCACAAATTATGAACTCAATACAATTTCACCCAAGAGCTATTAGAAAGCTATGAAGATCAATATACCAAGACAACGGAAGACTAGTATTGAATCCAATAAAACCCCTAAGCAATGCGACAATAATCAAGAAGAATCAAAGCAATACAAGTATCGTGGTCCGACTGTCAGAGTGAACCTGGTCGGACCGATTGTCGGCGGTCGGACCATTGTTATGTCAAGGTCGGACCGCTCCAAAATCGGTCGGACCGGTGGTGACGGGCGGTCGGACCGCCTATCTACGTAACCGATCCAAACAAGAAAATCAGCCCGATGACGGTTGCAATTAGTTCTAACTTTTGATTCTCAACTCCAAACTTCACGAAACTTTGCACACACCTTCTCTATGCTATTGAGGACCTATTCCAATCGAATATTATGATAATTCTTGGAACGATCTTGAGCAATTGCCAATTGATTAATGAAGGTCTAAAACCGCAAGAACGAAAACTTGATCCTAAAGCTTGTTCGTGAGAGATTGATGATCAAGATGATGCTAGATAGATTCACACATATCACAGCAAGCTAATTCACGGAAAGAATCAATCACAAACTCGCGGATCAAAGAAAGCCCTAAAAACACGAAATTGAAAGCAAGAACGAAAAGAGACTTATCTCAAGCAAACCTTGCATAGATTGATTTCGTGATTGTTGCCGGATTACATCCACACCATCATGGATCGTGGACAATCAAGGATCACGAAATTCACCACAAACCATCAAGAGCCCTAGCCTCCACCTCAACTCCCTAAAGACAATTAGGGTTTTGAAACATAAAAGGCGAGAGAGAGAGGTGCAGCCACCATCTCCTCCTATTTATAGTGGAGGCCTAAAACTCTTAGGGTTTGACTTAATTGGGCTCCCGCTAAGGCCCACTAACAAACGGGTCACACACGCACGCTCCGCAGCGCCGTCTTTAACCTTTTGACCTAAACCGCTTCACCATGCATCATGGATTCGCCAATAGGTCACCCTTGTCCATCTTGTGTCACGCTTGAGTCGTTGACTCACCCGCATCGCCGATCGCTCGACCTCAACTCTTCACGTCTAGTCCCGATTCTCCTCGCCGCTGACCGCCGCTGACCACCAAGCTACCGCACAACCACGCATAAGAAAACACGATTCGGAACAAGTTCTTCACAACTTGACCCATGTTAGTCAAAACATGCATCATGCAAATCATATGCCATGAAACCAATGACTTTGACCTAACAAAACAACATCGCCACGGTTGGCGACGCTCAGAAGTTACGGTCCGACCGCCTAGGTGAGCTTGGCCGATCGCTTCATGGCCGGCCGGACCGCTCCTCGTGAGCCGGCCGGACCGCCTTTAGGACTTAGCCAAATTCAAGCTCCCAAAATCCAAACCTTCGAAACTTTAAACCAATAGAACTTTTCACCGAGGCTCTAAAAATCATGAGACCAAGTGCATTGGGATCCCTTACTTGTCTACAACACCTATTTTTGGCCCACTGATTTGAACACTTTGGTCATCGCCGTCCGATCGCCCAGATGGCCGGTCCGACCGATATGGGACCGGCGGATCATTGCGTGCAAGGACCGGTCGGACCGCCCCGAGCAAGAAGCTCAGAACTTTGTCGAAAACGCGAAACGACAAACCGTAAACGCCATTGCCAATTGTCACATCATCCTAAGATCCGGAGCATATCCCCATGAAATCCACAATCTCCCCTTGATGAACACATTGGCAATTATCCGTAAAATGTAAGTAAGAGGTTTGAAAACGAGTTTACTCGCAGCTGCGACAAAGGCACAACTTGGTCCATAAGCAAGAAAAAGCAATGAACATGACCAAGCCGGCATCGTAATAGTATAGGCATGTGAGACAAGGCAAAAGAAAGCATAAAAACTTTGATTTCGAAAAGGTCAAAATTCTCACATGAGGTCCATATGAAAGAACAATTGTTCAATTGACCTATGATCATTGTGAGTATAAAAGAATGCAATTCAAGTTCGAATATTCAATAAGACAATAAGAATGCAACTCAAGAACTCCCCCTCACTATGATCATCAAAATTCAAATTTTCGCTTTCTCCCTTTGTATAAACTTCTCCCCAATCTTCTCATTAACACATCTTCTCCAAATAAGAGTAGCAAAGAAATATTACACATCTTCTCCCAAAGAAATATCTTTTCATTTAACACATCTTCTCCCCCTTTGACAATGGATTCATCAAGAAATCACGCCTTCCTCTCATCCAGGGATAACAAAATAGAGAATAAAGAAAGAAGCAGAAACAAAAGAAGCATAAAGAGGAATATGCATGAAGTGCAATGGAGTGGCTTCAATTTTTGTATTTTTCAATTTTTGATAAGAAGCTTTGGAGATTACCCAAAAGAACAATGTAGTTTCTCTAATATTGCACAAACAAAGATATCAAGCCCGACAACGCTAGCAAGATCATGGTAAGACATATATATCAAAGCTAAGCACAAAGGCTCAAAAGTAAAGCATTAGATTTTATCAATTTAAGCAACGCTCAAATTCAAAGAAGTTCATCAAGAGGATCCTAAAGTGAAATTGGCCATGTCAAACTCACAAAGTGAGATCAAAAATCTAACAAAGACCACAAGAAGAGTCAATCAAGTCCCGTATTGAATCATTTTGCTCAAAATTTTGTAAACGCCTATTTGTCAACATTTTTCTCATTTGCATTGAATATTGAAGTTGACTAATGATCTAACTTAGTGACAAGATCCCGGACTAGGAGCCATCCACAAACTCATCCTAAGCTTCACCAAAAGTTGATTAAAGGTATATCTTAGTAAAGAAGATCCCGACTAGGAGCCATCCACAAACTCTTTCTAAGCTTCTACCGGGCGACAAATCTTGAGGTTCATGTCATTTCGACAAGCGGTCCCCATGAGATCGTTCGTTCATCAAACTATCTCCAAGTTCATGTCATTTGACAAGGCCTCGTAAGAATAGTTTGGCACAATTTAAGCATAAGACAATCTTGATTTTCATTTTTCACAAGAGCAGTTTTAGAATCTCAAGAACACAAAAGCTCAAGTAATGGTCAATTCTAGATCAAAGAGCTAACAAAGCAATTCTGACAGGGCCAATGTCACAAGAGGAGCACTACTTACGCAACTCGCTAAAACATCCACAAATTGCAATTTCTTAGTTTGAGTTGTTTTAAAAAATTCTAGCTCATATAGCAAAGACTTAGCTACACATGTAAAAGCATGATAACTCTAGCAAGTCAAAGAACTAGACATGACATTGAGCAAGAATTGAAATAAAAAAGCTCCAAAGGGTAATAGGCAAAGCTTCATCAATTTTAAAAGATAAGCAAGAATCTTATATTACAATGCATCTTTTGGATTTTTCATACCACTTGTTGTATTTTTCATATGAATGCAAATGATACAATGAGATGCAATAAAAAGCCTAAAACCTAAAAATTCAAAAAGATCACTAAGTTCGTAAAAAGAACAATAAAAGATCAAAAGAACAAGGAAAGATAAGAAAAGATCAAACTCCCCTCAAACCAACCCATAAGGATAAATTACGCCTAACTCGCTTCTTAAGGAGGAAAACTGTTTGATCTAAAGGCTTGGTAAGAATATCCGCCAATTGAGCTTCTGACTCTACAAAGTGCATCACAATATCACCTTTTTCAACATGATCTTTCGTGAAGTGAAAACGAATGTCTATGTGCTTAGTCCTAGAATGTTGCAATCGGGTTTTTAGCAATATTAATAGCGTAAGTGTTATCACGTAAAAGAGGAACACTAGCAAAGTTTAACCCATAATCTTTCAAAGTGGACGCTATCCACAAAATCAAGCACAAAGAACTAGCAAAGAAGAACATACTCGCCTCAAAGAAGGATTGAGCAATGTAAGACCGCTTAGAAGACCAAGATACAAGAGACGTGTTTAGAAAGTGACAGTGCTCGAGGTACTCTTCCTATCTAACCGACAAACCGCAAAATCGAATCAAAACCTCTAATGGACAAAGTCAAGAGCAGAATACCAAATGCCATATAAGAGGGTAGAGTGTAAATACCGAATATGCGCTTAACGGCTTGGCGATGGGAAGTTCTCGAGACGCTCAAATCTTGCACAAAGGCATACCGTGAAGTGAATGTCCGGTCTCGAGGCCACAAATACGTAAGGGAGCCGATCATGTCATGCAGACTCGCGTTGATCCACGACTTCTCCTTTCTCATCCGGATCCAAAACATTGAAGTTGCCATGGGAGTGGAAATTGGCTTGCAATCACCCATGTTGAAGCGCTTGAGAAGATCTTTAGTGTACTTCGTCTGATGGATGAAAGTTCCTTCCTTGCATTGCTTGATTTGAAGTCCCAAAAGTAATTAAGCTCTCCCATCATACTCATCTCAAATTCCCTAGACATAGTGTCGTAAAAGTCGAAACAATAGCATTAGAGGAACCACCAAAGATAATATCATCCACATAAATTTGAGCAAGCAGAAGTCATTGTCACGCCTAAGAATGAATAGGGTTTTATCTACTTTACCCATCTCAAAATTATTTTTAAGCAAGAAGGTCTTAAGTCTATCATACCAGGCTCTAGGGGCTTGTTTAAGACCATACAATGCTTTAGATAGCTTGAAAACACGATTTGGATATTTATGATCCTCAAAACCAGGGGGTTGCTTAACATACACTTCCTCATCTATGAAACCATTTAAAAAGGCACTTTTAACATCCATCTGATATAATTTAAAACCTTTTGATGCAGCAAATGCAAGGTAATGCGAATGGCTTCTAGTCTAGCAACAGGAGCAAATGTCTCATCAAAATCTAACCCCTCAACTTGGCTGAAACCCTGAGCAACCAATTTGGCCTTATTTCTAACCACAGAACCATCCTCACCTTGCTTATTCTTAAACACCCAACGGGTTCCTATAACATTATGACCACTAGGAGGTTCTACTAGGTTCCAAACTTTGTTTCTTTCAAAATTCTCTAACTCCTCATGCATGGCATTTACCCACTAGAATCGATAAAGCATGTGATATATCGCGGGGTTCAAAAGAAGCAACAAAAGCCGAATGAGAGTAGAGATTTGGATCATTATACCGAGCGAGTGACTCGCTCATGTAGGTTACCTATTATCTGCTCAGAGGATGCCGCTCAATGCGGCGGGGCGCCTGGTGAGATGTCGCTTTCTTCGACCTCCGCAGTATCGCGATGATGATGATGCAAACAGAGCCTCAATCAAGGTGAAGTAGACGAGCGTGTTCTTGTATCAATATGGGTGCCTCTACAGCAGCAGATGAGGGAATGACATTTGCTTCGCCCTCATCTTCCTCCACAAAAATACTCTCACACCAGAATCATCTGCTGCCCGCGTGAAAGAGGTGAACCATTTTGAGTTTCCTGTCATGTGGCGTGAACATCCGAGAGTCAACGAACCACGTGTTCTTTCCCTTTCCGCGGTAATCCTCATTATCATCAATGTCGTCCGTGTCACCATGAAGCACATGCCGTTGAAATCTTTGGCCTTCCCTTTCTTTTACCTTGAGGATCTCCTCCTCCTTGTCCTCCTCACTCCCTGTATCCACATCGCCAAGGATTGATCCTCAAAAGCTGCAAGGACCCGTGAGCAGCCTTCACAAGCTTATTTGCCTCATACCTTGATTTGTTGAAAGGAGGCTTCTTCCAAGTCGGCTTTCCTTCCTTATGATTGCTCTTACCTTTCACCTTGGGGCAATTTGTCTTGATATGATTGAGCTCACCACATTCATAGCATGTTACCGACCACCTCTCTTTTGTTTCTCACATTATTGTAGGCCCGTGTGAATTTCTTAGCTAGAAGAGCTAACTCGCTTCAGAATACTTTCAAGCTCCTCTTCATGAATAGCGTATAAACAAGCAAATGAAAATCCGTAAGAAGATTCACAAGAGTCATCAAAAGCCTTTTGAGAGGATCTCGCTACCAAAGCTAAATTATCTTTCTTAGGATGATCAACTCTTTTAATTTCATGAGTCTTGAGTTTACTATAAAGCAATTCTAAAGTAAGACTTGAAAGATCAACATTTTCTTCTATAGCAAGAGCTTTCATCTCCCACTCCTTGGTGTTGATTGCGACCAAGAGATGGGTGGCATTTTCAGATTGAGAATATTCAATATCAACAAATTTTCATTTGATTAATTACTTTATTAAAACGATCGAAAATGTCATCGATGCTCTCTCCAGACGCATCTCGAATTTATTGTACTCACGCTTGTAAATTTTACGCACCTTTTGATTTGGGACGAACCCTCATGATATGTTTCGAGAGTGTTCCAAATTTCATGCGCATTGAAAGATTGCAAATTCTATCATATTCTTGTCTACCAAGTGCACCATATAAAAGATTCTTAGCCTTATTGTTGTTAGCCAAAAGAATTGCGTAGCGTGTAGCAATTTCAGAATAACCAATGGCTCTAACAACATCCCAAATAGCTTGTCCTCGCTCTCAAGAAAGACGCGATACGATTCTTCCAATAGGCATAGTCGTGCCCATCGAAGATATGCGGTTTAGTAGAAAACTTATCCATCGCCAAAGTTCAAAGGACCGGTTAAGATCAAGATTGAACTAACCGGCTCGATACCACTTGTTGGACCGTAAAGGCGACTAGAGGGGGTGAATAGAGCACGCCACTTTTTCACAAATTATGAACTCAATACAATTTCACTCCAAAGAGCTATTAGAAAGCTATGAAGATCAATATACCAAGACAACGGAAGACTAGTATTGAATCCAATAAAACCCCTAAGCAATGCGACAATAATCGGCAAGAATCAAAGCAATACAAGCATCGTGGTCCGATCATGTGAGTGAACCTGGTCGGACCGATTGCCGGCGGTCGGACCATTGTTATGTCAAGGTCGGACCGCCCAAAATCTGTCGGACCGGTGGTGACGGGCGGTCGGACCGCAGTACTACGTAACCGATCTCAAATAAGAAAATCAGCCCGATGACGGTTGCAATTAGGTCTAACTTTTGATTCTCAACTCCAAACTTCACGAAACTTTGCACACACCTTCTCTATGCTATTGAGGACCTATTCCAATCGAATATTATGATAATTCTTGGAACGATCTTGAGCAATTGCCAATTGATTAACAGAAGGTCTAAAACCGGGCAAGAACGAAAACTTGATCCTAAAGCTTGTTCGTGAGAGATTGATGATCAAGATGATGCTAGATAGATTCACACATATCACAGCAAGCTAATTCACGTGAAAGAATCAATCACAAACTCGCGGATCAAAGAAAGCCCTAAAAACACGAAATTGAAAGCAAGAACGAAAAGAGACTTATCTCAAGCAAACCTTGCATAGATTGATTTCGTGATTGTTGCTGGATTACATCCACACCATCATGGATCAGTGGACAATCAAGGATCACGAAATTCACCACAAACCATCAAGAGCCCTAGCCTCCACCTCAACTCCCCTAAAGACAATTAGGGTTTTGAAACATAAAAAGGCGAGAGAGAGAGGTGCAGCCACCATCTCCTCCTATTTATAGTGGAGGCCTAAAACTCTTAGGGTTTGACTTAATTGGGCTCCCGTTAAGGCCCACTAACAAACGGGTCACACACGCACGCTCCGCAAAGCGCCGTCTTTAACCTTTTGACCTAAACCGCTTCACCATGCATCATGGATTCGCCAATAGGTCACCCTTGTCCATCTTGTGTCACGCTTGAGTCGTTGACCTCACCCGCATCGCCGATCGCTTCGACCTCAACTCTTCACGCCTAGTCCCGATTCTCCTCGCCGCTGACCGTCGTTGACCACCAAGCTACCCGCACAACCACGCATAAGAAAACACGATTCGGGAACAAGTTCTTCACAACTTGACCCATGTTAGTCAAAACATGCATCATGCAAATCATATGCCATGAAACCAATGACTTTGACCTAACAAAACAACATCGCCACGGTTGGCAGACGTTCAGAAGTACGGCCCGACCGCTCTAGGTGAGCCGGCCGATCGCTTCCCATGGCGGTCGGACCGCTCCTCGTGAGCCGGCCGGACCGCCTAAGACTTAGCCAAATTCAAGCTCCCAAAATCCAAACCTTCGAAACTTTAAACCAATAGAACTTTTCACCGAGGCTCTAAAAATCATGAGACCAAGTGCATTGGGATCCCCTTACTTGTCTACAACACCTATTTTTGGCCCACTTTCGATTTGAACACTTTTGGTCATCGCCGTCCGATCATTTCAGATGGCCTGGTCCGACCGATATGGGACCGGGTCGGATCACTGCAAGGACCTGGCGGACCGCCTCGAGCAAGAAGCTCAGAACTTTGTCGAAAAACGCGTGAAACGACAAACCGTAAAACGCCATTGCCAATTGTCACATCATCCTAAGATCCGGAGCATATCCCCATGAAATCCACAATATTCAAGGTCACCCTGCATCTTGAGTGCATCTAAGACCAACACGAGGTCTAGGTTTGTTCCATCGATGATTTTGGGCAAGATCGAGGACTTGGTTTTTCGAAGTTTTCGAAGTTTCGTCCTCATGCTCCCTTTGGTCGTAATCTCCGCCCCGAGGGTAGATCTCGCTTTCCTTTCGAGATAGCTACCATGGCGAGATCAAGATGTTATCGCACTTCGACTCGCTTCTTCCATAGCAATGGATCCAAAGAACAAAGCCGAGATCTTTTGACTTGTTGAGTGACAGAGAGCGAGGGTAGATAGAGGTCGGGCTTGCTTGACTACTTCATCTGTCACGAGTTACTCAAGATTGGGTGCCAAAATCTCGATTCACCCCAAGATCGAGACTTTACTCTCTGCTTGACTCGTGGTCACGGCCGAAGGGAAAGGTCCGGATTGTAGACTCAAAGTTGTTCACGCCATATGACCGGTGAGTCTCGTTGGTTTTCTTCTCTAGCCCGCGCCTGTGTGATGAGACGATCACCTTCGAGATGCTTCATTTGGGCGCGCATCGCTAAAGGTACTGTGAGCATTAATGATTCTTTTATTTTAAAAGATGTTGCCTTAGTAAGTAAGTCGCAGATAATCGCTTTCCTCTCACCATCTGATGACGGTTTCGAGGTGAGCTTTAAGAAAAACAATTGCAAAATTCTTGATTCTTCTGTAGTCTAGTTTATGGATTTCTCGTTATGGGAGGATTTTTCGTGCTGATTTTTCTGGATCTTCTGGTGATCCTCTCCGATGTTTAATTGCTTCTGAATCCCGTGATTTGTCTTTCTGGCATAGGAGACTTGGTCATATAGGATTTGATCATCTGACCCGAGTTAGTGGCCACGATCTCATTCGTGGTTTGCCGAAACTCAAAATGGTCAAGGATCTTGTTTGTGCTCCTGCCGCACGCAGCAAAATAGTTGCCGCTTCACATCCTCCGCTTCAAAGGACTATGACAGATGCACCAGTGTCAATCGCTCCATATGGACACAAAGAGGGACCGGCTAGAGTGCAACAAGAGGAGGGAAGTGGTACGTACTTGTCGTGGTCGATGACTTCTCGAGGTATTCTTGGGTGTTCTTCTTAGCCTCGAAGGATGAGACGTTTACTCTTTTTCGTGGTCTTTTTAGTAGGCTTTCTGTTGAGCTCCCAGGTGCATTACGAGCAATTCGCACTGATAATGGCACTGAGTTCAAGAATTCCTACTTTGAGAGTTTTTGTGGTGAGACAGGTGTAGAGCACCAGTTCTCGTCTCCATACGTCCCTCAGCAAAATGGCGTTGTGGAGAGGAAGAACCGTACCTTGGTCGAGATGGCCAGGACGATGCTTGATGAGTACTCTACACCTAGGAAGTTTTGGGCTGAGGGAATTGCTACGCTTGTCATGTTTCTAATGAGTTTTTCTTCTGCACTCTTGCATCGCACTTCTTATGAGTTGAGATATGGGCGAAAACCCAGCGTCTCGCATTTTCGTGTGTTTGGTTGCAAGTGTTTTATTCTGAAGTCTGGGAACCTAGATAAGTTCGAGTCACGATCTTGTGATGGGATCTTTCTGGGTTACTCGACTTCTTCTCGTGCCTATAGAGTCTGGAACTGCGAATCTAGTAAATTGTTAGAAACCTGTGAGGTGACCTTCGATGAGGCCACCCGAGGACTAGGCCCGATATCTCGTGTTCCTTAGAGCGCCCCGAGTCCATCTTTGTGGACGATGAGGAGGATGGAGATGAGGGTTGTTTACCCGATCCAGCCTCTTCTCTTCCTCTTGAGGTGCCCTCTTCCACCGCACCTCGAGGAGATCACCTACCTTCTCGCTTCTTCCGAAGCTAGTGGCTCTGTCCCTATCTCGCTCGCTAATGAGGTAGAGGCCACTTCTTCATCTCACCCGACCTCCAAGACACATTCAAAAGGACCATCCTTCGAGAGCAGATCATTGGAGACCTCTTTGAGCGTGTCACACGCTCTAAGGCTGGTTTGTCTCTCTTCTGCCTCCATTCTCGCTTCGTCGCCTCATTTGAGCCCAAAGACGCTTGTCATGCTCTATCCGACGAGTCTTGGACAAACGCTATGCATGAGGAGTTGGAAAACTTTGAAAGAAACAAGGTCCGGTCTCTTGTTGAGCCCCTCAAGGTCACAATATCATTGGGACCAAATGGGTGTTCAAGAACAAGCAAAGTGAAGATGGGCTAGTCATTCAAACAAGGCTAGGCCGGTAGCTCGTGGTTACTCTCAAGTTGAGGGTCTAGATTTCAAGAGACCTTTGCCCTCGTAGCTAGACTTGAAGCCATTAGAATTCTCGCTTGCCTTGCAGCCTTCTAAGGGTTTCAAGCTTTACCAGATGGATGTCAAGAGTGCCTTCCTCAATGGCCTTATTGAGGAAGAAGTCTATGTCGATGACCTCCCGGTTTCGAGAACCCCAAATACCCTAACCATGTCTACAAAGCTTTCCAAAGCTTTGTATGGACTCAAGCAGCTCCCAGAGCTTGGTATGAAAGGCTTAAGTCCTATCTCACGAGCCATGGTTTTGAGATGGGTAAAATTGACAAGACCTTGTTCATTCGCCGCCTTGGCACCGATCTTTTGCTCGTTGTCTGGACCCAAAATTACGATTCAGACCTTCAGGTTTAATGCACTAGCCTGGATCACGCTTAGTGCACACAAAGGTTAACAAAGATGGAAGTCGATCCATACAAGCTTAATAGTAACATAAACGAATAACTTTGATTAATAAATAATGGTTTTGACCTTAAGGTCGAAGTTACAATTCGAAGCACGCAGGCTAACAGAGAAAATAAACGACAAATGAAACGAAAAGGTAGTGGCACCCCATCGATTCACCACAGTAACCGATCGATCAAGACTCACGATTAAGCACCTTCGATGTACTCGCCCTCGAATGCCGGTGAAGACTCCTCCTCCGCTTGATTCGTCAAAACAAGCGTGAGTACACACCGCACTCGCAAGCCACACCACGTAGATGCAAATGTATATATATGGCTTTTTACAAGGAAAGGCATTTTGTGGCTCTTTTGCATAAATGCAACCTTTGCAATTTAATACAATTTCATAGATTGAAAACAGTAAAACCAATAGACAATAATAATCTTAACAAGTTATTTCACAAAGACACACACAACTTAACAAAGTTATTCACATAGCTAGATGATTTAATCACATAGCTCCTTCCCACACGCTTTATGAAAACATCTACCCCTAGTGTGAAATTCCCGAGCATTGTCCATGATCATGACGCTATTCGAATAGATTAAGTTACACTCGCAGAGGTTTGTACACTTTACCCACAAGATACACTTAGTGTAGCTAACACTAAGCATAACAAAGCAATTCAGATACCTTATCTTACTATGCTAGGCCCGCCTTAAAACAGCATGTGGTCGCACAGAAGCTCACCAATGACGCACATGGTGAGGTCCTTAATTGACCAAGGCAAGACTTCCACTAACCAAACCACATAGACACACAGATTAATATTATTCACACACCACACACCCACCCTTTCACACAAGATTCACCCTTGCCTCACCCAAATCCTTTTACCACCTCGTTGATTTAAGTGCAACATATGCCACAAAGACACATAGTACACACAGCTTGTTCACATAGCCTCATATTCACTTAGTCAATTTATAATCAGCAGATGCATGACAAGTGATTCGTGGCATGGCTAAGCAATCTAATACGATCTAACCAACCCACGCTGGTGCTACCATATTTACCAACTAAATACCAACTAAGGTGACAAGGAATCAGACATAGCAATTAACAAGGATGGCATAACAATGTAGGATTAACTCATCGCACTCCAAAAGCTTTTAAATAAATACTTAAAATTAAGATGCAGAATTTGAATTAAAATACTTTTATAATATCGAAGCAAAATGGTCAAGGGTATAGCTTGCCTTGGAATAGGTTCAAGTGCTGGTCTTGGTCTTGGAAAGCTCCTTCTTCCTCAAACCTTCCGTATATCGTCAAGTCTACCCGAACGAAGCAAACAACAAGAAAAATAAATAACAGAAGTAAATAACCCTGATAAAAATAATTAAAAATCTCCAATAAATAGATCTTGATTTTATACAAATTTAGAAATTTGAATGGATGGATTTGGAGTTAGGATGCAAAAGTTATGAGGTTTCAAAGTTTGAAACAAAAGAAAACCCTAAAATAGGATTTATTGAATTCAATTATTTTTCAATAGAAAAATCGGATTATTGCGCAAGCATGACGTCGCCAAGGATTTTCCGAAATTAAAAGAATTAAAGAATTAATCGACATGTGGGGCCCACATGTCGCTGACCGGCCCACGCGGACTAAGTCCACCGAGCCTCCGAGTTGAACCGGTCCGGCGTGGCGCACTGCGCGCGTGGCGCCGACACGGCGCCACGTGGTCGCCACGCATGCGCCACGAGGCGAAACGGTGAGGTGGAGGGTGACGTGGGCGGCGGCGAGGGCGGCAAGACGGAACCAAGGGTTCCGCGAATGCCAGCCCCTGAAGGTGGGTGGTACCAATGGGTAGAGGGCGCCAAGGCGAACCTAGGGGTGTGCTCCCTGCTCCAGACGAGCGAGCGGCGGCCGGCAGGCTTTGGCGGAGGAGGTGGTACGGGCTCGACGGCGACGGCTAGAGGGCTCCTCCGGCGAAGGCGAGGTGAGCACCACCACAAGGCCACGAGGAATCCAACGGTGATGGTGGCGACGACGCGAGGACGACGGAGGCGCGCAATCGAAGCTCCAAGCCCTCGGTGTCGGCGGCGGGAATTCGCGATTCGGCGAGCACAGGCGAGAGAGAGGGAGTGGGTGGTGGCTTCGGATGGGTGACGCGAGGCGCCCGAGGCTCTCCTTTATAGGGCCCGGAGGTCCGGCGGCGTGGCGGCGTGGAGGTCGTGGCGGCGGCTAGGGCTTGGGCGCCAAGCGCGCGAGGAGAGGGAGAAGACGTGGAGGTCGTGGCGGAGGAGGGCGCGAGTCTCGCGCGCGTCCGAGGGAACGGGAGGTTGAGGCGCCAAGCTCGGCTTCGCGCTGACCGTCAATGGCGGTTGAGCGCGCGCGCGGTCCTGCGCGAGAAGAAGGCGGCGAGGACGGCGGTGGGGTCCACGGGCAAATGAGACGGGAGGCGAGGCGCGCGCGCAGCGAGATCGCCGCCCCAAATCCCGATCGGACGGCCACGAGAGATGGGCAGATGAGCGTTGTTGGGCCGAGAGATTCGCCCAACGATCGCTTGGAGATTTAAATTAGTTTTTCGCTTTTAGAAAATAGCGTAAATTCAAATAAGCAATGGAAAATAGCAAATGATCTTGGAAAAATTCTAGAAAATTCAGAAAATATAACCAAGCATATGGAATCTAAATAAAATAATTTTGGCAATTGTTAATGTTGGGATTAAGCTCATTAAATCGGTTTATCCTTAAAGTCCATATTAAGCTTTTTAAATTAAAATTCAAATAAATCCAAATGGTGAATTCTCTTAATACCATTGTTTAAAAGATTTTAAAGCTCAAAATTGGGATGTTACAAACCTTCCCCTTAAAGGAATCTCGACCCCGAGATTCAAAGCTAGCTAGAGAAAAGGCTAGGAACTCGGCTTTCAACTCTTCTTCACGCTCCCACGCTGTTTCTCCTTCGAGTGGTTACTCCATCGACTTTGCGTAAACGAACGGCCTTGCTTCCGTGCGCGCTCGCGACATCCATAATCTTGACCGGCCGCTTTTTGTAGGTGAGGTCTTCTTTTAGTTCAATCGAATCCAACTGCTTGTTCTTCCGCACACGAAGACACTTCTTCACCGTGAGACGTGAAAGACATCGTACTCTCGCTAGCGATTGTGGCGCCTCCAATCGATAAGCCACTTCTCCACGACGCTCCAAAATCTTGAACGGACCAACATACCGAGGGGCAAGTTTCCTTTGGCGTGGAACCTTTTCACACCTCCGAGGGGCGAATCAAGATACACAAAATCTTCTCGATTCAAAATCGAGATCACGACGACGGTTGTCGGCATAACTCTTCCGCCGATCGAGCTATCTTTAATCTCTCTCGATCATTGACACTTGCTCTTCTCGCTTCTTGAATAATATCCGACCAAAGATCAGACGCTCAAATGTTTCACTACCAACGGGTTCTACAGCACGACCATACAAGGCTTCAAATGGTGACATTTGTAGACCGCTTGATAATCGTTGTTGTACGAGAATTTCGCATATGGTAAACTCTTATCCTAACGAGTAGCATTTGCTAACGCATGTGCTCTCAAAGATATCCTCCAATATCCGATTAACCCTTTCACCGCTCCATCCGTCTGGGATGATACGCAGATCGAATTCGTGTGAGTCCCTAAGGCTTCATGTAAACTCGCCAAAATCGGAGGTGAACCGAGATCCTCGATCCGACACAATCTTCTTAGGTACACCATGCAAAATGACGATCTTCGACATGTACAACCGCTGCACGATCTCCCGAGTAAGTGGTTTTGACTGTAAGAAATGGGCAACTTTAGTCGACGATCCACTATTACCCAAATCGAATCAGAACTCGATTGAGTCTTGGGTAACCCAAGAATGAAATCCATTCCGATTTCTTCCCACTTCCATTCGAATCTTCAAAGGTTGCAAATGCACTGCCGCCTCTCGATGCTCGCTTAACTTTTTGACACACGCCGCACAAGGCAACGAACTCGCGACTTCTCGCTTGATTTGGCCACCAAAACTTATTCTTAACATCCCGGTACATCTTAGTACTACCAGGGTGAATCGAATATTTTGAGTCATGGGCCTCCTTCAAAATTAGTTGCCTCAATCCATCAATATCCGGGACGCAGATACGCCCATTGATCCACAAGATGTCTTGATCATCCACCGTGAAGTCCTTGAACTTCCCTTCGCCATCTTCTCCTTGATGTCTGAGAACTCGAGTCCTTCTACTGAGCTTCGAATCGCTTCTCCAAAGTAGATTGCACTTCCGATTTGCCACGAATCCTTTAGATACTACTTCTAGCTTCACTTCTGAATTCCTCTTGAAGTTCTCGAACAAAGCTCTTTCACTTCCAAGGCATTACAAAGGGTTCTTACTACCAAAGCGCTCAGAACGACATTGGCTTTACCAGATGGTAATGGATTCCAAGGTTATAATCCTTTATCAATTCTAGCCATCTTCTCGCCTCATATTCGATCCGATCGAGTGAAAATATATTTCAAGCTCTTATGATCTCAGATATACCTCGCAATGTTACCGGCGAGGTAATGACGCCAAATCTTTAAGGCATGCACTATCGCAGCCTAACTCCATATCATGGGTGGATAGTTCTCTCATGCGCCTTAATCGCTTTGACGATAAGCGACGCCTCTTCCTTCTTGCATCAGACACATCCTAATCCTTGACGCTAAGCATCGCAATAGATATCAAAATCCTTGCGAATATCCGCAAAGTCAAGATCAAATAAGTCAAACATTTCTTCAATCTTTGAAAACTTTCTTCACAAGTCAGTCCAGTAAACTTTTTTCTTTCTTCAACAATTGCGTAAGAGGTTTAGCAATTGATGAGAATCCTTCAATGAAACGACGATAGTATCCCGCCAATCCCAAGAAACTACGAACTGAGTGACCGCCTTGGGTCGTTCCCATTGTAGTACCGCTTAACTTTATCGGGTCAACGGCTACTCCCGCAAATTGCCATCACATGACCAAGAAAATCCACTTCCTTTTCCGTAAATCACACTTGCTAAACTTAGCATACAACCGATGTTCTCTCGAGCTTCTCTAGAATTAATCTCAAATGTTCTGGCATGTTGTTCTTCCGACTTTGAGTAGACCAAAATATCATCGATGAATACAACTACAAACTTGTCCAGATACTCCATGAATACCTTATTCATCATGTTCATGAAATAGGCAGGGCATTGGTCGCACCAAAGGACATGACTAGGAACTCATAATGTCCGTATCGCTGCTGAGAAAGCGGTCTTAGGTATATCCTTGGGACAGATCTTCAATCGATGGTAACCGATCGCAGTCGATCTTCGAGAACACTCCGCTCCTTTCATTTGATCAAATAGATCATCTATCCGGGCAATGGATACTTATTCTTAATAGTGACTTCATTGAGAGACCGTAGTCGATGCACATTCTCATGCTTCCATCCTTCTTTTGACGAACAAAATCGGCGCCTCCCAAGGCGCATTTAACTAGGCCTCACAAAGCCTTTCTCCAAAAGTTCTTCTACTTGCTTCTTCATTTCTACTAGCTCATCTACCGGCATCCGATAAGGTCTCTTCGAGAGTGGTGCTGTCCCCGCACTAGATCAATGACAAACTCGATGTCACGATCCGGTGGCATTCCCGTAACTCTTCCGAAACACATCCGATACTCTTTGACGACCGCACATCTTCCAACGACGGTCTTCAGCTATTGACTAGCGTATGTCCATTACGCATCGAGGTAGATAGAAACTCCACTTTGTTTCCTTTGGTATCCTCGATTGTAACGGCTCTTCGCCACAATCTAGCACCGGCTTTGTGCTTGGTTAACCAATCCATGCCAAGGATGACATCTATGGTTTGGGTGTCTAGAATAACCAAAGTTAGCTAGAAACTCAACTCCACTATGAGTAACTTAGCCCCTAAACAACCCATATTAGAACTTAACTCGCCTCCAGTGACCGGACCGACAGAGTACGCTTAAGGTGCATAACTTCCAATTTATTCTTGGTTGCAAAACTCCAAACAAACGAATGCGAAGCTCCGTAATCAAACAGGCAAGGTGTATCGAATTTACTAGAACTTACCCAAGATAACTTCCGTGCTTCCTGGGCTCCTTCCAAAGTGACGGATTAACACGACCTCGACCACCGACCGAGGCGCCCTCCCGTTGATCGTTCCCTCGAGAAACTCCTTGGTTGTTCTCGCACGGGTCTTGGCGGTGTTGCTCCAAGGTTGAAGCGAATCGAGTGATAGTTCCTTTGAGGACACCGTTAGCGAAATGCCCCGGCCGACGGCAATGGTAACACACTCTTGGTTCATTCTCGACGATTGTTGTTTCCTCGTGGGGTTGATCGTGTAGGGTTACGAGAATGCCGAACAAAAGGACGAGGTGTCAAGGCGTGCGTGTTCTCAAAGAACTCGTGGCGGAAACGATTAAACCGCCGTGGCACTATCCTTGCCCTCCGCTTGTTGTGGTCGGTGGCTTCCCCGCCGAATCATCCTACGCTATGGTAATCCTCCGCCTCCTTGCGCTTGTCCTCCATAACCAACGCCTTGTTAATCAGCTCCCGAAACTGGGGAAGGTGTGGGCAAGCGATTGACTTGTAGTCCCGAGTTCGCACTCTTCAAGAATCGACCGCGAGACTCACAAGAGCGACGCCTTCTCGAGCATAGCGAGCTAGCCGAGAAAACTTGTTCGTAGTCACCACCGACATACCCCCTGCTTGAGAGCGCGAACTCGCCCTTCTTCGATCCATAATGCCTTCAGTACATGATATCGGGCGAAAAGTCATGAGAACTCTTCCTGTGTGATATTCTCATGCTCCATGCGCCGCGCAGGTTTTCCCACCACTCGCCAGCCTATGCCTCCATCCGATGGGTGGCATACAAAACCTTCTCATGATCGCTGCATTGGGTGATCAACGCCTTCCTCTCAATCACGCCAAGCCAATCATCGCCTTCTATCGCGCGAGACATGTCCGGAGAAAGTTGGTGGACGGGTCCTCGCGAATTCACCAATTTGATGGTCCCCGATGACTATGAGCAACCGGGCTCCTCCTCGATGATGGTTGTGGTTGTTGTTGTTGTTCATGGCCCGATCCGTTCATCATGGTGTACATCATCTGCGGCTCTGGCCGCCATGAAGGCTCCAAAGTTCGTAAGTCAATAGGAGGTGCTTGGGGTGGTACCGCCTCCGTAGTGGTTTGCTCATTGCCTTCTCGATCCTTGGGCTCGCCCACTTGCGCAGATGGCGAGTCCGAACCATCCGTGAGGTTCCATGGGTTAGATAAGGTAGAGAGCACAAGGTGAGTTAAGAACTAGATAGGGATAGATTAAACCCAACAAACACACTCAAGAAACTTCAACGAAATAATCTTCATTAATAATTTAATAGCATGGTCGCAACAAATGCCTAAGGGCCTTTGCACTCATACTTGCACACAGAAAAAGAAGCGAACCTAAGCACACAAGCTACCGCCTAAAGGGCGACTAAAAGGAAACCGCTAAGCCTCGACTAAACCGGACTTAGACGAACTACTCGAGAAAGCCTCAAAATCCACGGCGACGCCCCGCTCGTGTAGACTCGGGTTAGCCGGCATCGCCGCGAATCGATTCTCGATGCCCCGGATCGTGCAGAGGAGCATGCGTGCTAGGTGCAGTGCAAACTGGCTCCTCCGGCCAGGCAACCTCCATCGATCCTCTAGAATCTCCTCCGGTCTTCCTCGCTTCTTCCGCTCTTCCGATCTTCCTTTGATCATCTTCGAGCTCATGTCGACCGTAGAGAGCTTGCTCTAGTACGGCGATCCTTTCTCGGCTTCCTCCCAGTTCGATAGGCGACTCACCTGGTGGCGGCCATCTCCAGCGACTCCTCCGGCACCGTGAACTGCAAGATGCACCATCGTGGCATGGCCTTCTCCGCTTGTAGACGGAAGCGCGCATGTCTCCCCGGCAACTCGGGATGATAGCGAAAACGGTGTGTGGCGCTTCAACAGAAATGTGGCGTACTCGAGCATGGCCACCGTGACGACTCTCGGATTCCTTGTGTGAAGGTGATCCTCCGACCGAGATGTACAAAGGTCGGTCGCTCTAGTGTTCCTCCCGGCATAGATTGTCAGCGCAGACTATACCACGATCCCGTCTGCTGACTATGTACTCACCGCCACTGCACATCGGGCAATCGAAGCTTCCAAGTGTCTCGCAATAGCTTTCCACACCAAGGCAAGTCCTCCGCTATCTCCAAGGTCTCAAGGTAAGGCATCCGCAAGGCGCATAGGAGGTAAGAACCACGTTAAAACAAATGGGAGAGTAAAGAAGTTATAGCAATAGATGAGTTAAGAGAGATATAAGAGGAGTTAAGCAATTCATTTAGTCTTGCAAGTTAATTTTCTTTTAGAAAATAATTTGAACACTGAACGGCCAATCTAACTAAGGTCTAGACCTACAACAAGATGGCTCGATACCACTTTTGTCGGGACCCAAAATTACGATTCAGACCCTCAGGTTTAATGCACTAGCCCAGATCACGCTTAGTGCACACAAGTGTTAACAAAGATGGAAGTCGATCCATACAAGCTTAATAGTAACATAAACGAATAACTTTGATTAATAAATAATGGTTTTGACCTTAAGGTCGAAGTTACACCATCGAAGCCACGCAGGCTAACAGAGAAAATAAACGACAACCGAAACGAAAAGGTAGTGGCACCCCATCGATTCACCACAGCAACCGATCGATCAAGACCTCACGATTAAGCACCTTCGATGTACTCGCCCTCGAATGTCGGTGAAGACTCCTCCTCCGCTTGATTCGTCAAAACAAGCGTGAGTACACACCGCACTCGCAAGCCACACCACGTAGATGCAAAATGTATATATGCGGCTTTTTACAAGGAAAGGCATTTTGTGGCTCTTTTGCATAAATGCAACCTTTGCAATTTAATACAATTTCATAGATTGAAAACAGTAAAACCAATAGACAATAATAATCTTAACAAGTTATTTCACAAAGACACACACACCTTAACAAAGTTATTCACATAGCTAGATGATTTAATCACATAGCTCCCTTCCCACACGCTTTATGAAAACATCTACCCCTAGTGTGAAATTCCGAGCATTGTCCATGATCATGACGCTGCTATTCGAATAGATTAAGTTACACTCGCAGAGGTTTGTACACTTTACCCACAAGATACACTTAGTGTAGCTAACACTAAGCATAACAAAGCAATTCAGATACCTTATCTTACTATGCTAGGCCCGTCTTAAAACAGCATGTGGTCGCACAGAAGCTCACCAATGACGCACATGGTGAGGTCCTTAATTGACCAAGGCAAGACTTCCAAACTAACCAAACCACATAGACACACAGATTAATATTATTCACACACCCACACACCCACCCTTTCACACAAGATTCACCCCTTGCCTCACCCAAATCCTTTTACCACCTCGTTGATTTAAGTGCAACATATGCCACAAAGACACATAGTACACACAGCTTGTTCACACAGCCTCATATTCACTTAGTCAATTTATAACAAAAAGATACATGACAAGTGATTCGTGGCATGGCTAAGCAATCTAATACGATCTAACCAACCCACGCTGGTGCTACCATATTTACCAACTAAATACCAACTAAGGTGACAAGGAATCGTGACATAGCAATTAACAAGGATGGCATAACAATGTAGGATTAACTCATCGCACCAAAAGCTTTTAAATAAATACTTAAAATTAAGATGCAGAATTTGAATTAAAATACTTTTATAATACTGGAAGCAAAATGGTCAAGGGTATAGCTTGCCTTGGAATAGGTTCAAGTGCTGGTCTTGGTCTTGGAAAGCTCCTTCTTCCTCAAACCTTCCGTATATCGTCAAGTCTACCCAGAACGGCAAACAACAAGAAAAATAAATAACAGAAGTAAATAACTCTGATAAAAATAATTAAAAATCTCCAATAAATAGATCTTGATTTTATACAAATTTAGAAATTTGAATGGATGGATTTGGAGTTAGGATGCAAAGTTATGAGGTTTCAAAGTTTGAAACAAAAGAAAACCCTAAAATAGGATTTATTGAATTTCAATTATTTTTCAATAGAAAAATCGGATTATTGCGCAAGCATGACGTCGATGAAGGATTTTCCGAAATTAAAAGAATTAAAGAATTAATCGACATGTGGGGCCCACATGTCGCTGACCGGCCACGCGACTAAGTCCACCGAGCCTCCGAGTTGAACCGGTCTTTGGCGTGGCGCACCGCGGCGCGGCGCCGACACGCGCCCACGTGGTCGCCACGCATGCGCCACGGAGGCGAAACGGTGAGGCGGAGGGTGACGTGGACGGCGGCGGGGCGCACAAGACGGAACCAAGGGTTCCGCGAATGCCAGCCCCCTGAAGGTGGGTGGTACCAATGGTAGAGGGCGCCAGCAACCTAGGGGTGTGCTCCCGGTGCTCCAGACGAGCGAAGCGGCCACGGCGAGGCTTTGGCGAGGAGGTGGTACGGGCTCGACGGCGACGGCGTTAGAGGGCTCCTCCCGGCAAGGCGAGGTGAGCACCACCAAGGCCACGAGGAATCCAACGGTGGTGGTGGCGACGACGCGAGACGACGGAGGCGCGCAATCGAAGCTCCAAGCCCTCGGTGTCGGCGGTGGGAATTCGCGATTCCGCGAGCACAGGCGAGAGAGAGGAGGGTGGTGGCTTCGGGATGGGTGACGCGAGGCGCCCGAGGCTCTCCTTTATAGGGCCCGGAGGTCCGGCGGCGGGCGGCGTGGAGGTCGTGGGCGGCGGTGGCTTGGGCGCCGCGCGCGAGGAGAGGGAGAAGACGTGGAGGTCGTGGCGAGGAGGCGCGAGTCTCGCGCGCACGTCCGGAGGAACGGGAGGTTGAGGCGCCAGCCGCGGCTCGGCGTTGACCGTCAATGGCGGTTGAGCGCGCAGCGTCCCGCCGAAAGAAGAAGGCGGCGAGGACGGCGGTGGGGTCCACCGGCAAAGGAGACGGGAGGCGAGGCGCGCTGGCGAGATCGCCGCCCATCCCGACGGACGGCCACGAGAGATGGGCGGATGAGCGATGTTGGGCCGAGAGATTCGCCCAACGATCGCTTGGAGATTTAAATTAGTTTTTCGTTTTTAGAAAATAGCGAAAATTCAAATAAGCAATGGAAAATAGCAAATGATCTTGGAAAAATTCTAGAAAATTCGTAAAATATAACCAAGCATATGGAATCTAAATAAAATAATTTTGGCAATTGTTAATGTTGGGATTAAGCTCATTAAATCGGTTTATCCTTAAAGTCCATATTAAGCTTTTAAATTAAAATTCAAATAAATCCAAATGGTGAATTCTCTTAATACCATTGTTTAAAAGATTTTTAAAGCTCAAAATTGGGATGTTACACTCGTCCGCATCTATGTGGATGACATTATCTTTGGCGGCTCTCGCATGCTCTTGTTTCCCAGTTTTCCGATGTCATGAGCTCGGAGTTTGAAATGAGCATGATGGGCGAGTTGAGCTTCTTCCTTGGCTTCCAAATCAAACAGACTCGGGAGGGTACCTTTCTTCATCAAGGCAAATACACTCGAGACCTCCTGAAGCGTTTCGACATGAATGATGGAAAGCCAGTATCAACTCCAATGGCATCTACAAATGCCTCGATCCGCATGAAGACGGCGAACCTGCTGACCAAAAGGATTTTAGGAGCATGATTGGCTCTCTCTTGTACCTCACGACCTCGAGACCGGACATACACTTCTCTCGGTGTCTTTGTGCTCTGCTTGAGCTTCTCCTCGCGTCTCACCGTCAAAGCGTGAAGCGCATCTTTCGGTACCTTCGAGCTACTATTGACTATGGTATCTGGTACTCTTCCTCTTCTTGTCTATCTCTTAGAGCCTTCTCCGATGCAGATTTCGCTGGCTGTAGGATAGATAGGAAGAGCACTTCTGGCACTTGCCAATTCATTGGCACTTCTCTCGCCTCTCCCGGTCGCCGAGGAAGCAATCCGGTTGCGCGATCCAACGCAGAGGCCGAGTACGCTGTCGCACCCGCTTCTCGTAGTCAAGTGCTTTGGATGGTCTCGACCGCAGGATTTCGGCTATCTATCGATCGCGCTCCACTCTTCTCGTGATAACACGTCTGCGATTTGCATTGCCAAGAACCCAAAGGCAACATTCTCGACCAAGCATATAGATATTAGATATCACTTTCTTCGAGATCATGTAGAGAAGGGTGATATTGTGCTCCAGCTTTTGGAGAGTGAGCACCGGGCCATGATATCTTCACTAAGCCTCCGGATAGCCTCTGGTTTTAACTCCAAGGAGAGCTTAGGGTGGTTTGTCCTTACGGATCACTGTGAGGGGGAGCGCAGCTACTACTCAGTATTATAGTATATTATATTATATTATACGCTTTTCTCCTTTTCTCGTTTCATTTCTTTTAATATTTCGGTCAAGTCCTTCCAAAGATAGGTTAGAGTGTTTCTCTTGCCACATTGCTTTGATCGCTACTTCTTGTCTTGTGCTTCTAGGATGTCGCTTATTAGTGTCTCTTACCTCTCTAAGTAGAGCTTACTCACTTCTTATAGGTTCTAGCAGGGTCGGGCCACCCTTGGGTAGACAGGACGTTGTTTGCTCCTTAGTGTCTGTGTAGATCACCTAATAGTCCTAGAATCATATGGGGTAGATAAGAGTCCATCTGAGCGATAGTTTTCTATATCTTTTCTATGCTTTAAAGGACTGCCTTTTCTGGTTTACTTATCAGATTCTCGTTTTTGTTCCTTTGGTTCAGGGGGAGTTTTTCTTGGTTATTCCATATTCTTAATTGTGTCATAACTCAACCTGAATTAAAAGATGCATCTCATTCAAGGGAATCAATTTTTGTACTTTTCATCAAGCATTGCATGATAATCAAATGGAGCCTTGTTTATTATCCCTTATGATATGTTTTCACTGCTTTTACATCTTGCCATGATTTATGCTAAACCGCTAGATCTATCATGACTTTTTATGTGTAGTTTAGTCTTTGCCATGCTAAGGTGTTTAAAAATGCTAAACTTGAATTAAAATCTTGTCATGATAGCTCTTGAGACTAGTCTGGTTGAAACTATCCTTTTATGATATTCGCCATGTCAAGTAGGCTGAGTTGAGTCCTGAATCTCTTTTGAACTTTTGAGTAAGCTATGTCGCTTGTTAAGAAACATGACTTATCTCTAATCACTGGTCTAAAAACTTCAAAAGCAAAAATGATCTCTTTTGTGCGAAAAAACTGATCTCACCAAATCTTTCTCATGAGACGGCTTGCCATTGCACTAGGCATGAACTCAGGGGGAGTCTTGGATGACCTAAGATCACCTCCTTAAGTCTGTTGCTTGGAGTGGTCGCATAAGGCTTGAGATCTAGCACATGGTTTTAAAAAAAATGGTTGAAGCTTAGGAGGCAGTTGTGGATGGCACCTAGTCCAGAGCTTGCTTTACTGAGATAAAACCATAAAAAGTCTTCAAAAAAAAAAAGAGGAAAAATGTGCTAAAATTGCTTATCTCTAAAAGAGACCAAGTCCTGGATAAAATGAGTCCTTCTTCAACTGGTAGCACTCTAAACTGTTCAGTATGAGTCTTCCTGGTTCAACTTAGATTTCTTTGACATGGCTTGCATCATCCTTGGATATCTTTAGCTAGACTTCAATCTTGACTTATTTGACCTGCTAAAGAATTGGATCATTAATCAGATTATGGACCTTCTGTCTTAGCTCTTCTATACATCGATTGTCATGATCTTGATAGCATTCTTTTGTGTTATGGCTTGGTGTAATACTCAAATAGTCATTTTGGATAATCTACATGGCTCCTAATGCTTAAAATGAACATCATATAGTATTTTCCTCCCTTTTCTACATATTGATGATTTTATTGCCAAAGGGGGAGAATGATTGTGAGAAAAAGCCTTCTGAAGAAAAGCCTTGAGTTTTGTGCGAAAATTGCTCTTTCATCTCATCTCAAGTCTTTCTCTTTTTTGTCAACTTGGGTCTTGAGCTTAATTGCACTTGTTTAGACCTTGGTTGACTGGAATCTCAAACTCATCTTATGCTTTTTCGGTAATTGTCAATATACTCATCAAGGGGGAGATTGAGAGACCATGTGAGAGGTCCTCCACTCTGAGTGATGAGTATTTGACAAGTGTGTTGATTAGATTGAGAGTTGAGGTTTTCGGTTTGGACTGTTTCTGGGCTGAGTCAGGGAAATCGGAACTACCGCTGTGTATGGAGCGGAAGTTCCGATTAATCGGAACTACCGGTGTTGAAATAGGAACTTCCGATTTATCTGGGTTTTGCACTCGGCTGAAGGAAATCGGAACTTCCGCACAAGGGGTAGCGGAGTGTCCGATAATACTGACATTAAGTGTTCTCTGAGAATTTAAATCGGAATTAAATATCTGGAAAGTCGGTTGTTCCGGATATCGGAAGTACCGCAGTGTTGAGCGCGGAACTTCCGATATTCCTGACAAGTGCGGATGTTCCGGAAATCGGAACTTCCGCTGTGGAAATTGCGGAACTTCCGATTGTGTCCAGAACTGTGCAGAGAAGATAATTTTGTGATTTTGATCTTGTATGAGTTTGAGTCTTATACAAATGTTTATGCTATGTTATTGTGCAATGCTATGTGATGTGTTTTTGTGTGTGTTGACTGCAGGGCATCAAGATGGAGTCGTGGCGAGACACGTGGACCGGACTAGGCGCAGGAGGCGTTGAGGTCGAACGGTCGGGATGTGTCAAGACGGCGTGAATCTTGAAGCGGTTGTGAGTCGTGCACAACAAGGTGTACTGGAGGCTTCGGAAGGTGCGCAAGGGGCGAAGGGTCTTTTCGCAAAGCGGCAAAAGTGGAGGCGGTTCCGTTCGGTGTAGCGGGCTTAATGGGTTGGAGGCCCATTAACCAAGGCTATAAATAGGGAGAACCTCGAGTTAGGGTTAGACTTTTGAGAGAAAATTAGGTTAGCTCTAGAAAAGATTTGTTTTGCTTTTTGAGAGCTTGTTGAGAGGAGAGTATGATCTCAAATCTTATGTAATCTTTCCTCCTGTTTCCATCTGTAAACATTTGATATCTATCAATGAAACTCGAGTTTTGATTACTTGTTTATGTCCTCTTCTTTCTCTCTGTTCTCATGTTAAATATCTAGGGTTTTGGCATATCTTTTGATTCGTCTTATGAAATAGCATGAAACTTGATATCTAGATTCGTTTTGATATTGCTAATGTATCCTCAAAGTTTCATGAACTAGGAATCAGAGAATCGTGTCTATTTCGGGTTTTGGTCTTTCTTGCCCCTTCTTCAAGAAATCCGATTTTGGGTTGTTTGTTAAATCTTTGTTTGCGATTCTTCTCCATGAGGTCAAGATGTTGCTTAGGATGATGTCCTGTGAAACTTGACCAGAGAAGAGCATTCAAGATTGAGCACTTTGGATTTTTGGGAAAAACCCGAGCGCACTGTTCTTCGGTCAGGACAATCGGAACTTCCGATTGTCCACGGCGGAACTACCGCAGGCGGAACTTCCGCACAGATCCCGGAACTACCGGAGTGCGGAACTACCGCCGGGTAGAATCGGACCTTCCGATTTCTGACAGAACAGTCTAAAGTTTATTTTGATTCTCTGATTTTGCTTCACTCTTCTTAAGAGATCCAGAGGGCTTTGTAGATTTGCCTTAAATACAGTAAAGGGGAGTTCTTAATTTTTATTGCACCATTCACCCCCCCCCCCCTCTGTTGCCATTTCGGTCCTTCACTTTCAATAAAAACCCTGGGTCTCAGTCCTAACCAGACAGGCCCGTGCATAAACCTGCACCCACCAACGGTCCATGTTTGCCCAAGTACAAACCATTTTCTTTTATTTTTATAATTTTCAAAGACATTTGCAAAAGTCCACCGTGACAAAGCAATGTCATAGGCTTTTTATCAATTTATGAATTTTTGGCTAAATTCTCCCAAAATCAAATATTTCATGGTCTAAGCATTTGCTAAGCATATATTTATTTTTAAATTCATTTGACTAAGGTTACAAGGAATTGATAATACAACAATCAAATTTGGCTATACAAAGGAATTGGAATATTTAAATATTTAAAACAGGAATTTAAAATAATTAAATACAATTATGCATGCAATAAAAATTTAAAACAGGAATTAAATAATTTTAAATATTGGGGGCAAAATGGTCAATGGTGTAACTTGCCTTGTTCAAATTCCTGGTATTCTACTTCTTCACTAGGGTCAAGCTCTCCGGAGTCGTCAAAATCTATACGCGAGAATATTCCAAATTCAAACAGAATTCAAATGAACACAAATAAATTCAAATGAAAATTCAAATTAACTCCAAATTAAATAATTTTGGTTTAGTTAGCTAGATCTTGATTTTATACAAATTTAGAAATTTGAATCACCTAAATCGGAGTTTGTATGAAGAAATACAAGCTCCTGGAAGTTTAAAACCTAAATTAAATCCTAAAATCAGAATTTCCGATTTTCCCGAATTAAATTTCTAAAGAAAAATCCAATTATTGCGCAAGCATGCGTCACCGTGATCTATTCACGAGACCGACATGTGGGCCCGAACAGTCATGGATCGAGTCCACGGCGCTTCCGAGTCCACGGTGGACTCGGCAAGACGCAATAAGGTGAAGGAGCGGCTGCGATCGGCGCTGCACAAGGCTGGGCGACCACGCGGCGGCGACTTACGCCACGCACGCTAAAATGATGAAGTGGCGCTGAGGTGGCAGAGCCACGCCGGCGCCGGAGAGAGGCGCCGAAACCGAGGTGCAGCGCGCTGGCGCGCGGTGAGCTCCGGCGAGGGTCGCAAATTGATCAGAGATGATGTTGAGTGTGATGCGCTACCGGCGACGCCGAGGGCGTGGCCGAAGATGGTCGGCGACGGCGAGGCGGCGTGAGGTTCGATCGTTGGCGGCGAAGGAGCTCGACGACGTTCGAGGGCGCGGAGGTGCGCACAGTCCATGATCTGGCCGAGGCGGCTTGTGCGGTCGAGGCGGCCGAGGTTCACCGGCATGGCGGCGCTAGAGGCGATGGAGCACGCCTCGGTCGGCGAGAGAGAGAGACCAAATGCGCGATCAGGGCGAGGGAGGCGAGGAGTCGGGCGAAAGCTTGAGGGACGAGGCGCACCTGCTCCCTTTATAGGGCGAGGCGAGGCCGGAGGCGAGGTTAGCGCGGGCGTTAATGGCGGCGAGTCGGGCGCGAGGCGCACGGGGTTTTAAGGCGAGTAAAGCCGGAACGAACGCGTGGGAACGGCCGCTTTCATTGCGCGTGATGGCGAGAGAAATGGGGAGGGAATCACGAATTGAAGAAATCCCGAGGTGCGGTAATGGCGGCGCCGCTGGGAAGAAGGAGGCGAGGAAGACAACGGCTGTGCGGCAAAGGGCCCACCGTCGAGACAGAGAGAGGAGAGAGAGAGCCGAGTGGATTGATGTCGCCGTCCGATTTTGATCGGACGGCCAGCATTTCGCGCTGGAGAATTGGGTCGAGACGCATACAGTCTTTGGGCTTCGCCCAAGATCTTTATAAAAGATTTTAAACCTTTTTCAATTGATTTAATTCCAGAAATTCAAATAGGTTTTAGAAAATAGTAAATAAAGTCCAAAAATTTTGAGAAAATTCACAGAAATTCTATGAGGCATTCTGGACTTAAATAAAATAATTCCAACTTTTAGTTGGTAATAGATTTTGCACATAAATTATTTTAGCTTTAAGATACTTTAGGGAAAAGTTTTTAAAATTTCAAAAAAATCCACAAAAATTAATAAAGTCTTATTTTTAACTGAAATTGAAATTTTGGGCTGTTACATTCGGCCTGTAACTAAATTATATTGGCTACACAAAGTAACTGCTAATCCTCGTTGGCCCTTCTGGACAGTCGCAAAGCAACCATCATAACTTCTAGATCATAAATACAAATTGAGTGATTTTTACGCCTATAAAAGCTAAGAACGGGAAATACAACTCTCTAGGAGACAACCAGTCAAGAAAACGCACGTAACCTACCCAAAAATGACAACCAACATCGCTATTCCAAACCGATCTACTACTGGCAGCATCAAAATAAATCGATTAATCTACCAAACGATCGGGGATCGAGTTTACCCTTGTCGAACCACTGGAGATCGATGTCTCGTTGTGTGAATGTGCCCTTCCTCTCCTCTTCCTTCCTCCCCATTATTCCTTCTCCTTTCTTCCTCCTCCTTTCTTCTTCTTCCTTCCTCTCCTTCCTTTCTCCTCTTCTCCTCATCTTGGTAGAGCAACATGGAGGGGGGCTGCTACAGTACCGCGTCCCAGGTTTCCCAAAAACTATAGAAACCTCATTATTCTTATGTCTAATTTCTCTTTTGAGAGCTTTCCTTCTTATAATAAATCGGAGTATTATAGTCTGGACCAACAATGTAATTGTGTGTGTGCTATCTACTGATCCAACGAATGACGCAAATTAACACAGTAGGTCCCAAGTTCCAAATTTGCGGTCTTACAGCGTTCCATCATTGTCTTTACTTGTGTAAACATGATGAATTACCATCCTTTCTTTATTCGTCTCATTACTATCTTGACCGTGTCGACTTACCATTTTCCTCTTGTCTCATTTTTACTGTCGTGCTATGTATATTTACTGTTAGTTACTATTCATTATGCTGACTAACCCAGGAAGGCTACGAATACACGCGTTGATCATGCCAACGATGTGAACAAGCTGATGGCTTTCTTCAAGGAGTGTCTGTCACAGAATGACAAGTTCTACTACGACATACATGTGGATGATGACATCATTATGAAAAATTCTTCTAGAGCCACGCGAGCAGCCGCGCGGAGTACGCTGACTTCGGAGACGTCTCCACATTTGACACAGCCTACATAACAAACTGGTACGAGATGCCACTGGTGTGTTTGTTGGCTCCAATCACCATTTGCATGACACCATATTCGGCGTCGTGCTGCTCCATGATGAGCAGGCAACATCCTTCGAGTGGCTGTTCAGGACATTTTAGACTTGCATGGATGGCAAGGACCCTGCATGCTAACCAGTGATTCTCACACTGTTCTAACCTAATTATTTCATATGCTGATCATGTTTACTACTTATTGCACGTGTGTTTTATCGTGTTCTTTGTATCTGGTCTTAATGTATTATCAATGTTGGTAAAAATACTACATCTCTATATGAGTTTTACTACCTAATGTATGTTATTATACTACAGATCCGGACCGAGCCATGGTGACTGCCATCCCACGCGTCTTTCCCCACACACAGCACCGACTGTTCAGGTGGCACGTGCTGAAGAAGTACAAGAAGAACCTGAACAAGCTATGCACGTAACACAGCGGGCTAAAGGAGCGTTTGGTTTTTGTCATAAACCATCTGCTTAATCTGAGAGAGTTTGAGAATGCGTGGGAGGATTTGGTGAGACAGTACCACCTCGATAGGAACGAAGCCATTGCTAGCCTCTATGACCAACGTGAAAGGTGGATCGCGGCCTACTTCAAAGACATGTATTGCGGTAGGACAACATCCACGCAGAGAAGTGAGAGTATGACAAAGATGGTAAAATGGAACTTCGTGGATAACATGACTTCGCTCCACCAATTCATGCGGAAGATGCACCGTGTGCTGCAGAAAAGGAAACACTCTAAGGCTCAGGAGAAGCACTGTTCCACGGTATGTAGACAAAAAAACACAGGTTTGCTCTAACTTCCATACGTATTTACTTCAATTTCTCCCATGATTTACATTTAGCTGACTAATTTTACTACATCTTTCACCCTCCTTTTACTGTTACCCATGTATGTCACTTCGTGTCGTTTCTGCACCTACTTATGACATATACTGTCTTGCGTGCTCTCAGATCCAGCCAGTGAGAGCCACTTTGTTCCCATTCGAGGAGCAGTTGGTCAGGGTGTACATGCCTGCTATGTTCAAAGAGTACAAGGAGACCTACTTCTCCAGTACAGCCTTCCACATAAGGGCAGACACAACCCGAGATTGCCTATTCCTCGTGTCTCATGGGAAACAGTCTATGACGTTTGCGTGGTCACATCATGATTTCAATGTGGTGGCCGAAGAGGAAACATGTACATATAGATGTGAATGCAAACACTAGGAGCACACATATACTTTTATTGTAGCTCAGCTAATAGTTACTATTCAAACTATTATATTTTTATTGTCTAATGCATATAGTCATTTTTACTATCATCTACAACGTATTTACTATTAATCCATCTTCGGTTTACCGTCTGTAGGGCTGTTCTGCACGCACTGCAGTGTTCACCTACTTGTAGTTCGAGAGTATCTCCAGCCGCTACATGCTCCGTAGGTACACGAGGAATGTTAGGGTGGATGTGCCATATGACAGACACGACCTCATGCAGGTCGGAGCCGATGGGACACTGAGATATATCAGCACACCACCTTACTGACAGAGGTATGGGCGTTGTGAGGCCAGGGTGCAGATCGAGTCTTGCAAATGATTGAGCTATGGAGGTCCTTAAGGCGATTTTGATGCAGCTTCATACCGTACCCAATGACATTGGCCCGGTGGTTGACAAGATCGCTGAGCGTAATGAAGCTAACGGCGATTCGATAAATCCATCAACGCAAAAGAGCCAATGCCGAACCAGAGCAAAGTTTTGCACTGGTGGGGAAGAAAATGATGAGGGCATGCAGCATATGCAGCCTAAAAGCCGGTCACAACAGTACTACCTGCCCAACACTACCCCAAAACTCCTCATCCAATGGGCGAGGGGGCAGTAGCGGCAACAGAAGTGGGAGGGGAACTAGAGGGAGATGGAGAGGAAGGTCTGGTACACGTTGCCAACTGATTCATGATGACAAATCAGAAGAGAACGACGCTACAGACAATCTTAGCATAGGGTCGGATGACAGCAATACGTGCTGAATAGCCATGTTTTTTACTTGCATATAGTAACACATTTACTGCCTTGTCTTATGCGTGATACTGTGTTACATTTGCTAACTGGAAACAGAATGCGCTATTCGGCTCACATTGCATGTTATTCACATGATATATGGAGTCTCTTACTATAATATCACGTGGTATTACTACTTGTTGTTACTTTATTCATAGTAGTCTATTACTATCTTCCACGTAGTGGTTACTTTTATTTATTTGATTGAAGAAAGAATGCAACTGATATGTTGTAGATGTTTTACTGTATAATGTCAATAACATTATTGATGTTTGTTTTTGTTTGGAATTATTGTGTGTGTGTGTGAAAAGACTTTACTTTTAAAACGTAACACTACCGCTCCGTCTCACAATGCGTCTCTTTGTCTCCCCCAAATGACTTATCAAGACGTACATCAGCTTGCGAAGGTTGAATTTCACATAAACCCGAGCCTTCCCCCCACTGAAAAACTCCGAACACACTAAAACTAAAAAACACAACACAAAAAGGGGGGAAATGCCTTCAAACTCCTCTTCTGCTCCCGTACCACTGATGGCTCTATCCTACCTAGCCCTGATATACGAGTAGCTATTTGGTCGGAGCATGAGCCAGGCTGTGAACCATGATTATGTCTGCGACCTCCTCCGTGCTCAGCCCCCATGTCTATTGGATAGCGTAGCTGCAATCATCCACACGCTGCGCCTCCTTCACAGTCATACCAATATCATGGTGTGTGAGGTCCGGTGAACCAACATCATCATGGAGATCGTGCTCTCGAGCTACGTGGATTGTGTCAAACCATCGATCCAGAGGCTTGATGACTACACCGATAGGCAAAACGCAAAAAATGACCTCATCGAGACTGTGGAAGAGAGGAGCCACCTCATTTGGACTATCGTCCACAAGCCTCCTTCACGCGATCGGTGCGAAGCTCGACTCGCCGCTGTGAAGGAGCAGTGCGATGTTTCTCCACATATTCCTTGATCCAGCCCCCGCCAAAGTTCACAAGCGGGATTATTAACACCTAAGGGTTGCGATAGGATCCTGCCATGGCCACAAGGCCCCCCTTTCTAGATCCCTTTTTCTATACCAGTATAGGAAAAACTAGTGTGCATAGTTCAACATAAATGATAGCAAGTCCATATCACACATTTTATTCATAATATCATAGTTTTATTACAAAAGGGTGCAAGGCCTAAAGAAAAGTACAGTGGAAAGCATGATTAATGTAGTAGTAGGCCACACGATACACCACATGCAATTGTCTGCGGCACAACCTAGTCGTCCAAGTTCTCACCCGCAACGCATTACTCATCCTCTGATCAACAATTTAATTAAGCAAGGTGAGTACAAAACGTACTCAGCAAGTTACACCCAACAAAAGGATATAATGCATGAAGGTATGACAAAAGATGACTTATATGGCTACGTTTGCACAAAGCGATATTTTTAGTTTAAATATCTATACTAAGTTTCAAGGTAATTATACTATATCTAGAAATTGATTTTAAATTTCAAATCATTATGTTGAGTGTAAGATAAACCTCCATATACGATTGGTGAAGGAATAAACCCCATTAACACCAGACTATCTGCCCAAATTTCTCGATTTGATAAACAATTCAAAAACGTTGGGTTAAATAATTTTTAAATCAAAATCTAAAATCTAACTTTGAGTGGCTTTGCTCAGTATGATCATGACCGTGGACATGACTATTCAAATAGTTTTCTACTCGTCAGAGTTTGTACAACTTTACCCACAAGCGACTATCACAAGGCCTTTACCCTACACTATCCCAACGTAGTTATGTCTCGCTAAGATTTCGTTACCACAAGGGTTCACGCCAAGCGATAATCCCCTCTTGCGCCATGTGGGTACTAAAAGTAGGTCTTCACGACACCTACACCTCAAAATGACACAACCACGATGAAACACTATAGTTTAGTTAGCCAGGTCTATCTCATTCCAGACTTGTGATTGTACGGTGAAGCTTAGCAAAAAGCGGCTCTTAGACCGATCCTTATTTAACTGGAGAACTTCTTACTAACCCCTGGGCCTCAACTATTCCCTGAATTGACCCGTGCATAAACTTGCACCCACCATCTATCCAAATTAGCCAAGTCTAAATTGGTTTTTAGTTTATTTTGTTTCACTAATCATTTACAAATCTCTATAGCAAAACAATGCCATAGACACATTTTTAAACTAGGTTGAATATTTGGCTAAATTCTCAAATTATATATTTTTGGTCTAAGCACGTGTTTGCATAATATTTTCTAATTCTTCCTAGTTCATACTATTGCATCAATTAGGCTTTATCTAAGGTGACAAATATATTTGATTCAATGTCAATATTGACCATATAAAGTATTTAGACATAACTAAAAATTTAAAACATAAGTTTAAATTAAATTGAGTATAAATAAGCATGTAGTAATAATTTAAATAATTTAAAATATTTGGATCAAACATGATCAAAGAATGTAACTTGCCTTGCTCAAATTGTTGTTAATTGGACTCGTAGAAGAATTCTAGTTCTTCGGAGTCATCGAAGTCTATACGTGAAAATAAGCTAAATTGAAATAAGATTCAAATGAATTCCAAATTTCATAATTTTAGTATAGTTAGCTAGATTGTAAATTTAGATGAATTTATAAATTTGAATTGCTGGAATTGAAGCTCATATGAAGGAGAACGGGTCCTCGGATGTTTGAATTCTAAAGAAACTACCCTAAATTAATTTTCCGAATTAAGGAATTATTTTTATAAAGGAAAACCTAAATGATGCGCCAGCATGATGTCAGCATCTGAATTTTGTTTTCGGTTGAATTATTTTTCTACAGAAAATCATAACAACCGCGACATGTGTGCCCTGCTCCGTCCATGGACTAGGTCCACAAAAGCGCACGAGTCACGGTGCACCAGGCGTGTGGAATAGTGGCTAGCACCACGCAAACAACCACATGGAAGCTGACGAGGATAGTGCCGCTAACCTGGCGCACACATGGCTGCCAGGAGGCGCACGTGGCGGCCACGTCACTCCTGCGGCGGCGACGCTCGGGACTTAATGGTCACCGGCGCTATGCACCACAGTGACGAGTGTGCATGTGCGCAAAAGAGAGAGGTGGATGTAGGGAACCTGGTGCGTACCAAATCAGTGGTGGGATGTGAAAGAGTGGCAAGCAATCATCGAATTGGGGCGAATTCGGCAGTGGAGGCGCTCGATGCTTGGCGGCGAAGAACCTTCAATTGTGGCTACGAGAGTCGGAAAGAGGAGCTGAGATGTTGGGGGGAGGATGAGTCCAGAACGCACACCCAGTGCTCCCTTTTATCGGGCAAATGGAGGAGCAAAGGAGGAGATCAACGGGTGGCCATAACTCGTCGGAATAGCGGTGGCGCAAATGCGGCTTAAAGGCGAGAAATGGTCGGGCATTAGTGTGTGGTGAGTGTGGGAGGAAGAACGTGGCCATCAATGGCTTTAAGCGTGCATGTTCGGGGCAGTAATGGCTGGCTTCAAGAGCTCACGCACGCGTTAATGGCGGTGGTGCGGGAGGAAGAAGAAGAAGGAGAGGTGGTTGACAAGCGGGCCCGACTTGCAAAGAGAGGAGGGAGGGAGAGGCGGGCTAGAGCGGAAAAGGCCATGAGCCAGAGGGAAAATAAGTGGGCTGTGGGAGGGATATTCAGCGCAAGATTCAAAATCTAATTTTTTATTTAATTTTTGATTTACAGAAATTGAGAGAATTCAAATAGGTTTTTAGAAAATAGTAAATAGAGTTAACAAATTCTAGAAAAAATCATAGAAATTCCCTAAATTATTTTGTACTTAAATAAGATAATTCCAACTTAAAAATTATTATTTATATTTGCAAATAATTTATTTTGGTTTTAAAATAAATAGGGAAAACCTTTCTCAAATCCAGAAAATTCAAGGAAATTAATTAAATTTTCTTTTTAATAGAAGTGATATTTTGGTTGTTACAAAATTACCCCCCATATTGGGAATCTTGACCCTGAGATTCGATGATTAGCAAACAGGTGGGGATACTTGGTTTTTAATTCTTCTTCTCGTACCATGGTGGCCGCCTCTTCTAAGTGATTGCTCTACTGCACCTTGCACGAATGGATGACCTTGCTTCTAGTGATGCATTCTACCACGTAAAGAATCTTGATCGGATGCTCCACATAAGTGAGGTCTTACTGCATATCAATGCTCTCAAGCGAGGTTTGTTGTGTTGGTACTAGAAGATATTTTCTTCAATTGAGACACATGAAAGACATCATGAACTAAAGATAGTGGTTCTGGTAGGTGGAGCTGATATGCAATTCCACCTCTTTTCCCCAAAATTTTGAATGGTCCAACAAATCTAGGTGCAAGTTTTCCTCTGGTCTAGAGCCTTTTCACTCCTCTAAGTGGAGTCACTATGAGATAGACAAAATCTCATGTTTCAAAAGACAAATCTCTTCGACGATTGTCGGCATAACTTTTTTGTTGGGACTATGCCACTTTGAACCATTCCTTGATCACTTTTACCTTATTTTTAGCCTATTTAATTAAAGCAGGGCCAAAGAACTGATGTTCTCCTACTTGATCCCAAAGGTGAGGCATTCTACACTTCATGCCATATAATGTTTCGAACGGTGACATCTGAAGGCTAGCTTGATGAAGGGTCGCGGGAAGGCTACGATAGCACAAAACAAAAATTTACCACACAACCAAGGAACCTCTGCTAGTAATAGATCACGAGATTACCACTAGACGCGCCGACTCGTAGCGGATGTAGAGTCGATGTAGCGAGTTGATGCGGTCGTAGTCGTACTCTCCGCGCGTCCTCTCCTCTGAGTGATCGTATTCGCCACGCTTCTTCTCCTACGAGTAGTCATACTCGTCGCGTGTCTGCTCCTCCGAGTGGTCGTACTGAGTTGTGGATCGTCCTAGTGCTGATGCTTCGCAACAACACCCCCAAGGTATCCACACGTACGAGGCAAGGGGCACCACGCGCTGGAATGCGAGCACCGGTGGCATGGTTGAGGAAGGCATGGCTATTAGGGTTTCGGGAGTTCTTCCAAAGATCATCACAACCCTTGCCACCACCCCTCTATTTATACGCATCCATAATGGGTCTCGTACTTGAGGCCTATTACGAACTCGTGGCCTACAAGAATTTGGATCACCATCCAAACCAAATCCCAGCCCTTTAAGTGTGCGACCCTATAGATTCATGTGCAATCGGTTGTGACTCGGAACTCTTTTCCGACCACTAGTCGTTAGCGGTACCTAGCAGCACATAACGATTCTGAAAACACACATAGAATATATCGACGAACCTTAATGCAATATGATCTATGACTAGGTCCATATCACTAACGACCAGCTCGTATCTCTATACGACCAGCTCATATTTGGTCTCTACCAATTCATAACTCCATACGACCAGGTTTTGACCACTTAGTGACCATGTTCGACCAGCCTATGACTAGCTCGTATCTCCACACGACTAGTTCGTATCTGATTGAACTGAAAGACCTTCTCGTGTATTCTCCCTTTGCCTCACGATGTCTGGTTGAAATGTTGTATCATCTATGGACTGTTCAATACTTTCTCGGTCAAGTGTCAAATAACTTTATGTGGTCGACACTTCGACCACTAGTGGTATGGCCATGCACTTTCTTTATCCGATCACAACGAGGGGCCCAGAGACATCTCTCCTGTTATGTTAGGAGGGGCAAATCACATATCCGACCAATCACATCCATCTGCATATTTCATAGCATACCCGAAAGCTACCTTTATAACTACCCAGTTACGAGTAGCGTTTAGTAACCCCTAAGAGTGCTACTACATATGTAGGAAACCATGTTGATCTCAGGTCCAAGTATTATACATCATCATTGCTTGAGACCAACTCATGATACATAGAATCATAACAATCTCAACAGTGTCTCAAGGTGGGGTCTTTTCCAACACTATGTTCTCTAATACGTGTCCATATTATTGGTTTGATATCTCCATATCCATGACTTGTGAAACATAGTCATCAACCAATACATGTGCTAATCTATTCATATGTTTCCTCATATGTTTTCGACCAGGGAACGTTTAAGAATAATCATCACAGAAATATAGAGTTTCACAATCAAGTCACGTACTTGATAATAAATATTATTGATATTATTATAGGAACAAGATAACATATTATCCAATGTTACAAACATAATGAAATATAATCATCTTTATGATTGCCTCTAGGACATATTTCCAACACTTGATAGCTGTTATTATATGAAAAACCTTCATAAGGACGATTCCTATCCCAACTAGTTCCATAATCCAAGGCACAAGCTCATAACATATCCTCCAAAATCTGATTTACACGCTTTGTCTGACCATCTGTTTGGGGATGATAAGTAGTACTAAAATTGAGTCTTGTTCCCAAGATTTGTTGGCCCCTACTACTTCTACTTCATCTTCTGCTGTATTCTTTTATTGTTGGCTTGTAAGTTGTTATTGTAAAAACTCTGTTATTCATAAAATTGTGCAAGATGTGGATGTTACCATCTTTGTTTACATTGTGTACACTAGTTGTTCTTGGACTAATATGGAATACACAGAGAATCTGGGGGTGTTACTCCTGGGTTCAACATATGTCAAGGAGACTTCATGGAAGACAAGACATGATGGTTTCAGGCTATTGGAGCCAAGGGTGAAGAATGGTACTTTGAAAAGCATGCGTGAGTGAAAAAAATGATTGTGTAATGGGTTAACGGGTTCCCATGGGTGTGTGTTGTGGATGTGATACAATTTGTGACCAGGTTAGGGTTTTGTTGGACCGAAAAGGCGACTAGAGGGGGGGTGAATAGGAGCACGCTCACTTTTTCAACCTCGATTAGATTCAACACAAATTTCACTCCAATAGCTATAGAAGCTATGAAGATCGATATACCAGTACAGCGGAAGACTAGGATTGAATCCAATCAAAACCCCGAAGCAAAACAACCAAAATCAACCAAAACTTGATTTCCTAAGTGAGGGGCGGTCTGACCTCTATTCAAGGGCGGTCCGACCGCTCCTATGGGCGGTCCGACCTCTGTAGAGGGGCGGTCCGACCTCCAGCCGATGAACAGTGAAATCACCCAAAAACGGTTGCAAATAGATGTAACTTTTGATCTACAACTCCAAACTTGATGAAACTTGGTACACACCTTCTCTAGGATGTCAGGAACCTATTCCAATCGAAGATCGTGAAGATCTTTGGAAAAGTTCAGACCTTTTTCAGTTTGAGAGGTGGAAGGTTTGAAACCGAGTCAAAACGAAAACTATATCGAAAAACTTGCTCGTGGGTGATTGATGATCAAGATGATCTTAGATGTGTTCCCACATGTCACAGCAAGCTAGATCATGCAAAGAAATCAATCAAAAACATGCGAATCAAAGAAAGACTCAAAATCACCAAATAGAGAGAAGAAGGGCAAATGAACTCATCTTGAAGAGAACTCTTCTTTGGATTGATTTGATAATGTATCGATTCTGACCACTCATACGGATACGCATGGACACAAGATCAAAACATCTCTCTCTCTAGAACCCTAATCTCCACTAAACCTTCCCTAAGCACTTAAGCCAAAACTAGGGTTTCAAGCATGAAAGGGTTGAAGGGGTGCAGCCACCTCCCTCCTCTATTTATAGTGGAGACTTAAACCTTCTAGAAGAGTAACCCTAATGGGCTCCCGTTAAGGCCCAAAACAAACGGGTCACACACGCACGCATCTCGAAGCGCCGTCTTCATCTCCTCTTGACCTACTCCGCTTCTCCACGCCATTGTTGCGCCGCGAGTCGTCAAAAGGTCACCAAGGCGGTATTTGGTATAATTACCAAAATACCCCTTCTCGATCTTTTGCAAAGACCGAGTCCCATCTTTGTGAAGCACCTCCCATGCTTTGCCACGTAGGTTGATCAACGGCTCTCAACATGTCGGCAAGTCTCTCCCATCCGGCCCCACCGTAACCACCATGGCACTTGCACCACCCCGCGCCGCTTGATCCAACCAATGCACCGAATCGCCTGCTCGGTCATCCTTGTCTATTCTCGCACCACACTTGAGTTCATTGACCTCACCCGCATCGCCGATCGCTCGATCTCACTCTCCAAGCCTAGTCCCGATCATCCTCGCCGTTGACCGTCGTTGACCACCAAGCAACCCGCACAACAATAAACAAGCAAATCGAATCCGGAACAAGTTCTTCACAACTTGACCCACGTTAGTCAAAACATGCATCATGCAACACATATGCATCAAACCCATGACTTTGACCTAACAAAACATCATCGCCACGGTTGGCCGATGAACAAGTCGACCGGTCGACCGCCCCGTGGGGCGGTCGACCACTAACCACGGCCTAACCGCCACCACAAGGCGGTCCGACCGCAGGGGACTTAGCCAATTTTCAACCCCAAAATCCAAACCTCGGAAACTTTAAACCAATAGAACTTTTGCTTGGGAACTCCAAAATTATGAGACCAAGTGTATTAGGATCCCTCACTTGTCTACAACACCTATTTTTGCCCACCAATTCTCGACCATTTTGTCACGGTAGGTCCGACCGCCGCACATGGCCGGTCCGATCGATTTGGGACCGGCCGGACCGCCATGCTATGGCGGTCGGACCGCCTATCCCGTAATGCCCGAACAGATCTGAGACTTTATCGAAAACCCGTGAAACGACAAACCGTTAACGCCATTGCCAATTGTCACATCATCCTAAGATCTCGAGCATATCCCCATGATATCCACAATCTCCCCTTGATGAACACATTGGCAATAATCCGTAAAATGTAATTTGAAGGTTTGAAAAGTAAAATACTTTCGTTTTAGACAAAGGCACAACTTGGTCCATAAGCAAGAGAAAGCAATGGAAATGACCAAGTGGCATCGTAATAGCATAGACAAGTGAGATAAGGCAAAAGAAAGCATAAAACTTTGATTTCGAAAAAAGTCAAAAATCTCACTTAAGGTCCATATGAAAGAACAATTGTTCAATTGACCTTTGATCATTGTGAGGTGTAATAAATGCAATTCAAGTTTAGAAGAGTCAATAAGGCAATAAGAATGCAATTCAAAAACTCCCCCTCACTATGATCCTCGGATTTCAGAAAATTTCAAATTCTCCAACTTTCTCCCCTTTGTATAAACTTCCCCAACATTGAAAATATCTTCTCCCCCTTTGACAATGGAGTCATCAAGGAATCACGCCTTCCTCTCATCCAGAGATAACAATTTGCAGAATGAAGAAAGAAGCAAAAAGAAGAAGTATGCATGAGATGCAATGGAGTGGTTTCATATTGTATTTTTCAATTTTTGATTACAAGAAGCTTTGAAGATTACCCAAAAGAGCAAGTCAGCATTTCTAATATTGCACAAACAACATATCAAGCCTGATAGTGCTAGCAAGATCATGGTAAGACATATATAACAAAGCTAAGCATAAAGGCTCAAAAGTAAAGCAATGGATTTGATCAATTTAAGCAAAGCTTCAAATTCAGCAAGTTCATCAACAGGGATCCTAAAATGAAATTGGCCATGTCAAAATGTCAAAGTAAGATCAAAAATCTAACAAAGACCACATTAAGAGTCAATCAGGTCCTGTATTGAATCATTTTGCTCAGTATTTCTTAAAAGCCCATTTGTCAACAGATTTCACATATGCATTGAATATTTGAAGTTGACTAATGATCTAACTTAGTGACAAGATCCTGGACTAGGAGCCATCCACAAACTCATCCTAAGCTTCACCGTAAGTTGATTAAAGGTATATCTTAGTAAAGAAGATCCTGGACTAGGAGCCATCCACAAACTCTTTCTAAGCTTCTACCGGGGCGACAAATCTTGAGGTTCATGTCATTTCTGACAAGCAATCCCCATGAGATCGTCTGGATCATCAAACTATCTCCAAGTTCATGTCATTTGACAAGGCCTCGTAAGAATAGTTTGGCACATTTTAAGCATAAGACAATCTTGATTTTTCATTTTCACAAGAGCGCTTTAGAATCTCAAGAACACAAAAGCTCAAGTAATGGTCAATTTTAGATTCAAGAGCTCACAAAGCAATTCGACAGGCCAATGTCACAAAAGGAGCACTAATTGCGCAACTCGCTAAAACATCCACAAATTGCAATTTTTAGTTCGAGTTGTTTTAAAGTTCTAGCTCATATAGCAAAGACTTAGCTACACATGTAAAAGCATGATAATTTTAGCAAGTCAAAGAACTAGACATGGCATTGAGCAAGAATTGAAATACTAAAACTCCAAAGGGTAATAGGCAAAGCTTCATCAATTTTAAAAGATAAGGTAAGATCTTATATTACAATGCATCTTTTGGATTTTTCATACCACTTGATGTATTTTTCATATGAATGCAATATGATACAATGAGATGCAATAAAAGCCTAAAAACCTAAAAAGTTCAAAAATATCAATAAGTTCGTAAAAGAACAATAAAAGATCAAAAGAACAAGGTAAGATCGAAAAGATCGAACTCCCCTCAAACCAACCCATAGGGATAAATTACCCTAACTCGCTTCTCAAGGTGGCAAACCTAGTTGGGTCTAAAGGTTTGGTGAGGATATCACCAATTGACCCTCGGACTCCACAAAATGCAAGACAATATCACCCTTCTCGACATGGTCTCTAAGGAAGTGATAGCGAATGTCTATGTGCTTGGTCCTAGAGTGTTGCACAGGGTTCTTAGCAATGTTAATAGCAGAAGTGTTATCACAGAAAAGAGGAACACTAGCAAAAATTAACCCAAAGTCCTTAAGAGTGGACACCATCCACAAAATCGACTACAAAGACTAGCAAAGACTACATATTCACTTCAAAGAAGTGGATTGTGCAATGTAAGACCGCTTCCTAGAAGACCAAGAGACAAGAGACGTGCCTAAGAAATGACATGTACCGTAAGTGCTCTTCCTATCTAGCCTCTGACCATAAAATCGTAATCGAAAACCCCGAATGGACAAATAAGAAGAGCAAGAATACCAAATGCCATACTGGAGAGTAGAATGTAAATACCTGAAGATGCGCTTAACGGCTTGGCGATGTGAAGTCCTCGGTGACGCCTGAAACCTCGCGCAGAGGCAGACCGCGAAGTGGATGTCCGGTCTTGAGGCCGTCAGGTACAGGAGGGAGCCGATCATGTTTGCGGTACTCGCGTTGATCCACGGCTTCCCTTCCTCATCTGGATCCAGCGATCGAAGTCGCCATGGGAGTGGCGATCGCCTTGCAATCACCCATATCAAAACGCTTGAGAAGATCCTTGGTGTACTTCGCTTGATGGATGAAGATCCTTCCTTGCATTGCTTGATTTGCGGCCCAAAAGTAGTTGAGCTCGCCCATCATACTCATCTCAAATTCCTCGGACATGGTCTCGTAAAAATCTGAAACAAGAGCATGAGAGGAACCACCAAAGATAATATCATCAACGTAAATCAACAAGCAGAAGTCATTGCCATGCCTAAGAATGAATAGAGTCTTATCAACTTTTCCCATTTTAAAATCATTCTTAAGCGTAAAGGTCTTAAGTCTATCATACCGTGCTCTAGGGGCTTGCTTAAGACCATACAAGGCTTTGGATAGCTTAAAGACACGATCAGGGTGCTTGGGATCCTCAAAGCCAGGGGGTTGCCTAACATACACTTCCTCTTCTATAAAACCATTCAGAAAAGCACTCTTAACATCCATTTGATGCAACCTAAAACCTTTAGATGCAATAATGCAAGCATGATGCGAATGGCTTCTAATCTAGCAACAGGCGAAGGTCTCATCAAAATCTAACCCCTCAACGGACTAAAACCCCGAGCTACCAACCTAGCCTTGTTTCTAACCACAGAACCATCCTCATTTTGTTTATTTTTAAACACCCAACGGGTACCAATTACATTATGACCACTAGGAGGTTCTACAAGGTTCCAGACTTTATTTCTTTCAAAGTTCTCTAACTCCTCATGCATGGCATTGACCCAACTAGCATCGATAAAGCATGTGATATATCTTTGGGTTCAAAAGACGCTACAAATGCAGTGAGAGAAAAGACTCGGATCATGATACAGGCGAGTGACTCGCTCATGGAGACTACCAATCATCCGATCCAAGGGTGCTTTGCTTCGGATGTGCAAAGGAGCGCTGGGGAGATAGTATCTCCTCAACCTCCGCAGTATCTGCCGATGAAGAAGATGCGCAGAGCCTCAATTGGAGGTGAAGCGATCGTGCGTGTTCGAGCCGAATCGAGCATTAGCGACAAGTGGAGGAGCATCATCAATTTCATCCTCATCTTCCTCAACAAATATGCTCTCTGTCACCGTAAGTCACGAAACATCGGATCTAGGCTGCGGGCTAGTCTCATCAAAAGTGACATTGCATGTCTCTGGACAATGTTAGTTTCAACATTAAAAACCGAAAACCCTCGAATGAGCAGGGATAACCTAGAAATAAACCATCACAAGTTCTTGATTCAAATTTATCTAGGTTCCTGTCTTGAGAATAAAACACTTGATCCAAAGACTCGAAAGTGCGGCCGAGGGTTTTCTCGCCAAAACGAAGCTCATAAGAAGTCTTGCCCAAAGACGGTCTCGTAAAGACACGATTTGAAATATGGCAAGTCAGTAGCAATAGCTTCGCCCAAAACCTCCTCGGTGTGCTATACTCATCTAGCATCGTCCTAGCCATCGAGACTAAGGTCCTGTTCTTCCTTTCCACAACGCCATTTTGTTGAGGGACGTGTGGAGAAGAGAACTGATGCTCAATACCGCGCTCAGCACAAAAAGAGGCAAACGAGGCATTCTTGAACTCCGTGCCATTATCACTGCGGATTGCTCTCAAGGCACCAGGAAGTTCAGAAGCCAAACGAAGAACAAGATCATGATAATGATCAAAGACCTCATCCTTCGAAGCAAGAAAGAACACCCAAGAATATCTCGAAAAATCATCGACTATGACAAGAATGTACCAATTGCCACCGATCGATCGAACCTAGCAGACCAACAAGATCCATATGAAGCAACTGTCCCGGTCCGTCAGTCATGACCATAGTCAATGAAGGGTGTGGGCGGCAACTTGCTTGCCATGCCTACAGGAGCACATACTGACATCTTTGATACTTTGAGTTTAGGCAAGCCTCTCATGAGATCAAGGCCGCTAACTCGTGTCGATGATCAAAACCAATGTGCCCTAAGCGTCGGTGCAAAGCCGGATATCGAGAAGAAGATGCAACTAAACATTTGAGAGATCCGGCAAGAGATTGAAAAATCACCTCAAATATTCTACCAACTCTAGAAATTCCAAAATGAGCTCACCAAAAGAATCAAGCACCGACAAGTGTTCTTCTTAAATCTAGTCTCATAGCCATCATCGAGAAGTCGTGAGACGTAAAGGAGATTGTACCTTAGCTTGGACACAAGAGCGACATCCTTGAGAATGAACACATCGTTCACCCCGATCGATCCAGTTCCTTCGATCCGCCCTTGTGAATCATCTCGAAGGTGATGAAGTCATCACCGTCGCCGCGTGAAGGAAGTGAACCATCTAGAGTCTCCGGTCATGTGGCGTGAACAGTGAGTCGACGAGCCACGTGTTCTTCCTCCTTCCGCGACGATCCGAAAATCAAGGCACAAAAGATCGATGTGTCTCAATCTCAAGTTAGTTAAAATAGACTTGGGAACCCGAAGATGAGACACATGTCTGCAGTAGTATGCAAAGCGAATGAGTGTCCTTGATCCTAGTTGAAGTCCTATCATGAGCAATGGTTACAAACACATGAGATGCATTCTGCCTAGGAACATGATGATGATAAGCATGTGTAGTATATCCTAGACCGGTTTCTTCTTCTTTTCATGACCATGTTTCACACAAGCTCTAGGTTGATGAAATAAAGTTCTAGCATGATTAGCATTTTTCAACCTCGCCATGCAGAACTCAACTAAATGTCCACTCTTCTACGCAATAGGTGCAATGGTATTTTGTACCCTTTGGGAGAAGCACCTTTGACTCAAAAGAAGGTTGGACAGAACTGCGCAGTTTGAAAGCAATTTTCGCAGTTGGGTTTTGAATTCAACTAAGCCATTTTCCAAGACTGAATGACCTTAGTCTTGGATTTGTTCAGGCGAGTTGTATCCTAAACCTTGCTTCTTAGAAGGAGTTCTAGACTTGTCAAGAATCATGTTTAATTGTTTTTCTCCACTAGAGAATTTTTGCAAGTGTGTTCTCTAGATAAACATTATCTTTCCTAAGATCAACACATGATTGACAAATTTTAGGTTTAATAACCTTTGCAAGCCTCTCCTTATAATTAGCAATTTCAAGCTTAAGAGCAGGATATAAAGTACAAGTAGCAGAATTAATACTGTCCTTAAGCTTGGCATATTTCTCTCTAGCTGCTTTTAAAATGTCTTTAATTTCACGTTCATGTTCTAAGCAACGAGAGCAAGAGCGAGACTCTACTGGTTCAGAAACATCCAACTTGCTAGACTCTAAGCATTTAAGACATGGAGCAGATTTGACCTCAACTAGCTCAGTTCTAGCATTTTCAAGTTGATGCAAAGCATATTAGAGCGATTGCGCTTAGGCAGTTCGAGTGCAAAGCATGGCAAGATCAACATTCATCAACTTCTAGACTCTTAGCATTCACAAGTTCCAATGTCAAATTTTCAACTTGTGACTCTAGATCCTTGTTCTTAACCATGATGAACTTTAAAGCCTTATCCTGACTAAGCAATTGCTCATACATGTTCTCGCATCTAGCAGAAAGGACATCATAAGATAGGGATACCTCATCATCATCGACGCCGACGAGTCGACCATGAAGCACATGCCTGAAGTCCTTGGCCTTCCCTTTCTTGTCTTGAGGTGGCTCCTCCTCCTCCTTGTCCTCCTCGCTCCCGAGTCCACATCGCTCAAGGATTGATCTCCAAAGCGGCAAGGACCCAGTGTGGCGACCTTCATCGGCTTAGCGACATCAAACCTTGATTTGTTCCTTGAGGCTTCTTCCAAGTCGGCTTTCCTCCTTATGGTTACCCTTACCCTTGACTTGGGGCGATTAGCGAATATGGTAAAGCTCACCACACTCGTAGCAAGTCACAGGCCACCTCTCTTTTGTTTCTCACATTGTTGTAAGCCCGTGTGACTTTCTTGACTATGAGGGCTAGCTCGGGCTCAGAAGACTCTCAAAATCCTCTTCACGAATTGTGGATAAACAGCAAGAGAAAACCCAAGAGGACTCGGAAAAACCATCGAAGCTCTTGAAAGAGGATCACTACCAAAGCCATCTTTGTCCTTCTTAGGAAGACTACCTCTCTTGATCTCATGAGTCTTGAGCTTACTATAAAGCGGCTCCAAGGTGAGAGTAGAGATCGACGTTCTCCTCTATGGCGGTAGCCTTCATCTCCCACTCCTTGGTGTTGATTGCGGCCAAGAGGTGAGTGGCATTCTCATTGAGAGTACTCAATGTCAACAACTTTCATCCGATTGACAACCTTGTTGAAGCGAGTAAAACGTCATCGATGCTCTCTCAGGGCGCATCTCGAATTTGTTGTACTCTAAACTTATAGACCGTCTGGCGACTTGTTTAATCTGGGACGATCCTCATGGTAAGTTTCGAGGTGTGCCAAATTTCATGTGCTTGTCGTAAGATTGCAAATCTGTCATACTCTTGTCTACCAAGCCCAAAGATATAAGAGATTCTTTGCCTTGTTGTTGTTAGCCAAAAGTATTGCCAAGCTTGTGTGGCAATCTCAGTAAAACGAGCGAGCTCGAACAACCTCCCATATAGCTTGTCCTTCGCTCTCAAGGAAGACTCGCATGCGATTCTTCCAATAGGCATAGTCGAGCCCATTGAAGACATGCGGCTTTGTCGAGTACTTATCCATCGCCAAGTTCGGTGGCCTGTTAAGATCAAGATTGAACTAACCGGGCTCTAATACCACTTGTTGGACCGAAAAGGCGACTAGAGGGGGGGTGAATAGGAGCACGCTCACTTTTTCAACCTCGATTAGATTCAACACAAATTTCACTCCAATAGCTATAGAAGCTATGAAGATCGATATACCAAGACAATGAAGACTAGGATTGAATCCAATCAAAACCCAAGCAAAACAACCAAAATCAACCAAAACTTGATTTCCTAAGTGAGGCGGTCGACCTCTATTCAAGGGCGGTCCGACCGGTCCTATGGGCGGTCCGACCTCAGAGAGGCGGTCCGACCTCCACCGATGAACAAGTGAAATCACCAAAAACGGTTGCAAATAGATGTAACTTTTGATCTACAACTCCAAACTTGATGAAACTTGGTACACACCTTCTCTAGGATGTCGGAACCTATTCCAATCGAAGATCGTGAAGATCTTTGGAAAAGTTCAGACCTTTTTCAGTTTGAGAGGTGGAAGGTTTGAAACCGAGTCAAAGCGAAAACTATATCGAAAAACTTGCTCGTGGGTGATTGATGATCAAGATGATCTTAGATGTGTTCCCACATATCACAGCAAGCTAGATCATGCAAAGAAATCAATCAAAAATATGTGAATCAAAGAAAGACTCAAAATCACCAAATAGAGAGAAGAAGGGCAAATGAACTCATCTTGAAGAGAACTCTTCTTTGGATTGATTTGATAATGTATCGATTCTGACCACTCATACGGATACGCATGGACACAAGATCAAAACATCTCTCTCTCTAGAACCCTAATCTCCACTAAACCTTCCCTAAGCACTTAAGCCAAAACTAGGGTTTCAAGCATAAAAGGGTTGAAGGGGTGCAGCCACCTCCCTCCTCTATTTATAGTGGAGACTTAAACCTTCTAGAAGAGTAACCCTAATGGGCTCCCGTTAAGGCCCAAAACAAACGGGTCACACACGCACGCATCTCGAAGCGCCATCTTCATCTCCTCTTGACCTACTCCGCTTCTCCACGCCATTGTTGCGCCGCGAGTCGTCAAAAGGTCACCAAGGCGGTATTTGGTATAATTACCAAAATACCCCTTCTCGATCTTTTTGCAAAGACCGAGTCCCATCTTTGTGAAGCACCTCCCATGCTTCGCCACGTGTAGGTTGATCAACGGCTCTCAACATGTCGGCAAGTCTCTCCCATCCGGCTCCCACCAGAACCACCATGGCACTTGCACCGACCCCCGCGCCGCTTGATCCAACCCCGGCCGCCCGAATCGCCTGCTCGGTCATCCTTGTCTATTCTGCACCACACTTGAGTTCATTGACCTCACCCGGCATCGTCGATCGTTCTGGATCTCAGCTCTCCAAGCCTAGTCCCGATCATCCTCGCCGTTGACCGTCGTTGACCACCAAGCAACCTGCACAACAATAAACAAGCAAATCGAATCCGAGAACAAGTTCTTCACAACTTGACCCACGTTAGTGAAAACATGCATCATGCAACACATATGCACTGAAACCCATGACTTTGACCTAACAAAACATCATCGCCACGGTTGGCCGATGAACAAGTCGAAGCAGGTCGACCGCCCCTCGGGCGGTCGATCGCCAACCACCGGCCGACCGCCACCACAAGGCCGGTCAGACCGCCCGTAGGGACTTAGCCAATTTTCAACCCCTGAAAATCCGAAACCTACTGGAAACTTTAAACCAATAGAACTTTTGCTTGGGAACTCCAAAAATTATGAGACCAAGTGTATTAGGATCCCCTCACTTGTCTACAACACCTATTTTTGGCCCGACCCATTCGACCATTTTAGTCACGGCCGGTCCGATCGCGCACATGGCCGGTCCGATCGATTTGGGACCGGTCGGACCGCCATGCTATGGCGGTCGGACCGCCACATCCCGAATGCTGAAACAGATCTGAGACTTTGTCGAAAACCTGTGAAACGACAAACCGTTAACGCCATTGCCAATTGTCACATCATCCTAAGATCTGGAGCATATCCCCATGATATCCACAGGTTTCAAGTAAGCCTCCACTATATAAGGGCATTATGGAGAGAGAAGTTAGGTTTTGCACTTGAGCCTCCAAGAGGGAAATTAGGGTTTCATTGAGAGAGAGCTAAGTGTTGCCCCTAGGGTTTTGTCCTCCAAGTGGAGTTGTTGTAATCCTTTCTCTCCAGGTGGTAATAGAAGATCAAACTTGATTCACCATATCTTGTTTGTGTTCTTCCTTGATTCTCTTGTCTTCTTGAGGTGCTTTAGGTGATTCTTGATTCCATATTGTTCTAGTCTGATTCGTGCTAAGGTATAGCTTGCTATGACTTGTTGGAACCAATCTAGAATCATCTTGTCCGCCTAGATATCACGAGCTTGAGCAGATCAAGTTTTCCCTCTTTTACCCAGTTCATCAGCACCCTTTGCAATGATGGATAAAGGTGGAAACCTTGACAACAATTTTTGAAATTGTTGATTGGAGTAGGTTCCAAAGATCCTAGGGTAGCTAGGTTTTAAATTTAGTATGATTTGAACAAGTAGATCAAAAGTTAGGTAGCTAGCTTAACCCCGAGTCATGGACGTCATTTACCATCGACCTGGAGCTCACCGTTGTGGGGGATAACCTGTCCGAATGTGGAGGTTCATTTACCAACGTACAGCGTAAGTCCAGACAGACATGGAAGTACATTTACCACAGTCTGCACAACCTAGGTAATACCTACCAACTACAGCACGCGGGCTTAATGCTTGGACTCGGTAAGTTAGTTGGTCAGGTCCTCCCTATTCTGGACATATGGTTGTACGATAGTGCTCGGTTTTGATAGACACAAGTGTCGGTCCTTAATAAGACTTGAGCAGAACTAAACACATCACAAGTTCTTGTGCTCCAGCTACACCCGCCTGAACTTACCATCCTCCCAAGTCTAAACAAATTTTCACTATTTTAATTTATCTTATAAATGAACAACAATACCTATTGTCGTATATTTCTCAAAATAATTTGCATAAAAGGTAATAATAGTTCCCTCCCGATAGGTGATCATGATCGACAATGCATGTCTAACAATTCTACTATATTTATTAATCCAACAATATTGTAATCAATATCATGGATTTGCTATACTAGGGTGACAAAGGTTCATGGATGTCAACATCAAATGAAGGTGCATAACAAATTAGGATTGACTAATAACCAAAGATTTGAACTCATTATTTTATGTAAATAGCAATGCATATTAATTTTAAAAAATAAAACATAATTTTGAAAACATAGATAAAAAATGATCAAAGGAGACTTGTCTTCTTGGAAGGTTGAGGTCACCTAGTTTGGTTGGTTCAAACCTGCTTCAGTGAAGTCATCCTCTACATGCACGAAACGAGACAAATAAATAACAGAAAAACAAATAAAATCTAAAAATTATAAAATTAGTACTAATAGAGAGATTGTGAATTTAGATGAATTTAAGAAGAAGAATCAGCTGATTAGAGTTTCGTATGGAAGAGAACGGACTCTCGGAAGTTAGTTGGATTGGAAAATTCTAAAAAATGAGAGGGAGAGGAATATTGTTGAAATATTCCTTTCGAGTTTAATAATAAAATAACACAGAGGCTGATACATGGGCCCTTTGGTTAGAGAGAGAGAGAGGAATAGAGAGAGGCAATGACAAATGGGTCCTACTGTCATTGAGAGACAGAGTGGGGAAGAAGGAAACAGGGGAAAACAGAGCAGGGAGGCGGCGGCTCTGGCGCACGGCGCCGGCAGTGAGCAATGGCGTGGCGGCTGCCAACGACTGCCAAAATTGAACCCCGATGGGATTCTCAACCTTTGGGTGGAAGCGGCATGGCCAGAGCAGCATGGGAGGCAGCGACTCGAGCGCGCGGGCACGCTGGGGACACGGCAGCGCTCTAAGGGGGGGCGCATGGGTGTGGCGGCTGCACAGGGAAGCCACCAGGTGGGTTGGGGTGGCCGAGGCGGTAGGCAACGATGGCCAGCAGCACGAAGATGCTGGCGCCGGCACTTCTCAGTGACGAAGTGACCGAATGGAGAGGGGTAAAAGGTGGGGGAACTCTGGGAACATGTGATGACGCACATATCTCGGCTCGGGGCTCACCGGAGAAGGAGATCAGGTGAGGATGTTGATTCGGCCAGTGACGGGAAAGACGACAAATTTTGGCGATGTGATGCGGCAAATGTGAAATTGATTTAGGGGAATAATCGATGGCCTTGGGAACACAACGTGATGTGGTTGGGTTAGCAAAATTCTCACCAAAGCAACGAGAAGACGAGATGGAGGTACGGCCGGTGACGAAGAAGATGATCCTCGTAGCGGCGATGGAGCTCCGGAGGCTATGGGAGTTGGAAAGGAGTGTGAAGGGGAATATGGGGTCACAGAGCTCCTATTTGTAGGGCGAGATGGCTACCGAGCAGACACGGGCACGAACGTGATCAGTGGCATCGGTTTCGGCATTGAGTGTGACGTTAGGAATCAAGTGACGGAAAACGACAAGAAGAATGAATGCCCATAGGTAGTGGGCATTGATGGAGATTTTAAATTTAAATTTAATTTGAATTTCGATTGAGGTTTGAAATTGAGGATAGAGATGAATTCAAATTCGACCGAGATTGATTCGAAGAATGACGGACATTTAATTTTTGAGCTTGAGAATTGGAAAGAGTTTTGAACTTCGAATTTGAGATGGAAAGATTGCAAATTTCATAACTTAATTTAATTTTAAATATTTAGAAAAACTCAAAATAATATTCAAATCATTGAATTAAATAATTTCAAATAATTTTTCAAAATCGCCAAATTTTGGAATGTTACACCTGAGGACCACCTCCTTCCGCCTCCATGAAGGTTTGAACCATTGTAAAGTCGAGGCTGACAAGACGGGGTGGGGGTTGAGAGTGAATAGGCATTTTTTAAATTCTCTTTGGCCAAAACCGGCTTTATATGTGGAAACGTAAATCAAAACGGATTTGCACAATTAAAGCCTATATCAATTCGTCTCAACTAAGTACACCAACAACCTAAGTCTTTGTCAAGGTTTGTAATCCTAGAGTGACAAGCAAGCAATTCAATTATAGAAATGGAAATTGCAAGTATATAAAGCACAAGAGAGCAAATCACAATGAAACATGATCTTTTTACTGTGATGTTCGGTGACTTGCTAGTCTCTCCTAATCCACGTTGAGGTAAGTCCAAATGAACTGGAGGGGCTCCACGAGTTAAGACAATGCCTCAAATCCACCAGGGTTGCTCTTCCTCCACTCCGGAGATGGTAAGCCCCGAACCACTCACAACACCCGAGCCTTCTCACAACCTTCTTTGATAATATCACCGGGACAACACCTCCAAATCGTCTAGAGGCCATAACCTCAAAGTGTAACAAGTTGGAGACGCTAACTAGAACGAATGAAGTGTTGAAGCTCGATGGGTACACAATCTACCACGAAGTACAACACATGCACAAGGATTATTTTTCTAAAGAAAAAGAGTTGAGTCACTAACGTGTGGGCCCGGTCTATGCACCAGGTCCACAGGATAGTGCCGATCCACAGCGAACTAAGCGCATGGAACAACATGGCTTTGCCACGCAAGCATCAATGTAGGCATGTGACTAGGCTTGGCCGCTGAGGTTGCTCATGTGTGGCAGCGAGGTGGTGCTAAGGTGGTGGCCACGTGGCTCGGGACGGTGGTGGCGCTCAGGAATGGAGGGTTCTGACGAACAACGGTGAGGCGGCAGATGGTGAGGTGCGCAAAGAGAGAAGGAGAGATGGGAAGTCAACCAGACATGGTTTGGTCACCTGGGGATGCGGTGGTGGCCGGCGGCGAGGACAGAGGTGGAGGCGAAGGTCTCAACTACAGCGGCAACAGCGGTGCGGTGGTGCTCCGGCGAAGGCGACACGCACACAGGAAAGAACACGAGACAACGAAAGCTATGGAGAAGATAGCATCCTCGGGGCTCCTTCGACGGTGGCGGAATCGACGGCAGTGACACTCGGATACCGACGAGGAAGAAGACCGATTGCAGCGAGGAGGGAGAGAGGGAAGCTGGGCTTCGAGTGGGAAGACAAGTGAAGAAATGTAGTCTCATGGCTCCCATTTATAAGGCAAGGGGGCACGGAGGGGGAGAACATGCACGGTCATTACTCACCAGCGTTGGCGACGGCGCAAATGTGGCGTAAAGGTAGTTAAGGTGATTAATTGGCCAAACTTAAGCGCGAGAGGAAAGAGGGTCTTAGTGCGCTTGATTGCACATGAAAACGGGAGAAACGATAGTGTTGAAGGACTTGTGATGCTCAGCAATGGCGAACGGGGGCAGCAGCGAGTGGAGGAAGGTGGCCTGACATGTGGACCTGGTTGTCGGTGTGAGAGAGAGGGGAGACGGTATCGGGCTGAGCCCAGAGGAGGGAGGTGGATTGGGCCGAGCGACGATATGGGCTGAGATGAGGGGATACAACCTGGCGTGGGAAAAGGGATGGTAGGTCGAGCTGGCGCGTGAAGACAGGCCATGCAGGCTTGTCGGATGGAAAGAAAAAGTGAAAAAGAAAAAGATGGAGAAACGGGTCTTATCAGATGGAAAGAAAAAGTGAAAAAGAAAAAGAGGGAGAAACGGGTCGTGTTGGAAAAGATATAAATGGGCAAAGGGAGACAATTTTGGCCGAAAGGAGATAAGGATTTTGAATAGATGTTCGGATTTTAAAAATACAAGAAATCTAAAAAGGATTTTAGGAAATACCAAATAGAGTTCAAAAATTTTAGAAAACTTCACAGAAATTCCCAGAGGTATTTTGAAATTAGGAAAATTATATCCAACTTAAAGTTGGTTTTTATTTTTGCTCAGAAATTATTTTTAATTTCAAGAAAGCAAAAAACATTTTTAAGTTCAAGAAAACTCTTAAATTTTACAGAATCCAATAAAATAATGATTTTATTGTTATTATTATTTAGTAACAAAACTTTAAGATGTTACAATATAATCCACTTAAGCCACCACCGCGGTTTTACAAATCGCTCGCTTTTCATGGTTTGGGCAAATGACCGTGTTTCCCCTCAACCGTCATTTTCCTAATTCCTTCTCCTCGAAGCATCGTCCGTGCTTCGTCATCATCCACATAGCCCCAGTGAATTATTGTTCCTCTCGTGCGTCCGAATTCCACCAAACCGTCCTCGCTTGCAAACAGACCAAAGTCACTTCACGTGCCACATGTTCCGCTTGACCTTGACCAGCTATGCCTTTCATAGCCTTGTCCATCTTGTGCTTTGTCTGAGTCAACTATCTCACCTAGGCCTCTATAACCACTCTAGATTTTGGTTCTCCTAACCAAGTCCCGGTCTTTCTCGCCGTTGACCATAATTAACTCCAGAGCCACCTACACAACAATAAACCAAATAAACCATTTTCGAGCACAAGTTCATTCTAACTTGACCCACATTAATCATAAACAGAATATGCAACACATACGCACAATTACCATAACCCTCGACAAAATCGACAAAGTTCAACACACCCACTGTGTTTGAACTCGCTCTGACCGCTCAGACCGCCAACCAACGATCCGTTAGACCGCTTCCCAAATCCCGAAACACCTAAGATTATGAAACGGATGAGATGAAACATGTATGACAGGTACAACTATTTAGCAGCATTTTACTAAGATCATACCTACTACTGATAAAGGTGTTAAACAAGCTGTAAGTTAAGATAGACTACAACATTCCAAGAGAGTCTAGTTGACTAGATGACTGAACTATTGTTACTTTTGTTGCAAGGAAAGCTCGTGAACTAAACTTTTACAGTATGAAATACATTTGGTTAGAGTTCTCTTGTAGTTGCATCTCCACTGGACAGCTAATTCCCATCGTTCCAGAGATCGCAGAAGTCGAACTGGGAGTTGAATCTGAGTAGAATAATCCAGGTCCACGCTGTGGAATCGGAGGAATACAGCAAATTCTTGTTCAAAGCTTGACTGGTCCACATCTACTCTGTAGTTAGTGCTGTTCCGTAGCTTGCGTAAAAAGTTGAGAAAACTTTCATCGAACTCAACAGTCGTAGGTAATTGCTGCAAAGTTTCTTCACATTTCTTGACCAACCATTTCATAATCTCCAGCTCATTTTCAATAGAAAGCAATGATCCAGAGTAAATCTGATGATTGAAGGCCTTTCTACGATTTGCAGGAGTTGTCCATAGCCTTAATGCACACAACAATGCAAATGAGGGATGTCCATTTGGCTGGATATATAGGAAATCTTTTCGCCAAGTGCCAATTGTGCATAAATCCAAATCTAACTGAATAAAGATTTTCTCATTAGGGTTCTCACCCAAAAGAAAACCATAGTGCTCAAGAAGCTCCAAGTTTGTATACGTGCCATAACCCAGAAGTACCTGAACAAAATGAGAAAGTCCTTTTAAAAGAAAAACTGAGAGAAGGCAAGATACTTGGAAAGGAGTAAACGCTAAAATCCTTTGGCTGATAAAAATGGCAAATTCTTGGCAAGAAAACAGAACAAACCTGCTCTCCTTTACTATATTTTTTTCGGGCATAAAAACAGTATGCGTCGGCTTCATATCCCCCATCTGTCAACCTCTCAGATGAACAATCAAACTTCACCTCATCCGACATCTCTTTTTTCTGCTGGCATTTCATAACATCTGCTGTATCTTCTTCCTCCGATGAAATATCATCATCAGGAGCAGCATAATTGAACAAATCACCGACAGGACATAGGCAACCAGCGTCATCCCACGCTATATGCAATGTTCGTGAAGATACCTTCAAGTGGCCAAATCAAACATCAGAGACCTTACCAACAAGTAATATTAGGGGTTTGGGCTAAACAACCTATAAAATCTTGAGCCAGCACAGATTCTATACAGTAACTAAACAGGATGACAACCTCGCATATCACATAAGAAAGTTAACTGACATAAATTGAGCTAAAAATACATAAGCAACCATACCGTTGCAAAAGCCCAGAGCCATGTTCTAAACAGCAAAAGCTTAGTTTTAAATTCCAATCCTTTCATTAGCGGTGTTGCCTCTTCCCAGTCTGATCTTATGGCATGAAGAGCCTTTTGTGCAACCCAGATGGCATCATCAACCTCATAGTTAAAGTGAAAATCACTCAATAAATTTGTACCATGCAGCAAAAGAATGATGAATAAGTCCCTGTACTATGGTCTTTGTGGGGTAGGCTTGTACAGCAGCTTTAAGGACAGCATCTTGACTGTCAGCTTTAAGGACAGCATCTTGACTGTCATAGGACAGCATCTTGACTGTCAGCTTTAAGGACAGCATCTTGACTGTCATAGGACAGCATCTTGACTGTCAGCTTTAAGGACAGCATCTTGACTGTCCTTGTACAGCATCTTAGACAGCATCTTAGCATATGCTTGGCTGGTTGGCAGCCTATAAATATGTATCCCCAACCCCTCAGGTTGGCATGGCATTGTGTTAGAAATAAACAAAGAAAAATTGCCTCATCTCCAAGTGTCATCCTCTCCATGAGAGTAAGGATCTTGCTAACACCAACAGCAAGAGTCCAGCGAGTAACAAGTGGTATCAGAGCCTTACTATCCTGTAGCTTGAGCATCTCTTGCTCATCTCGCCTCGACCTCGCGGCAGCCCGGCCGTAGCGGCGGCGGCTCCGGTTTGTCCCGCTCCTCCTCTCCGGAGACGGGCAGCAGCTCGTCAGAAGCAACCCTCTCTCCACGCAACAGCCCCCCAGTAGCGCGCCATGTCCGCAGGCGATCTCGGCCTTCGGCCGCCTCGAGCACTCGGCGTCGTGACGGCCGAGCTTCGCAGCGCGAGCAGCATGAAGCAGCAGCGCGGAGAGATTCTGTGGCGAAAAAGCGTCAAGGCCGGTACGCGGAGCCGGCAAAGCAGCCAGAGCGAGGCGGAAGCGGCGGCGGCGATCGGCCAGCGTCGGCGGCAGCGGAGGTCAAGGTTTTGCGGCGGCAACAATAAAGCCCATCTCTCGCGATGATGGCCCGCGACGCGGACCTTGAGCCGGAAAGGGAGGCAAAGGAGAGCGAGCGGCGCGCGATGGCGATTCGCTATACGCCCATGAGCGCGGCGGCAGCCAGACGGCGCGGACGGCGGCGGTGGCGCTCGAGGAGGCGCGCCGCGGCGGCGTGACGGGTCGACGGAGAGCACGGCCTTCCACAGTAACGCGCTTTCTCTCTCCCGATGCGCATCGTGGTCACCACGGTACGTGCCGTCGTCGAGGGCGTCGGCCGGCGGCGGGTGGCCTACCTCGCCAAGACCAACTATGTCGAGTGGTCTGCGGTGATGAGGTAAAACTCAGTCGCGGCATATGTGGGATCACGATCCGTCGGCGGCGTCGACTACGACCCGGGATCGACGGCGCCGGATGCTCTCATCATGCGATCCCCGCCGAGATGCGCTCTCGCTACCAACAAGCGGTGCCAAAGAGGCTTGGGACGCCATCGGCTGCAAAGACGCGACGGCGGCGACCGCGCGCAAGTCCACATTGCGAGCACCGCGCGGAGTGGGAGCACTTGGCCTTCAAGCGGTGAGGGCGTGGATGACTTTGTTCTCCGTCTCAACACTCTGTTGCGGTAGCCGTGCGATTCGGCGACGACACCTATGGCGAGGAGAGAGTGGAAAAGCTCTTCCATTGCGTCCCCGAAGTACAAGCGGGCGGCCCGCTCGATCGAGTCTCTCTTGGACCTCTCCACGATGACGATCGAGGAGGCGTTAGGTCGCCTCAAGGTTGTTGGACGATGAGCCACAGCGCCTCTCGGGACCCGTCTCCGTTGGCGGAAGCTCCTCCTCGCTCGGGAGCAGTGGGTCGCGGCCAAGGTGGCGGGAAGAAGGAGCCTTCTTCCACGACAGCGGCCGCAAGCATGGCAAGCGTGGCAAGCAGCGCAAAGACGCCAAGCATGGGCGCGAGGACGTCTTGAGGGTAATGATCGTGGAGGCACCTGTGCGCGCCACCGGCAAGCAAAAGCCGACGCGAGGCGACTCTTGCCACAATGCGGCAAGCTTGGTCATTGGGCGAGGATTGTCGGCGGCCACGACGCTGCCGAGCCCACGTCAGCGAGTAGAGGAGGAGCACCGGCTCTGTTCATTGCTCATCACGAGCATCGAACTACCTCCAATGCAAGACCGCCGCATGATGGCTCTCCTCCACCTTGACGAGCCAAAAGCACATGCCCTCCTCGGCTCTGACTCCCAGAACGACAAGATCGACGGGTGGTGCCTCGACACCGGCGCCACCCATCACATGACCGGTCGACGGAGTTCTTCGCCGAGTTTGACTCTAGCGTCCGAGGCTCCGCAAGTTTGGGGACGCCTCGGCGTGGAAATCAAGGCGTCGGCTCCGTCATCTTCACCACCGTGTCCGGTGAGCACGGGTTGCTCACCGGCGTCTACTACATCCGACCACGCAGACTCCATCATCGCCTTGGGACACCGGATGAGAACGGCTCGCGTGTCGAGATCGAGCACGGGTCTTCGGGATTTGGGATCTTCGCCGCCTTCTTGCCAAGGTAACGAGGCGCAAACCGACTCTACATTCTTCACGTCTTGGTGGCACAACCCCTCTGTCTCATTGCTCGTCGGGACGACGAGGCGTGGCGATGGCACGAAGCGCTTTGGGCACCTTTCACTTCGAGGCCACAGGCGGCTCGGTGCCATGGAAATGGTGCGAGGCCCGCCGTGCCTTGACCATGGGAGCGATTCTGCGGCGTCTGCGTGTTGACGGCGGAGGCGACTCCGCTCCCCAGCCAGGCGAAGTTTAGAGCCAAGGAGAGGCTCGAGCTCGTGCACGGGACTTGTGTGGCGTCTGCGCCGCCGGCCACACCGGAGACGACGCTACTTCGTTGCTTGTCGACGATCTCTCCCGCCACATGTGGGTGATGGTCCTCGGCGGCAAAGGAGAGGCTGCGGGCGCCATCAGCGCACGCAGTCGCTGCGAGGCGAGCGCGGCCGCAGGCTGCGCGTCTTCGCGCCTGACAACGGCGGCGAATTCACGGCGGTGAATTCACGTCGTCTTCTACGATGAGGGCATTCAGCGCCGCTACTCCGCGCCGTCTGGCCGCGCAGCAGAACGGTGTCGTCCGAGCGCGCAACCGAGCGGTTGTGGGGATGGCTCGGGCCCTCCTCAGCGAGAGGGATCCGCCTCTTCTTACGAGGAGAGCGGTGGTGACGGCCGTCTACATCCTCAACCGCTTTCGCTTACCAAGGCGCTCGATGGCGGGGCGCCGTGCGAGGCTTGGCATGGACGCAAGCCGCGGTCTCCCACTTGCGGGTCTTGGCTCCTCGCGTTCGCCAAGGAGCTTGGTTACATCGTAAGCTTCGACGGCAGAGCACTCGGAGTGTTCATCGGCTCGCGGAGGGCTCGAAGGCCTACGCATCCTCGACCTGTCACCGTCACGGCGTCGCGCATCTCGCGTGGCGTTGTGTTCGACGAAGCGGGCGGGCGTGGACAAGGCGGTGGGCGGCGGTTCGACCGACTCGGGGACTTTGTTGTCGACTCGTCCATTTCGAGAGAGTCGGGAGCTAGCGGCTTCGCCTTCATCGAGCTCGTCCCACTCGACACCTTGCTCGCCACCACTCCGGCGAGCTCCACCACCTTCGGCACCGGCTCACGCCACGCTCCCGCACGGGCCACCGCTCTCCCGCACTGCAGGCCACACCACCGGATCGGCCCCGATAGCTTTGGTCCACGACGAGCAACGCGATGGTGGAGTTCGCTACTCATTGTCTCACGACGAGGACCGCGTCGACGCCTACCACGACGACGAGCCTCGCTTATCGTACCATGGACAACATCCTCGGCGGCGGCCCGTCCATCAGGATCGGCGCAACACGACTTCGGCGGAGCTGCGCTTGGCGTCGCGACGACGGCGAGCCTCGCTTCGCCGAGGCGGAGGAGACGCGGCATGGCGTGTCGCGATGAAGCGAGAGATGGGCCGTCGAGCGGAACCGGGCGTGGGGCCGGCGGATCTTCTGCCGGCCACCGAGCGATCACCCTTAAGTGGGTGTTCGCCGAAGCGGGATGAAGCCGGCGCCATCATCAAGCACAAGGCTCGCTTGGTGGCACGAGGTTTCATGCGGCGGGAGGGTCGACCGATGACGCCGCGCTGTCCGCGCGCGCATGGAGTCCGTTCGCCTTCTCCTCGCACTTGCGGCCAGGGAGGATTGGCGCGCCCATCACATGGACGCCAAGTCCGCCTTCCTCAACGGCGACTTGAAGGAGGAGGCCTCGTCCGTCGTGCCGGGATTCGCTATCCCCGCAAGGAGGGCAGGTTCTCCGCTGCGCGAAGGCCCTCTATGGCTTCGGCGAGCACCACGAGCATGGAACGCTAAGTCGGACTCCACCTCAAGCAAATGGGGTTCCAGCAGAGCGCGCACGAGGTCATGGTCTACCGGCGGGGCAAAGCGGCAACACCTGGCGGTGGGCGTCACGCCGACGACTGTTGATCACCGCTCCAGGAGGCCGAGGTCGAGGAGTTCAAGGCGGAGATGAAGACCGCCTTCGGATGAGCGACTTGGGGCTCTCTCCTTCTACACAGGGATCGAGGTCCACGGGGCGACTCGATATCTCTCTTGGCAGCATCGCCACGCCAAGCGCACCGTCGAGTGGGGCGGGCTCACCGATCGCAACCCACCCCACACTCCTATGGAGGAGAGGTGGTAGTCGTCGTGAGAGCACGACGGAGGAGGCGGACGCGACGCAAGATCGGGCGCATCGTGGGCGACCTTCGCTACCTCGCCCACACGCGTCAATTTGGCGTTAAATCGTCGGCTCGTCGGTCGGTTCATGCAATGACCGACGACGGAGCATCGGCGGCCGTGAAGAGGATCCTCCGCTACGTTGCGGGCACCTCCGACTACGGCTTGCACTACCCGAGGTGTCCGGCCACGCAAGACTTCATCGAGCATACGGCGGCGACCACGCACGCGACATCGACACCAAAGAAGAGCACAAGCGGGATTCTCTTCTTCCTCGGCAAGTGCCTCGTTAGGTGGCGATCGATCAAGCGGCCAGTGGTGGCCTGTCGGTGTGAGGCCGAGTACATAGCGGCTTCCACCGCTCGACTCAGCGCTCGCTCGCTCGACCGCTTGGTGATCTCCTCGGCGAGACAACGAGCGGTGGCTCGGGGTGGACGACAAGTCCGCTCGCTCGCCAAGAACCCTGCTTTCCACGAGCGAGCAAGCATATCCGGGTGAAGTACCACTTCATCCGAGGTCGCTTTGGATGAAGGCGACATCAAGGCGAGCTACATCAACACCACCGACACCTTGCGGACCGCCACCAAGCCTCTTGGGAGGTAAAATTCCTCGAGCTCTGTTCTAGGATCGGGATGGTTCAACTCTCCCACAAGACGACGCACAAGACTTAGGGGAGAATGATGAATAAGTCCTCGATTATGGTCTTTGTGGGGTAGGCTTGTACAGCAGCCTTTAAGGACAACATCTTGATCGCTCGACTTTAAGGACAAAGATTCGATCGTCATAGACAAAGATCTTGATCGACTTTTAAGGACAAACATCTTGATGTCATAGGGCGACATCTTATTATCGACTTTAAGGACAACATCTTGATCGCCTTGTACAAAGATCTTAGACAACATCTTAGCATATGCTTGGTGGTTGGCGACCTATAATATGTATCCCCAACCCCTCAAAGTTGGCATGGCATTGTGTTAGAAATAAACAAAGAAAAATTGCCTCATCTCCAAGTGTCATCCTCTCCATGAGAGTAAGGATCTTGCTAACACCAACAGCAAGAGTCCAGCGAGTAACAAAGAAAATCGAAAATGGAGAATTTGTTGACAGATCTACCGAGCTATACTTGGAGAGCTTCAATTTCAAAATCGTTGAAGGTGGCCAAGATACTGTAGTAGCTAGGCAACTGAGACAAATAGGGATACCAACTAGAACTCTTCCCTTTTCCCACTTCAGCCAATAAGCATACAATCAGTGTCTGAACAAACACAAAGCGTAGATCAGGGAAAGTACTAAAAGAATGTTCAGAAGATGTAAAAAATCAGAAGATTTTAATACTCATTTTATCAAGCAAACTACTACACATTTGAGAGGTTTTTTCAATCTCGCAACAACAGCCAAATTCGTGTAAGCATTGTAGCAGAATTTGAACATATAACTAGGTATCAATTATAGCAGAAACGACAAACTTGCCAAGTAAAAACACAATATATAGATTTCCCTTTATGAATTAGTTTGCCAACATTTCCAGCATTGCTTCCTCTGACTGCTGTGCTAGATTTCTTTTTGTTTATATAAAACCAAGGCCCAACCCTCTTGGCACAATTTGTTTCACCGGATTGACTGAGAGAAACAGATGGTTTAGTCAATATTCAATATTCACGATGACCACTAAATCCTATCCAAACTTTTGCCGTTTTTCTGGTGACTCCAAAACTAATAAGCTATGATCCTACTTGCGCACCACCATGAGCAATGCACACTTAGTCCCCACTTTTCCTCAAGACCTCGTAATTTCGAGGACAGCTTCACATGAGCATGATTCACTAAACTGTTAAAAAAATTATGTTAGTTACCTGGATGGAGGAGAGGCGAGGGCGACGGGTATCGACGGACGAAGCGATCTTGGGGTCATCGGCCATGACGCGGCCGCTGGTGAACAGCGCGGCGCGGGGCACGCGCAACACCAGCTCGCCGCGCCGGAGGCCCCGCGCCGCCGACAAGCCCCTCCTGAGGTGGAATCAAAGAGCCCGAGAAGGCAAAATCCGTGAGGTGAGGACAGGTGAGCCCCGAGAGATCAAGAATCGCGAGAGGGCGAGCTGGGGTTTCGGGTTTTTTACCCGCCGGCGTCGGGGAAGTCGGCGATGGCGAGGGAGCGGCCGAGGCAGGACGAGGAGGTGGTGGTCGAGGGGTAAGGGGAGTCGGAGACGCCCATCTCGGCCGCCCACCGGAGCAGCGCATCCATTTGCGGCGGTGGCGGCGGAGAGAAGCGCTTTGGCCCTCGTGTGCAGTTTGCACTTCACACAAGTATAGCACATCTGCACATGGCCCTCGTAAAAAACAGATGGTCCACCTGTCAGCCGAAATGAGATCAGACGCAGCCGCAGCGAGTTTTTTATTAAAAAAAAGGATGAAATGTCCAATAGGTTCGGAAGGTATTTTGTGTACTGATTCAGCGTAAATGTTATATTTTTTTATAGAAATATTGATTAAATATATTAACTTTATTAAATTATGAACAATTAAGAAACATTTTACATCATCAAAAATCACATAAAGGTAAAATGCACATTTCTCCGCTTAGGAGGATATCCAACTACTCTATTCCCCGTCTGTTTTGCCTAGAGATTCGAACCCTACATAGACTAGGCTATGTATTTGCATGTATTCTTGTCATGGAAAATAATGTATTTCATTTTTCCTGGGTTGGAACATGTGAGGGGGGCAACTTGTGGGGTCATGTACGCGTTGAGATTATGTTCGCGTTCTTTTTTTGGATTTATAACATACCACACGCAAATTATAACATTTTAAACCCAAACAGAAAAAATGTGATTAACCAAACATGAACACGAAGGCCAACATGATCATGAAAACGAGGTGTGGAGGTGGATCAGGGTAGGAGGCAGCAACGCGGATAGAGGTAGCTTCGCAGCGATACCGCGTAGCACAGGGAAGGGGGAGGTGACATCGTGTGGCTCACTGGCGCGAGGCGCACGACATGATGGGCTTAGGATGGTGGCACGGTCTAGCTTGGGGTGACTGCGAGGAGGAAGCTTGGGGCGGCGGCACGCTGGGCTTGGGGTGGTGGCTGGGGCAACTTAGGTGGTGGCAGCGCGGTATGGCTTGGGGGGCGATGGCGACTGCACGACTAGGGGCTTGGGGCGGAGGCATATACGTGACCCGTGACCAGGGGCTTGGGGCGGCAAGGACTAGGAATGAATGGGGGTCCGGGTGGGGGAGAGGATGGAATCAGTTGGGTATTTAAGTAGTGGCATTTGGTAGGTAATTTTTTTTAAGTTCGAGGGGCAAATAGGTATATCCCTTCGCAACAAGCCCGAAAAGCTGATGGAGAGATGCTTCGGCTTTTAGTTGTGTTTTGGCTTTAGCTTTAGCTTACTCGATAATCTAGTGAGAAGTTGGTCTTTTGGGGGGTTTGACTTTTTTGAAGCCGAAGCTGGCCTAAGGGCCTGTTAGGCATGGCTACAACTTTTCTAAAAAATAGCTTTCCATTGGGCCAAAGATATTTAGTGTTTGACAGTCTAGCTTTTAGCTAGACTGACTGGAGCTTCTGAGTTAGGAAATATCTAAAATACATCTGAGGTAAATGATAGCTTGTTTGATGTTATTTGAAGGGCATTATGAGTGGATTTGATTATTTTTTTGCACTTTTGCGTAGAAATGTAAATTTAAGCATTAAACATATTAAAGTCTCAATTGTCAAGTATTAAATACAAAAAGTTACATGAACTTTCGCATATTTGTTTATATGAATTCTACCAAAAACACATATCATATGAAATCAAGCAACAAATCACACTAGTATATTGCCATACATCATATATTTCAAATAATCAACATATCTATTTTATTAGCTAAATGAACAATAGTTGTGTTGGATACTTCCATTCAAATCAATATAATAGTATTACATATAATATATCCAGTACAAACTAATTCAAGGATTCTTCCATTCAAACATCATTCAATTCAAACAAACCAGTGACAAACTGATACAAATGCTCTCATACAATGAACAACAAGCATATGAACAACAAGTTGTTGCCTACAGGAGCAATGGAAACGAATCACTACATCCCCTCGCTACTGACTCCATGCATATAGGCATTGGCTTAGCTACAACTACAAGAACAAGAAACACATGCAAGATCAGATATGTGCTAAGAAAATGCATAAGACACTTTTGCCAGCACTACTACAAAAGAGTCTATAGCAGACGGTCCATCACAGACGGTTCCTAAGGAACCGCCGTGTTAAATCTGTCTGGCCTTGTTTTAGCGCGGCGGGCCTATCACGCAGAGCGGTTCTATTTGAGCCGTGCAGTGATGATCAATATCACGAGCAGTTACGATATAGAACCGTGCAGGATATTACATGAGCGGTTCTATATCGTAACCGTCGGATATCCTGACGGTTACAAATAGAACCGCTGCGTGATTTCTGCGCTTAATATAAATTGAGCCGAGACATCCTCGGCCGCATTGCGCTGTGTCTTCCGCTCAAGCGCCACTTCCCGCCTAGCTCCTCAACTGCTGCGGTGTCTACCGCTCCAGCGCCACTTCCTGCCCTAGCTCCTCCAACCTCGCCACTTCCTCGCCCTAGCTCCTCATCACTGCAGTGTCTCCGCTCGGCGCCACTTCCTGCCCTAGCTCCTCCAACTGCGGCTCCTCCTCTAATCTTGGTATGAGCACATGATCGATCTTGCACCGTCAATGTTGGAATAAATAATATTAGCCCCGCAAATCTTAGTTTTGAATAATGGTTTCCCTTATAACTAATGAACTAAAATTTGACTTAGGAGTGGTAACTTAATAAAATTGAATTAGGTCTAATAATCACTAAAATTTGAGTTAGGATAATTAATTGGCTTAAAAATAAAATTTACACACCGGTTCACGATGCGGTGGGGTTTGGGTCAACAATATTGCATTTGCGGTTCCGGTATTTCGAGTTAATAAGTGTTGTATGAGATGATGCCTATATTTGGGTTGCATGATTGTTCAATTGAGATAGATATCGGTGTCGAGAGGTAGGGATCATGGTTGTGGCCGTAGGCATGGCTACGCTATGCCACCGCGTGTGGTACTTAACTAGTGAAGACTTTTCTTTCAATAACCTTAGATGCAAATGTTGGAGAATGAGTTTATATTGCACATTTTCGTTTGCTATAAATTAATCGCTAATCAATTTGACACTAATTTGTTACATGCGTAGTGTAGATGGATCGAATGGATGTGCGGTGTGAACCGTGTGAGTCAAGATTACATTAATGGCGTGGTTGCTTTTAGAAGAGCCACGGGATATGTTGAAGAAGGGATAAATTTTATGTCTTGTCAGTGCATTGATTGCGATAATCAAGATGTTTAACAACGCGCGCAGATCGAGCGCACTTGATTGAAGGGGTTTCAAAAAGGGTATACATGTTGGACCATCCACGGTGAAGAGCGATTATACCGAAGTTAATAATGACGACATCGCCGAGGAAGTCAACGATTTGCGGATGTGGATGTGCTTTTGATGAGGATAGGGGCACGATGACAATCTGGATCGGATGCTACGCGATGCGTAAGAGAACTACAATGAGAGAGAGTTTTGTAAATTCGAGGGCTTAAGGGAGGACTCGGTGAGACCTTTGTTCCCCGGCCGCAAGCCGGAATACACAAGGTTGTCAACCGTGCTTGAACTAGCTGAAATTGAAGGCAAGCAATAGTTGGTCCGATAAGAGTTTCACGGCGTTGTTAGGTCTCTAGCGGACATCCTTCCGGAGAAGCGTGTTGCCCAAAGACCACCTATCAAGCAAAGAAGGTTATTTGCCCATTGGGAATGGAAGTAGAAAGAATACATGCATGTCCGAACGATTGTATCCTCTACAGTAAAGAGTATGCAGACATGCATTATTGTCCGTGTGCAAAGCATCCGATACAAGCGTCAAAATATCGCTAAGGTGAAGCAAGGACCTCCTGCTAAGATGTTGTGGTATCTGCACAGTAATCCCACGTTTGAAGCGTTTATTTGCGAACCCAAAGGAGGCAAGATTGCTGCGTTGGCACTCGAGGAGCGTAAGAGAGATGGAAAGCTAAGACACCTGCTGATTACGCGGTGGAGAAACTTGATCGGAGCTTGAAGAGTTCGGTCGCGAACCGAGAAACATAAGGTTAGGGTTGAGTACGGATGGAATGAATCCTTTCGGTAACATGAGCGGCCGACATAGCACTGGCCGTGAATCTATGTATGTACAACCTTCCTCCTTGGCTCTGTATGAAGCGGAAGTACATTTTGATGTCACTACTTATCCAAGGGCGAAGCAACACAGGAATGATATTGATGTGTACCTAGCACCATTCTTTGGAAGATCTTGTGACACTTTGTGGAGCGAAGAGTGCAGGTATGGGATGCGTACAAGCGAGAGAACTTCACTTTACGCGCCATGTTGTTCTCGCACCATCAATGATTTTCCGCCCTTGGTAACTGTCGGGCTTGATACAAAAGGAGCCAAAGCACATCCGCCTTTGCTTAGATGCTACGGAGAGTGTATGGTTTGAACAACTCGCATAAAGCGTGTATATCGTCACCGTAGGTTCCTTCCGAGGAGTCACCCATACCGCAAGATGAAGAAACAATTCGACGGAAATAAGGAAGACGGTTCGACTTCAAGGGCTTTTAGTGGGAAAGAGGTCTATGATATGGTTAAGGATATCGATGTTGTGCTTGGGAAGGGACGTAAATTAAGAACCCGTGAGAAGAACATCCGGAAGAAGCGGTCAATTTTTGGGACTTGCCTTATTGGGAGTACTTAGAAGTTCGCCATTGCATCGACGTTATGCACGAGAGAAGAATGTATGTGATAGCTTGATTGGTCTCTTCTTTGAACATTAGTGGCAAAACAAAGGATGGTGTTAACGCATGGGCGTGACTTGGTCGATATGAACATAAGGACCGAGTTAGCACCGAAAGAGACCGATCTGAGACGAGCGTACCTTCCCCGACTTGCTACACTCTGTCCAAGGCCGAGAAATGAAGCGTGCGAGCTTGCACGGTGTGAAAGTCCGTCTGGTTACTCCGCTAACATTAAGAAACTTGTTTCTATGCAAGATTTGAAATTAATTGGTATGAAGTCGCATGATTGTCGTGTCTTGATGACACAAATGCTTCTGTTGCAATTAGGAGTATCTTGCCGAACAAGGTCCGAGTGGCAATCTTGAGGTCGTGTTATTTCTTCAACTCAATTGCTCGAGAAGGTCATCGATCCCCAAGGACTAGATGCTCTGCAGGTAGAGGTAGTGACGACTCGTGTCATCTTGAGATGTATTTCCCTCCGTCATTTTTCGATATCATGGTCCATCTCATTGTTCACCTTGTGAAAGAGATAAAGATATGCGACCTGTGTTTCTCGTCATATGTACCCGTTCGAGAGGTACATGGGAATTCTCAAGTCCTACGTCACGGAATCGATCTCGACGGAGGGCGGCATCATCGAAGGTTATGCAACGGAAGAGGTCATTGAGTTCTGCGTCGACTACATGGCTCGGTGGATCCGATTGGTGTGCCTCTATCTCGTCATGAGGGGAGACGGATGGTATCGGGACCATCGGAAGAAACCAATCACTCCCGATCTGGATACGTGCGCTCGAGCCCATTTCACGGTCTTGCAACACATGACCCAAGTGTCCCCGTACATCGGCGAGCACAAAGACATGGTACGCATGCGTAATCGGACCGGTCGAAGGTTTGGATCACGAGAGAGCACAACCGTCGGTTCAACGAATGGTTAAAGGCGCGAATCACTCGAGAGGTCATCAAGTGATGATCTGTTGCTATGGTTGGCAAGAGGGCCACGATTTACAATTGTCACATAGCAAGGATCGACATAAATGGGTACACATTTTATACTGGCTCGGGATAGGAAGAGCACAAGGAGCAGTGTGTCGCATAGATGCATTCGATGCCGATGGGCCGAGAGAGCTCGTACTATGGGCAAATAGAGGAGATATGGGAGATCGACTACGTGCTTTTCAAGATCCCCTATTTGGTGCCGTTGGGTCCATCTCCCACAGTGAAGGTCGACAAATGCGGCGTCACTACCGTGGACCTCGAGCGTGTCGGATACAAAGACGAACCATTCGCGTCTTGGCTAACCAAGTTGTTCAAGTCTTCTATGTAACCGACCCGCAAATAAGAAGCGCCACGTAGTTCTTCATGGAAAAGGAGGATTGTCGGAGTTGAGAATGTAGTGGGCGAGGAAGAATACAATCAATTTGACGAGTTGCCACCTTTCGGAGACGGCATCGAGCTCGAGGAAGAACCCGGTGAGGAAGCTAGCTATATCGCGTCGATCATCATGAAGGGTGTATTTTAATTAAGAATTTAATTACTCCATTGTAATTAATTTATTTATTCCATTGTCATGTGTTAATGTGTTATGGACTTGTGATCTTTAATATTGATATCAATGTGGATATTCATGGTAATGTTGAGTTGAATTAGATATGAACTTTTGAACTCAAACTTGTCATCATACTGCTTATCCAACAGATCATACATGCTGTAGTGGGATATCACAGACGGTTCTAATATAGAACCGTGCGTGATATCACACATCCTGAGCAGTTCTAATATAGAAGGATTTTGCTTCAAACCATCACACATTTACACCTCTACAAATATTAGTTAGCAAGATGCAAAACAACCTAATTAAAATGGCGTGAAAGATGATCTTAAGATTTTTGTTCAATCTATATATGATGTGTTGTCTCTGCTTTTGGAAGATGACACTTTTACTTGAGTATACCTTCCTGAACAGTGCTTATGGTTAGTTTGCTTTTTCGCAAAGTTTTTTAAAAAAGATTAGCTCAATTATATGTCTTTCTAAAACATATATAGAATTTTTTTGGTAATAGGTTCACAGTTTTCAATGGCACTCAAACTTGTCACTGCTTATCCAAAAGATCATAAGGACACATCACAGACGGTTTTATATTAGAAATGCTGCGTGATGGTGCGCATCACGAGCAGTTCTAATATAGAACCGTGCATGATCTCACCATCACGAGCGGTTCTAATATAGAACCGCTCGTGATGTGCACCATCACGAGCGGTTCTATATTAGAACCGTCGGTGATATTCACATCACGAGCGGTTCTAATATAGAACCGTGCGTGATGGTGAACATCACGACGGTTCTATATTAGAACCGTCTGTGATATAATATCACAGACGGTTCTAATATAGAACCGTCTGTGATGTTATCTTTATGGCCGGGACCGCTAGGTTTTGCTTATTCTTCACCTCTCACGCGCCTCGGCCCGCCTCGATTCTGCGCCTCGGCCCGCCTCGGCCCGCCTCGATTCTGCGCCTCTCTCCTCGGAGATCTCCGCCTCCTCGCCTCCTGCTTGTCGAAGCCCGGCGCGCCTGCGTCGCCTCCATTGCCTCGGCCGCCTCGGCCGTCGCTCGCTCCTGCCCGGCTCGGCGCCTCTGCTGCGCCGACCTCGCTCCGCTCGGCCCGGCACGCGCCGCGTCGCCTCTACTCCACCGGCTCGCCTCGGTGCTCTGGCCCGATCCCCTACCCGTGGTACTCCTAGTTGCATATTAGGTTAAAGTTTTTCTTCACGAAATTTGTTGCAAGAGTCCTTGAAGATATCGAAATCCATGGAATCAACCACGAGGACTATCCTAACTTGATCTTTAAAATGCTATGTCACTTACATTCTTTATGCTTCACGAAAGTAAGTTGATGCATGTTAGACACACTCGACCAAGATATATTGTTAGGGATTTCATCAATTATATTGGTTCTCCTTTTATGAGCATCATGGTTGTGAAAATAGATAAAATTGTCTTGACTTAATATTTATAGTTAGGTGTTAGGATAATATTTGACATTGAAGGCCACCAACTAGGTTGCTAAGTCATAATGTTCTTCTGTACATATATATATTTCTTGCAGCGTCTTAGTAAAAGAAATATCAATATTAAATGCAAATTCGGTATTGCATTGATTCATTGGGTAGCTTGCTCTTCTCTCAACATCAAATTCTTTTGTCACCATAATTGTAACAATTGGCAACCATTTGGTTCCTAAAATTATCTTGAACCACAATGTCTCAAAGACTCGAACTCTAGGTTAAAGTAACCTGTTTCTTACGCTAAAAATAACCTTGATTTAATCAAATCATATCTCCTTCACGGCTTCCCGCTATCACGCTTATGCTCTATAAAACTTATCCGATGTGGAACTCTTTCTTAATAGGCTCAGAATAAAGCTGGGCCTTGGACTTTGTTCTAAAAAAGCTATCCATGAGGCGCTTGCTTAACTGGCCGATACTTCAAAAAAAGTAGCTTCATTATTTGAGTTCGATTAAGCTAGTTTATCCATTCCAAGAATATTTATTCACAAAGTCATGGAATAGTAACATGTCAAGAAAACATGTAATGCCATTGCATCAATTCCCATGTAGCATTGAAAATGGATAGATGACACAGTAATGAATTCTTGGTTTTAGCATTTGAGTGATTGCATGCGATAAGATTGTGGATAGATGACCTGGTGGTAAATAAGTTTAGTTACTCATGTATTGAGTATTGACTTTTAATCATTTTTCTTCGCTCACCAGTTGCTTAATTTATGTATGTTGGTCCGCGGTCAAAGCTTGGTATTATGGTTAGAAAGCCCTGATCTCATTTGCCTCTACCTTACGTATCCTTGCTTCTAGTCTTCTACAAAGACTACCTCTCTGGGTACATTGGATGATTACCTGCTCGATGAATGAGCAAGATATATGGACATGCATGCTCCTCTGTATTTTATTTTACTCTGAGATGGCAAACGTTGATTATATTTGTTTATATTTTTTGTGCAATTTCCCATATATTATATACTATGTAATAATTGCGTACGTAACTTATATAGATAGCAAGTAAGCGAGATGGCGAGAGCACCGTCTTCGCGCCGTCATCGGCGTCGCCAAATCGTCTCGATCTCCGATCAAGGTGGTACGCAGCGAGAAGGCGAGGAATATCAAATTGCCCTCGGGCGCATGACGATCACGGAGGTCGATGGCGTCGGGATCGCCGAGTCCCAAGAAAGTGCGAGATTCGGACCGTCTGCGGGGTACTTGTAAGGAGCGGGTCCCCATAACCACCCCAACACGGAAGTGTCGGCGGATGTCTGAGAGACCGGTTGTGGATGAGCTTTACCTCGTTCACTTTCCCTGAAGCAGACCAGACACGTGTGCGATGGCACGCGCTGCTCGCGATGTGCCACGCGTGGAGGACCTTCAAGAGTCTGCTTGTCACGCAGTTTGTGAACACTGGTCGGACGCCCTTCACGAAGTATCCTTTCTTGTCGCGGGATACATGGGATGCCTTCGTGCGATGAAGACGACGGCGAATTTCAGAGCAAAGTGCGCGCCGAGCTCTCGGGCCCAAAACACTCACCCCACAAACTTCGGCACCGAGTGCGCGGTAAAGCCACGAAGTGGGCGGCGGAGGACGAGACCGATGCCCGACCGTTTTGGGATCTCGACGAGCGCTCGAGCACAGTTAAGAGCGAGGGCATCGGCCACGTCTTGGGCGACATCTCTTTCGCAAACCAGCAGACGCGGCGGTGTCCCAGCGCTGGTAAATATGTCGAACCACTTAGTTGTTAATAAGTCCATAACTTCATGGTGTCTATAATAACATGATGTCCTCTTGCGGAAGCATTGACTTCGCATCTTCCCAAGGTTCCTCGAAGTGGGCGGGAGAAGGATGTACTATCTACGTACAGGAAACAAGGAGCACCGGGTCGAACGCGAGCGTTGGGGTTTACGTACCTTGGAGGATGGATTCCCACGACTCCGCCACATATAGGAGTAGGAAGAGATCCAAGGACCAAAGACGACGCTCATTTGGAACATGTCATTATTGAAAAATTTCAAGGACAAATAACAAGTTTACGAACCAAGTAAATGAACTCATGAGGCGCAAGCCGCCCACATTAATTTGGGAGCAAGTCCTCCTCAACATCGGATGGCGTCGCGTCCACACATAATTCGGACATGACGACGTGCAATTACCGATCGGCGTCATCGAGGTAATGTACATCTCGAATGCTCCAAATATAGACATATAGGGCGCCTTAGCTAATTGTGTACCATTTTGTAGGAGCCGACGCCCGCAAGCTCAAGTGAGGATGGTTGGGTCGATTGCTATTGAGGTTTGGCGGGGTATGGTGTATCCATACCGGAAGAGGCGATCGACCACGGTGCCCGGTGGCGCAGGTTACGCCGAGTGCGGTGGACATGGTACATGACAATTTCATGGCCATCCCCTAGAAATTCCCGAACGAAGAAATCACAACACTAGGGGATGCCGTGCACACTTTTATCCAGTGGCCCAAGAAGGACATCGCCCTGGACCCTGCAGTGACGCGAGATCGTCACGACCCGCCTGCCTCTCCAATAGGACCCTCGATGAGTCCGCCCGACCTTCGCTTGAAGCCCGCCTCATCGGTTCCGTCGAGAAGGCGCCGAAGGACAAGACAAGCGTGTCACCATATCGGTCCACGAGTCATCTCCGGATAAGGCGTCGCAGCGTCCGTTACGCAAATCGATATCGAAGAAGATTGAAGCGCACGCCAAGCCCGGCAATACTCCCTTGGATATCCGTTGGTCTCGACAAAGAACTAACCTCGGGACTAGCTTGTCAATCTTTGCATGAGTGGTACATGCGCAAGACCCGAGAGGAGGAGCCATCTTGGAATCGCGTCGACACGGAGCGAGCATTTTCATCACGAGGCGGGCCGCCGTCGTGGGCTTCGAGGACTTATTCGACCTATACAACCTAATCGCCTCGGCGCCTCACTTCTACGATGTTGGACATTTGTAAGTGTGTACAATCAATTTCTACACTCACGTGATAGCGATAAATATCACAACTCATTCCTTACGTCTGGATACATGATGAAATGTGCCCGTCGAACCAGCGAACGGTGGGTTTCCTCGACCATACGTGATCTCGAGCAAACAATAAACCAAGGCGCATCCTCGTCGCGAATTACATAAAAATGGGATTGCTTGCTCGGAGACGGCAAGGAGTACATAATGGTGCCGCATACAACGTAAGTAAGTGCTTCACTACTTGCTACACAAAATTCGTTTGAACATATATAGGTTTATGACTATAGCGACATACATGAGTAGGTTCCACTGGATTCTTGTGATTATTGTGCCAAAGAGGAACATGGTATTGTACCTTGATTCTCTACTCAACAAAAACCATGACTTCACCCTTCTTAAAGAAATACTCGAAAGATGCGATCATTTCCTCCGCATATAATTGTATTGTAGTCTTCCTTCATTTGAAATGGGCGAGGATAACTTTTGGAATCATGTAGGGCGTTCATCGGCTATGTTCTTTGAGGAGGTTTATACAAGGGAACGGACGCCACACTAACCCACAAGATGCGATTTAAGGTTTATATCATACTCCGTAAATATTGCGTCTCGAAATGACTGTACCTATATATGTATACCCATTTTTGCAGTGCCGCCAGCAAAAACAAGATCACCTATGCGCATTCTACGTATGCCATCATATGCGGCTATTGATTAATTCCACGATACACGATCCCGGGTAGGTCAATCTCGCTATAGTTATTTTCTAATTATAAATTTAAATATATATTCTTACTACTTTACTCTTGCTAGCGGCGGGACTTGAGCGTCTGATTAAAAGCACTCCGGAAGAACGAGGTCACACATGTTTGAGGTTGCTCTGCGGCTTCATCAAGTCGAAATCGTTAACCCCGACGGAGAGTTTCACGTCGTCGACTAGTTGTAATTGATTCAATATTAAAACTCACTTTGACTAGTTGTAATTGATTCAATATTGTAACTCACTTTGACTAGTTGTAATTCAATTTGTAACTCTAGCGACAATACTTCAAACATTCTTTTTTGTTCTTTTACTGCTACTTGGATCATTTAGTGTTAGCAAGGGTAGGTCTAGGTATTCTCTACTCTCAGGATTAGCTTTAGCTTCAATTGAGAATCAATTGCTTAGATATTTCCTTATCTACTGAAATTTGCACTTGGTCTTTTGGCTGCTTGTCAGTTGGTCGGCCTGACCAAAAGACAGCCAGTTTTCCTCCCTTATTTCCTGTCAATTACTGATTAAAGATTAAGTTGGGTCTGGTATTAGTTATGTATACTCTAAACTTAAGCAAACCTATCATCTTGTTCAAAGTTTAATCACCCATCAAACTTTAAAGTCTGTACTCTATTTTCAGCAGCCGACTGCACTCTATCTATTTTCGGTTTCTAGCAGTGTGCAGCAACTTCATTATTTCCTATCACTTGGTGCTAGTAGATGATGAGTTATCTTGCTAACCATGTTAGGAATACTCTAAACTAAAGTATAGTACTTGTGATCATTTAACTCAGCAAATTGCATTTGGTGTTTGTCTGTTCGATTTGAAATCTTGGCGCAACTCTGTTTGAACTGAAATCTGGTGGTTAGTGCTAACTGATGTTTGGTGAGGAGTTAGACTTCTTAGTATACTCATTTATTTGTAGCTTAATCCGAAATATTATTTCCTCTCAGTCTAATATAGCAGCAAGTTTGCTTGTGCTAATCTGTCCTGTTTTCGGTTTTTGCAAAACTGAAAACTGCAACTTCAGTTGAACTGGAAATTGCTAATTAGTGCTAATAGATGTTAAGTGATAAGTTAAACTTGTAGTTGTACTTATCTAGCTGTAACTCCATCTAGTATGTCAATTTGTTATAGTCTAATGGAGCATTAAATTTTCATCCTTAAATCTGTCCGATTTTGATTTCAAAATCGGAATCTGCTATTCCTAGTAAGCCTCCAATTTTGATGACTGCTAGTAACTGATGTTAAATAATAAGTTAGGCTTTAAGTTTTACTCATTAACAAGTAATCTAAGTAAAATCATTGCTTGGTTCAAAGCAAAAATCAGCAAGCTATCACTTTGCAATCGCCCAAATCTCAATTTTGCCATATCTCAAATCAGTAGTACGTCTAATCGAATTTGATTTTGCTTGATAACCGATAGTTAGTGATGAATTAGACTTGGTAAATTTCTCAATTAACGAGAATTAATCCGAGTAGCATTTTCTTCTAAAATCCTAGTTTCTAAATCTGTTTCTTTGAGATTTGTCAGTTTGGTTTTGTTAGAAACACAAATCGTAGTCGATTTTTAATCATCTTGCTAGTGAATATTAGCTGATGCTATGTGATGAGATAGGTTTTAAATATTGCTCATTTAGCTGTAGCTTAATCAAAATATCATTTTCTCTTAGTCTAATGAAGCACCAAATTATTTCTCTACAATCATCAAATTTCGGTTTTGCTAAAACACAAATCCGTAGCTACTACGATTTCCCATTTCGGTTTTGCTACTATCGATGGTCATGCCGATTGTGATACTTGATATCACGAGCGGTTTTTAATAGAACCGTCGTGATCCGTATCACGAGCGGTTCTTGATTAAAACCGCTCGTGATACTTCAATATCACGCACGGTTTTTAATAGAATCGTCCGTGATCTTGAATTATCGCGCGGGTTCTATTAAAACCCGTCTGTGATATTGAAGTATCACGACGGTTTTAATCAAGAACCGTCATCATACTTCCGTATCACGCAGCGGTTCTATTAAAAACCGTCTGTGATACTTCGTATCACGATTTGTTTAAACCAAGAACCGCTCGTGATACGTCCGTATCACGAGGCGGTTCTATTAAAAACCGTCAGTGATACTGCGTATCACGAGCGGTTCTGCAAAACCGTCTGTGATAACCGCTTTGTTATCACGGACATAAAAATCGACGGTTGAAACCGTGCGTGATGACGATTCGAACCGTCTGTGATGACCCTTTGTGTAGTAGTGCAGGTACATCCCTAATCTTGTCAATTTTGGATGCTTAATCAACACTAAATATATAACATGTTGAAGTAAAGTATTGGATTTGAACTGTGAATAACTAGACATAAGAAGATATAAAATTAACTATCCAATTTCATTTTTTAAGTTCCAGTATAAGATATCTACTTTTAATTTAACTTGAAATATATTTTCTTCCATACAAAACAATTTGAGATATATTCTTTTGTTGCATCGTTGATCCTATCATGAATGAATCCACGTGTATAATTTGTTCTTAGTATTGTTAGTGCAATTTTTTGAATGGACAGTATTAACTCTAAATCCTCCTTCAATTGTAGTTGATGGGGAAAGTGCATCGCCAATGCGCGCTGAAAGTGAACCACCTGATTCTGTAGCCTTTTCTAAATCAGATAAACCAAAATAATCCCTTGACGATTCAACTATCTGTCATGAAATAATACAGTTTTCAGTTTACTATCTGTCATGAAATAATACAGTTTTCAGTTTTGCACATATAAAGAAATCGTTATATGAGAAGAAGAAAAAAAGATATGGCGCAAAGGACAAGAAATAAGGCCGAAAAACATTTATAGTTGAAATTGGAAAGAAGCATGACTTGAAGCATCAAAAAAGACATACTTAGCATTGTCCAGATTGGAGGGCAGCAACACTAAAAATGAGGACTTATATCATGTAACCATGAGTCCTAGATTTAGGAGTTATCAACTATACATGATTTTCTCCAACAGAGCATGTTTAGAATGTAATATTCAGTGGCTCATCCAAAGGTAACTTATATCATGTAACCATGAGTCCTAGATTTAGGAGTTATCAACTATACATGATTTTCTCCAACAGAGCATGTTTAGAATGTAATATTCAGTGGCTCATCCAAAGAGAACTTAAGCCAAATGTAATGGCGAGGGCAAGAAGTTAATACCTCAACACCAAAATTAGTTTTAGGGCTAAAATAAAGATACAGGCAACTAGATGAAATGTAGGCTTATCCTTAGTAATAATTTCCCTCATTAAACCCCAACTAGGTCTAGGACTCCTAAATAAGCATGCAGAGTAAGAATCAATAACTTAACATCTACACTGTCCTCCCATCACTACTACAGAAAAGCTCATCACAGACGGTTCGTAACAGTCATCACAGACGGTTTTTGAACCGTCTGAAATTTTATGTCTGTGATAACAGGCGGTTATCACAGACGGTTGAAAAACTGTCTATGATAAATCCGAATCTGACATTGAAGGATCCTCCAAGAAAAGAGGACTTGTCGGCATCGCCATCAAGGAGGCTCCATCGTTATTCTCCACTCATATTTGCCTTATGGCAAAAGTAGATAAGGTAAATTCTTTACATGATGATAATCTTTCTTATGATGAACATATGGATATGCTAGAAGAATTGAATGCATATCTTGGAGAAAAAAAAGGCAAAGTTTAAGGTCTTAAAGAGACACTACTACAGAACACGTCATCACAGACGGTTCGGAACCGTCATCACAGACGGTTTCCGAACCGTCTATATTTGTTCGTCTGTGATAACAGCGATTATCACAGGCGGTTTTAAAGTAAACCGTGCAGGATAACCACTTATCACGCAGACGGTTTACTTTAAAACCGTGCTCGTGATAAGTGGTTATCACTGACGGTTTTTAAAGTAAACCGTGCGTGATATGTCTAGTATCACAGACGGTTTACTTTAAAATCGTCAGGAAGAAGGCTATTACCACGACGGTTTTATGTTGAAACCGTCGTGGTAATAGCCTTCACGCACGATTTCAACATAAAACCGTCTCGTGGTAATGGCGATCCTAGCTACATTGTTTGTTTGTTTTTGGCCACCTCGAATTGCTAGCCATGCCCTCGAAAACAAGCATGTACAAAAAGCGGATACATCGCAGATAATCAATTGTTGACAACTCAAATTGATCATTACTCAAAATAAATTAATAAAGATCGAATTTGTTGAAGTATTTTCGCTATAGTTGTACAATTGGATTACAATTAAGTCAATTGTTTGCGTGAATCTACGGGTCGCGATGGAGTGAAACTCTCCTTTGTTAACTATTTCGTCATGATAAAGGTGCATAGCGCCTCGAACTTCCACGAGCTCTTGCGCAATGAGTCCATGTAAATCTATTATCAAACCCCGCGCTAGGTCAAGAAAAAATGGTAAGGATATATATTTGAATTTACAATTACAAAAAATTATTTGAGATCGACAAACCTCCTGATTCTTCATCTTAGCACTAATGATTTCTTGCATATGATGGCAAGCGTAGAATGCACATAGCTCATCATTTTTTCTGTCAAGCAGACCGCAAAAATAGAATTACATATGTACGTATAGTCATTGAAAACACATTTTTATGAAGTATGATATATATATATGATTATTGTGTTGTAGCGCGCATCAAAATTTAAATCTGTGTGTTAGTTGGTACCGGATCCATGTATCTTCCTTGTTGGCTAACATAGGAGATGAGCGAACTACATAATTGAAAAAGTTATCCTCGGGCATTTCAAGCGAAGGAAGACTACAATAGAGTTATGTATGGAGGAAATGATCATACTTGTCGAGTATTCCTTGCGACGAATCTTTGAAGTCGTGATCGCTTTTGACTAGGAATCAAGATATATCACAGTGTTCCTCTTGGGTATAATGACTAAAAGGATCGATGGTACCTACTCATGTATGTCGCTATAACTATTAAACCTAAGTACAAATGAAATTTGAATAGCAAATAGTGAAGCACTTACCCCAGTTGTAGGGCACGATATGTAGTCCTTGCGATTACGAAGAAGCAATGTCGTCGTTATATAGTTCTCGGCGAAGGTCGCGTCGCTTGGATGGTTTGCATAGATACCACGTGTGGGTCGAGGAAACCCACGGTTCGCCCTTCGGGCATTTTTCATCATGTATCTATACATAAGCAATGAGTTGCGATATTTATCGGTATTACATGAATGTAGAACTTGATTGTACACACTTACGAAGTCCAACATCGTAGAAGCGAGGCGTCGAGGGCTTCGAGATTGAATAGGTTGAATAAGTCGTTGAAGCCCACCACGAAGTTGCGGCCGTTGAAGAAATGCTCATCCTTGTATGCGACGGTGATTCGATGATCGCACCCCTTCTTTGCGGTATTCGCGCAGTACTGAGCATGCAAAGCGACAAGCAAATCCAGCGTGGGCTAATTGTGCGTTAGGGCACAACGGTTTTCCGATGGAGTACTTCCGTGCTACGGGACTTGGTAGGCGGCTTAATGTTCGCCGATTTCGATTTGGCCTTAACGATTGGCGGCGTCTTCTGCGAGACGACTCGGAACCGATCTGGTAGCACGCTTTTGTTGTTCCTTCGCGTCTTCTCCACGGAACCGATGAGGTGGCCTTCGAGGCGAAATATGAGGTGGAGTCATGGAGGTCCGTTGGAGAGGAATGGTCTGTCGAGATTGCGGACCTTCTTTGGGTCCAGGGCGATGTCCGTCTTGGGCCACCGGATAAAGCGTACGGCATCCCCTAGTCTTGTGATCTCTTCGTTCGGCGAATGTCCAGCGGGACGGCCATGAAATGTTGATGTACCATGTCCACCTCCACCCTTGCGTAACCATGCGCCACAGACACCGTCTTTGCACCGCTCCTTCACGGTATGGATGCACCATCCCCACCCAACCTCAATAGGAATGGACCCAACTAACCTCGGTTGGAGCTTGCGGCCGTCGGCTCCTACAAAATGATACGCAATTAGCTAAGGCGCCCTATAGGTCTATCTTTGGTGCATTCCATAGATGTACATTACCTTGATGCGGTCTATCGGTAATTGGTCGTCGTCATGTTCAAAATTATGCGTGGGCGCGACACTACTCCGATGTCGAGGACTTGTTCCCGCAATAACGGGCGACTTGCATCGTTGCGAGTACTTGATTCGATTGATCCCGCAAACTTGCTATCTCGTCCTTGAAATTACGCCTGCAGCGGTTCCAAGCGATTGTCGTACTCGGCCTTGGATCTCTTCCTACTTCTATGCATGAAGTAGTCGTCTGCGAATCCATGTACCCAAGGTACGTTAACCCCTTGCTCGCGTGCGACCCGGGTGCTCCTTGTTTCCTAGGGCCGTAGATAGTATATCCTTCTCCCTGTGTTCTTGGAAGGAGCCTTCGGAAGTTTGGGCAATCAATTCACGCTGCAAGAGGTCATCATGTTATTATAGTCACTATGAAGTTATGGACTTATAAACAAGTAGGTAGTTCGACATATTTACCACACGTTGGGACACTTCCTGGTCCGCCGGGTTTGGGAAAGTGACGCTGCCATCAGACGAGACTTTTGCCCTCGCTTTTAACCAGGTACGGGAACGCGGGTGTGTGATATCAGGAAATAGATTCTCCTCCTCCGCCTCCCATTGCGGTTTAGCCGCGTACCAGGGCCGTGCCGAGTCCGTGGGGGTGAGTGTTTCGTGCCTGGATTGCTTTGTGCGCCGCACTTTGCTCCTTAAATTCATCCGTCGTCTTCATAGCCACAAAGGCGTTCCATGTTCACGTACTGCGTGAAGGGCGTCTCACTCTTGTTCACGTACTGCGTGACAAGAACGCTCTTGAAGGTCCTCCACGCGTGACACATGGAGAGCAAGGCATGCCGTTCGACGCGTTTCATGTCTAGTTTCTGGGATAGTGAACCTGCTTGAAAGGTCTTCCCACAAAGACGCGCCTCTCGATCTTTTGTCGAGACTTCCACTTTGGTGTGGTGATAGGGACCTTTTCCTTGCAAGTATCCCACGGATGGTCAGTAATCTCGCCACGATGCGGGGACTCGAGGACCCCAACGTCACTGACCTCCGTGATGGTCAGTCAGCCAGCAGGCAATTTCGATATTCCTCTGCCATCTCGCTTACGTATCTGCGGCGTCGGTGACGGCGGCGAAGATGGCGCCTCTGCCATGTCCGGCGTCGGTGTCGGCGGCGAAGACAGCGCCTCGCCATCTAAACACTTGCTATCTAATCGATATATATGGCATCCTAGAATTAACAGTCCAAAAGAATATGCAGTACAGAATTAACAGTATATATATGGCATCCTAGAATTAACAGTCCAAAACAGACCAATCTTTCTAATGATGTTGCTTTTCCAAAGATACGTCTTATAGAGTAAACCGACTTTTAAATACGATATTATTGAGTTGGAGATTACTACTTTTATGGCATCTAAGGTTATAGCTTTACCAACTAATACGCACACAAAACATATGAATGCGTCATTTTCTTCAAAAACAAAAATATCAGATGCCATATATCGATTTTAACTACCTATCAAAGACAACACCACCGATTTTAGTTCTTTAGGGGTGGAAAACTCAAAAAAAGAATAGATTTTGTGAATCGTAAAACACACTTTGATACATCTTATAGACAAAAAAAATCAATGAATGATTTTGGCCTAGAGAGGTACACATAATGCTAGTATATATTTTCTTATTATTACTTCCTTGATCTCAGTCTGAAGATGCAATGCAATTAACTGCATGCATAATGAAGCAACAATAATCTGATTTGCACTCATCTCTTGGCGGGGACAAAAGTATCACCGCACAAACATACATCCTTAAAGGTAAAACAGAGGCATCTTATTAAAAGAAAAGTCTCTTATTAAAGATAAAGAGACGATGAGGATCATAGATTGAGGCGATGGGATGTTATTCTGACTTACTACTTGCTAAATTCATTACCATCACAAGGCTTCATTTTAATTTCTAATGATGAGCAATTTCTAATCAAGGTGTTGCTTTACTCGTGCATGTGTAGGTCGCCCATCTATACTCAAAGCAAGCTTTCAAGCAAACCAATCAAACATCAAGAAGCCCAAAACCGGGGTGGCCAAACACCTTCGTGGTGCTTGGGAGGAGCTCGGGGAGGAGGTGGCGCTGGGTCGGGAGGAGGTGGCGCCGGGCCGGGTCGTGGAGGAGCTCGGAGGAGGCGCGGCCGGGTCGGGAGGCGGCGCAGAGGTCGGGGGAGGCGGCGCAGAGGTCGGGATGGCGCGCCGAGGTCGGGGAGGCGGCGCCGAGGTCGGGGCGGCGCCGAGGTCGGGAGGCGCGCAGAGGTCGGGGATGGCGGCGCCGAGGTCGGGGCGGCGGTGACGACGAGCGGCGAAAGATCGCGCGAGACCTAAGGGGCGCGGGAGAGGTGGAAACCCTATCGGTTGCTGCCTTTAAAAGAACAACATCACAGACTGCTAAAGGACATATTACTCTCAAAGATTATTATAAGGAGCTAAAGGAAGCTCGTGACTTTCTTATCTAAGATGTAACACCCCAACCCATCAGGGGGCCCAGAATGCTACTAAATAAAAATGACAAACAATAAACATAAGCATAGTTCTAAATTTTGGCAGAACCTCCTTTGTTTAACTAGGCATACAGGAGGTTCCAACATATGCATATATTATCATCAATAACTCAATATCCAAAGTTCATCAAAGCATTCATAAATAATCTATTCAACTAAAGCATCAGCAAGCATAACTAACACTTACCACTCTCATTATTACAAATAACCCATTGCATTCAGGCATAACCAAAATTAATCCTTAAACAGTTTGCTTATTATTAAGGTGCAACCTATATGATAATCTTATTTAAAAGGTTGTGTAGTAGTGAATGCATCCAAAACAATTCTACGCCCTCCCATGCATGCCGTCCTTGCAAGTGGTACCCAAAAGCACAACAAAAGAAAGAGGTGAGTCCAAAGACTCAGCAAATATAATAAATGGCATCAACAACGTACAAGCATGTAACTCAACAATTATACTTCACAAAAACCACATATCAATCACTTTACACATGTATGCTATGCAATATGCTCAACATAGTCTTTCTCTTTCTCTTCCCTTTTTTGCATTTTACCGGTAATGCAAAGTGCGCATCCGTCGATGCACACCCATGCTTGTAACATCTGGTACAGGGACCTTTGCCCATACTTCACGTGTATGGGGACCTGAGCCCATGCTCTTCAAGCATGGGAACGTTTAGCCCGTCATTAACATGACGGGACCGCAAGAGTTGCTTGGTTCTCACATGACCAAGACATCGGTAACCCAACATAATGCATATGTATGAATTCTCAAAGTAATACAAATATGCATCCACAACAACACTGCATATGAATAACCTATTCTTACTCCAAAATCTCATAACCATAGACCATCAACCATGAATAACACGTGATTCATATCTCTAATAACCATGAACAATACCAATTATGTCATCATCATCACAAACATGAACACACAAGTACTCATAATATATACCAAACATTGCCATTCAATAATACATATTATGTTCATCATTATACTTGCCTTAACCACGAGAGAACGAGGGATGTATGAAAGTCTTGCTCCGTGCGGTCCACCACCGAATAATAATTATAACACACGCTAAGACACAAGAATGACCAAAACAAACTATATAACAACAACCATGGACTTGCAAAACTTCTAACTCGATCTCGTCGCCAAATTCCTAAACGTCGATCTGTCCCCTCGGTGGACAGTCAAATTCAAAAATCCATATCTATTTGTACAAGGGTCCAAATAATATTTTCTTAGACTTTCTAGAAATATAATTAAATTCGCCAACTAAGTCTAGTTGGTGAGCCTTGCTGAATCAGCCAAGTAATAACCCTACCAAGCCAATTAAAAAAACATCAACTTCACATCGGGTTCTCTGGACAGAGTACTAAAACCACCATAACTTTCGCTACGCAACTCGGAACGGGGTGATCTTGGACTCTCTGGAATCACGACAAAACCAGCTACAGTAGTCTAGTTGGACAAGTCTCCTGATTCGGCATCCTACTAATTCTTATATTTAGGTAACAAATTTCTAAGTTTTCTGTATCTGCAATCTGACAGTTAGCAAAACAGCGACGGTAACAATTTCATAACTTTTGATTGCCAACTCTAAAAATTGTGTTCTTTATCATCTTGGAAAGACTACTGACTCCTCTACAATATTCATTTTGGGTGACTTTTCTGCTCGGCTTCTAAAAATTCACAATAGCCAGACAATACAATCTGCCACAACTCGTCAACTCTCCTGGTCAGTCGCGGTAAAACTACCATAACTCCTAAACCGTATGTCCAAATCAGGTGATCTTGGTGCCCAAAGAAAGATAAAACCGAGGGATACAACTTTCTAAGAGACAATCAGATCAGAAAACGTACGGACCTTACCCAAAATGGATGAGCAACAGCACTGAACAACACCGATCTGCTACTACGTCTTGGCAGGCACTCCAATGGTGGTCTCCTCGCCTTTCCGCAATGAACCGCAGCAATGATCTTCGCCGGGGAGGGAGGTGAGGCTGCTGAGGAGGTGGTGGCGCAGGGGAGAGGCAATGGGAAGAGGGGGTGGCGGCTTGGGGGGAAAAGAGAGAAGAGTGGGGGGCGACTAGGGTTTGGGGCGCCCCCCCCCCTCTCTTGGCCGGCCCCCCCTTGGCCGGCCTCCCCTCTTGGCCCTTCTAGGCCGTGGCCCGCGGCCCAGGTTGGCGAAAATAAGCGATAACCCCCCTTTTTTTCTAGAATTTTCCCTTTTTTATTGTTCTTTCTTCTCCCGACTAGCTATCTATTTACCCGACTAAATTCCGGGGTATTACATTCTACCCCCCTTCAACGGAATTCGACCCCGAATTCTAAACAAACTTAACACACCAGAATCAAAACCTCTAGAACTTTATCATATACCTGCTGTGAATAGCTCAGGATATTTCTCGCGCATGAGAGACTCCAACTCCCAGGTGGCCTCTCTTTCTGACTGATGCGTCCATAGCACCTTGACGTAAACCAATGTCTTGTGTCTCAGTACTCGCTCTGATTTCTCCAGTATACGTACCGGACGTGACTCAACTGTGAGGTCTTGCTCAATAGTCAGCGGCTCCAAGGAAATCTTATGCTCTGGGTCTTTCAAAAACTTTCTCAGCATCGAAACGTGAAACACGTTGTGGACTCCTCGCATGGACTCTGGAAGGTTCAGGCGATAAGCTAGCTTCCCAATCCTAGCCATAATCGGGAACGGTCCGACGTACCTTGGGCTAAGCTTCCCTTTAGTACCGAATCGGACAATGCCTTTGGTGGGGACACTCAAAAGCACACGTCTCCCACCTCAAACTCCAAGTCACGTCTCCTCACATCTGCATAACTTTTACGCTCGCTTCACACAAGCAGCGCATTCTATCTCACCATTGTTACACGCTCAACTGTCTTCTGAATCCATTCCGGTCCCAAAACTGCTTTCTCACCCACAGCATCCCAACAGAGTGGTGATCTGCATTTCCGCCCATACAAAACCTCAAATGGTGCGGCCCTAATGCTAGAGTGGTGACTATTATTATAGGCAAACTCTGCAAGTGGCAACTGGTCCTCCCAACTGCCCTTCCATGACAATACGCAGGTCCGCAACATATCCTCTAAGGTCTGAATAGTGCGCTCTGACTGCCCATCTGTCTAAGAATGGAATGCTGTGCTAAGTCGAAGGTGTGTGCCCAAGGCACTCTGTAGACTCTCCCAGAATTTGGACACAAACTTCACGTCCCTGTCCGAAATAATAGTTTTGGGCACCCCATGCAGTCTCACTATCTCGCGCACATAGATAGGAGCTAGATCACTCGCTTAACTGGTTGTGCGAATAGGAATGAAGTGCGCAGACTTGCTGAAACGATCCACTACTACCCAAATAGCATCCTTTCCTCGCGGAGCGAGCGAGGTAATGCCACTACAAAATCCATCGAGATATCATCCCATGGCCACAGGGGAACTTCCAATGGCTGTAATAACCCCGCGGGTCGTTTGTGCTCAGCTTTCACTTGTTGGCAAACACCGCAAGAAGCTACATAATTAGCAATGTCCACCTTCATCCTCTTCCACCAGAAGCGTTGTTTCAGATCTCGGTACATCTTAGTCTCACCAGGATGAACGGTGTACGGAGTGCGATGTGCCACCCTCAAGATATCATCCTTGACCTCCGCCTTTTGTGGCACACACAGACGGCCTTTAAAAAACAAGGCACCCGAAGTATCCATACTGAAATCTCCTTCTTTGCCCTCATCCAATCGCCGTCGGACCCTCTGGAGTAACCGGTCTTCTCGCTGTGCTTCCCCCACACGGTCTGGGATAGCTGACTAAAGTATCAACTGAGTCTCAACTTACACTGTGCCTGCATAACAGTAAGATATCCCCATGCGATCAAAATCAGTAATGAGGCACTCCAATGTAGTGGGAGTCGCCTTACGACTGAGAGCGTCCGCGACCACGTTAGCCCTGCCGGGATGATACTGTATAGTCAGATCATAATCCTTTATCAACTCTAACCACCTTCTTTGCCTCAAATTCAGATCCTTCTAGGTGAATATGTAATTGAGACTCTTGTGATCAGTGAAGATGTCACACGACTCGCCATACAGATAATGCCTCCAAATCTTGAGGGCGAAGACAACTGCAGCCAACTCCAAGTCATGAGTGGGATAATTCTATTCATGCTTCTTCAACTGTCTCGATGCATAGGCAATCACTTTACCGTCTTGCATAAGCACACAGCACAGTCCCACTCGAGACGCATCAGAATAGACGGTGAATCGCTTTCCCGGCTCAGGAAGAGTGAGAATAGGAGAGGTCACCAGTTTTTCTTTTAATGTGCAAAAACTGCGCTCACAATCATCAGTCCACTGAAACTTTACCCCTTTCTGCGTAAGCTGGGACATCGGCTTGGCAATAATGGAGAAGTCCTGCACAAAACGCCGGTAATACCCCTCCAAGCCCAGAAAACTCCTCACCTCCTTCACATCGGTCGGCCTCTTCCAGTCCACCACTGTCGAGACCTTGCTAGGATCAACTGCAACTCTCTGTGGATTAATTACATGACCCAGAAAGCTCACCTCTGAAATCCAAAATTCACATTTCTTCAGTTTAGCGTAGAACTTGTGTTCTCTCAAGGTTTCTAGGACCAACATCAACTGATGGTCATGATCCTCAAGAGTCTTGGAATAGATAAGGATATCGTCGATAAACACCACTACGAAATCATCCAAGTACTCGTGTAGCATGCTGTTCATGGTCTCCATAAAGACAGTTGGTGCATTAGTCAATCCGAATGACATGACTGTATATTCATAATACCCATACCTGGTGGAGAATGCAGTCTTTTCTATATCTTGTTCACGCACCCGGATCTGATTATATCCATACTGGAGATCAATCTTGGAAAACACCTAGGCTCCCTTCAACCGATCGAACAAATCCTCAATGCGGGGTAGAGGATATTTGTTCTTGATCGTAACCGCATTAAGTGCACGGTAATCAATACACATGCGCCAACTCCCATCCTTCTTTTAAATGCGAGCAGAGCTCCCCATGGCGATACACTCCGCTTTGATCAAACCCTTAGGCAACAATTCATCCAATCTGTTTCTTCAACTCGTCCTAAAATGGGCGTGCGGACGATATGGAACATCGAGATGGGCCGAAAATGCGGAACAAGGTCGATCACGAAACTCCACGCCCGCAGGGTGGCAACTGGAAGATCATCAGAACACATCCGGTAGTCCCTTACCACCGAATCTCCTCAATCCGCTGGCTAAACTCGGTTTCTCGAAGAGATAAAAGAAATCCAATTTTCACTGCACGCTGACCCGGGAACAATCCGGCCAACATCGAAAGAGAGCACCGAGGCGCGCTCCCCTGAAAGGTCAAAGTCTCCCGAGATGAGGTCTGCACCGAGATCCCCCATCAAACAGGATATCACCGCCGATAAGCATGCAACCAATCCATACCCAATATAACATCGAATGACTCCATCTGGATTACTATCAAGTTCGCCGTGAACTTCTCCCCATCAATAACAAATAGAACACTCAGGACAAACAGTTGAACTCGCAATCAAACCCCCAGGAGAACTAACCAACACTACTGAGAAATCCACTGCATACTCAAATTCGCCCTTCTAGCAAACGCCATAGAGACAAGCGAGTAGGTAGCCCTTAATCAAAAGGATAAATGCCTCAAGAGAATCGACTAGTAGGGTACCGTCACCACCGGTCGGCTGCGATGCTGAGGGTGGGCATGGCGTAAACTCCCTGTGGCACCAGTGCAGAAGATACCCCAACACTCGACGAAGGATGAGCAGGAACTGCCGCTGGTGGAGCAAAAGACGGTGTCGCCGATGGTGCGGGTTCCAATGTAACCACGTGGTGGCAATTGGCGTGAATGTTGCAGGAGAAACCCAACCAGAAGGGTACTGGGGTGTGGGAGCTGCCATCAGTGTCTGGACTGAACCCCGATGAGTAACGGCTGAAGATGCTGCAGGAGCAGACTCCCATTTGATGATGCACGTTGGGTTCTTCCTGCACACTATCATCTTGTGGCCTGAATGGCCACAATAGCGACAATCCCCCGTGAAGGAACACTTAGAGGCACGGTGATTGTCACCACACTTGAAGCAAATCATTCCACGGCACAGGCGGGCGCAAAGTCGCGGCGTAGTATCTTTGGCGGGAGAAGCGACATGCCTCTGGCCGCGAGAATCATAGCGGTTGAGGGCGCCGCCTCCTGAAATCTCTTAGGCGGGTGTTGAGATGACCCACCTCCACTATTGAAGCTCCTCTTGTGCCCACTGACTGATCCTCCAGTAGAGGTAAAACTGCTAGGAGTCTGCCTCTCCCTAGTAAGCTCTCGCTCCAACTCCATACCCTTGGCTTGATCGACCACACTGTTGAAGTTAAGCAAATTGGTCGCTCCCAGGATGTGGCGATACTCAGGATTCAGGCCCCTACGGAACCTCTTTGCCTTTTCTCGGTCATTGCTAGCCACAACTGGCACAAAGCGGACTAAGTTGTTGAATCCCGCTTCATAGTCCGCCACGGACAGCTTCCCCTAAACGAAGGTCGTCAGGGAATGTTCCATCCTCTCAAGAAAAGAATCGGGATAAAACTTAGCCTGAATCGCTCCAAGAAATCCTCCCAAATAACTTAGGTCCTGCGGTGGAGTCTGGTGATAGGACTCCTCCCACCAGAATATCCGCTTGGCCCTTTAGTTGAAAAGCCACAACGCGCTTACATCTTTGAAGTCATCTCCAAAGCACCAAACGCCTCTCCATATACCGGCTGGCCACCGCTTGCACCGAGTACTCCGTCAAAGGTGTCGAGGCGAAGGGACATCCACTCCCGGAGGCTCATTCGACCTCGGAGGAGTCAGTGCGACCATCGGGCAAAGAAATAGGTGCACCCATATGAAGGATCGAAATGGCAACAGAGGGGGGGTGAATGGTGCAATAAAAATTAAGAACTCCCCTTCAGTATTTAAAACAAATCTACAAAGCCCTCTGGATCTCTTAAGAAGAGTGAAGCAAAATCGAGAATGAAAACAAACTTGATCGTTTCATCGAAATCGGAAGGTCCGATTCTACCGTGATGATTCGCACTCCGTGGTTCCGGATGCATGCGGAAGTTCCGCTGCGATAATTCATTGGACAATCGGAAGTTCGATTGTCCCGACCAGAAGAACAAGCGCTCGGGTTTTCCCAAAATCCAAAAGACTAAATCTTGAATGCTCTTCTCAGGTCAAGTTTCACAAGACATCATCCTAAACACCATCTTGACCTTATGGAGAAGAATCGCAAACAAAGATTCAATAATCAAGTCAAAACGGTTTCTTGAAGAAGGGGCAAGAAAGACCAAAACCGAAATAGACACGATTCTCGATTCCTAGTTCATGAAACTTTGAGGATACATTAGCAATATCAAAGCGAATCTAGATATCAAGTTTCATGCTATTTCATAGGGCGAATCAAAAGATACATAAAAACCCTAAATATTCAACAGAAGGGAATAAAGAGAGGCATAGACACGTAATCAAAAACTCAGAGTTTCATTGATAGAAGCCAAGAGATTACAGAGGAAACACAGAGGAATGATTACAAGGATTTTCAGTTCATTCTCTCCAAACCAACAAAAACTCAAAAAGCAAAACAAAACCTTTTGCTAGAGCTAACCTAATTTTCTCTCTCAAAGTCTAACCCTAACACTGGGTTCTCCCTATTTATAGCCTTTGCTAATGGGCCTCCAACCCATTAAGCCCGCTACACCGAATGTAACCGCCTCCACTTTTGCCGCTTTGCGAAAAGACCCTTCGCCCCTTGCGCACCTTCCGAAGCCTCCGTACACCTTGCTGTCCTTGACTCACAACCACCTCAAGATTCACGCCGTCTTGACACATCCCAACCATTCGACCTCAACGCCTCCTGCGCTTAGTCCGATCCACGTGTCTTGCCACGACTCCATCTTGATGCCTGCAACAACACGGACAAAAACACATCACATAGCATTGCACAATATCATAGTATCAACATTTGTATAAGACTCAAACTCATACAAAATCAAAACCACAAATTAACCTTCTCTCGCACGATTACGACACAATCGGAAGTTCGCGACTTACCACGTGGAAGTTCGATTTCTAACATCCGCACTTGTCGGATTATCGGAACTTCCGCTCTTACCATTGCGGAACTTCCGATCTTCTAACATCCGTAAACCTGCATTTCCAAATCCGATTTTCATCTCGAGAGAACCTTAATATCGGTATTATCGGACACTCGCTACCCTTGAGCGGAAGTTCCGATTTCGCCACCAACTCAAAACCGTGAAAATCGGAAGATCCTATTTCCAACGCCAGTAGTTCGATTTATCGAACTTCCGCTCCATACACAAATGGTAGTTCCGATTTCCGATTCACATAAAGCAGTCCATACCAAAAACTCAACTCTCAACCTATTCAACCACGATGTCAAATACTCATCACTCAGAGTGGAGGACCTCTCACATGGTCTCTCAATCTCCCCCTTGATGAGTATATTGACAAACACCGAAAAAGCATAAGATGAGTTTGAGTTTAAAGTCAACCAAGGTCTAAACAAGAGTAGTTAAGCTCAAGACCATGTTGACAAAAAGAGAAAGACTTGAGATGAGATGAAAGAGCAATTTTCGCACAAAACTCAAGGCTTTTCTCCAGAAGGCTTTTTCTCTCAAAAATTCTCCCCCTTTGGCAATAAAATCATCAATATGTAGAAAAAGGGAGGAAAAGGCTATATGATGTTCATTTTAAGCATTAGGAGCCATGTAGATTATCCAAAATGATTATTAGAGAATTACACCAAGCCATAACACAGAAGAATGCTAACAAGATCATGACAATTGATGTATAGAAAAGCTAAGTCAGAAAGTCCATAATTCTGATTAATGATCCAATTCTTTAGCAAGTCAAATAAACCAAGATTGAAGTCTAGCTAAAGATATGCAAGGATGATACAAGCCATGTCAAATAATCTAAGTTGAACCAAGAAGACTCATATCGAACAGTTTAGAGTGCTACCAGTTGAAGAAAGACTCATTTTATCCAGAACTTGGTCCTTTTAATGATAAGCAATTTTAGCACATTTTTCTTTTTCTGAAAGCTCTTTATGGTTTTATCTTAGTAAAGCAAGCTCTGGACTAGGTGCCATCCACAACTGCCTCCTAAGCTTCAACCAATTTTTCAAATCTTAGCCATGTGCTAGATCCCAAGCCTTATGCGACCACTCCAAGCAACAGACTTAAGGAGGTGATCTTAGGTCATCCAAGGCTCCCCGAGTTCATGCCTAGTGCAATGGCAAGCGCCTCATGAGAAAGATTTGGTGAGATCAGGTTTTTCACACAAATGAGATCATTTTGCTTTTGAAATTTTTAGACCAAATGATTAAAGAGAAGTCAAGTTTCTTAACAAGCGACATAGCTTACTCAACAGTTCAATGGAGATTCAAGACTCAACTCAGCCTACTTGACATGGCGAAAAACATAAAAGGATAGCTTCAACCAGATTAGTCTCAAGAGCTATTATGACAAGATTTTAATTCAAGTTTAGCATTTTTAATCACTTTAGCATGGCAAAGACTAAACTACACATAAAAAGTCATGATAGATCTAGCGGTTTAGCATAAATCATGGCAAGATGTAAAGCAGTGAAAGCAGATCATAAGGGATAATAAACAAGGCTCCATTTGATTATAATGCAATGCATGATGAAATGCACGAAAATCTAGATTCCCTTGAATGAGATGCATCTTATAATTGAGGTTGAGTTATGACAAATTTAAGAAGCTGGAATAACCAAGATGAACTCCCCGAACCAAAGGAACAAAAGCGAGAATCGATAAGAGAAAGCAGAAAAGCGATCCTTTAGAGCATAGAAAGATATAGAAAACTATCGCTCGTACGTGTTCTTATCTACCCCATATGATTCTAGGACTATCAATTTGAACAACTCATACACTAAGGAGCAAACACTTCTCCTGTCTACCCAAGGGTGGCCCGACCCTGCTAGAACCTATAAGAAGTGAGTAAGCTCTACTTAGAGAAGAAAGAGCGACTAATAAGCGACATCCTAGAAGCACAAGATAAGAAATAGCAGACAAAGCAATTTGGCAAGAGAAACACTCTAACCTATGCTAGAAGGACTTCGACCCGAAATATTAAAAGAAATGTAACCAGAAAGGAGTAATAGTATAAATATAATATAATACAGTAGTAGCACATAGCTCCCTTTCACAACAGTCCGTAAGGACAAACCACCCCAAGCTCTCCCCACAGAGCTGAAAACCTAGAGCTATCCAACGGCTTAGTGAAGATATCAGCCAACTGGTGCTCACTCTCCACAAACTGGAGCACAATGTCTCCCTTCTCTACATGGTCTCGAAGAAAGTGATATCTGATATCAATATGCTTGGTCCGAGAATGTTGCACTGGGTTCTTGGCAATGCAAATTGCAGATGTATTATCACAAAAGAGTGGAACGCAGTCGATAGATAACCCAAAATCCTGCAGGGTCGAGACCATCCAAAGCACTTGGCTCTGACAGCTCGGCTGCGACAGCGTGCTCGGCCTCTGCGGTGGGTGCGCAACGGATTGCTTCCTTGACGACCGGAGACAAGAGAAGTGCCAATGAATTGGCAAGTGCGGAAGTGCTCTTCCTATCTATCCTCAACCGGCAAAGTGCGCATCGGAGAAGGCTCTAAGAGATAGACAAGAAGAGGAAGAGTACGGATGCCATAGTCAATGGTAGCTCGAAGGTATCGAAGATCGTTTCACTTTGACGATGAGATACGCGAGGAGAAGCACGAAACCGAGCACAAAGACACGAGAAAAATGTATGTCCGGTCTCGAGGTGTGAGGTACAAGAGAGAGCCAATCATGCTCTGAACTCCTTTTGGTCAGCGAGTTCGCCGTCTTCATCGGATCCAGAGCATTGTAGATGCCATCGGAGTTGATCTTGGCTTTCCATCATTCATGTCGAAAGCTCAGGAGGTCTCGAGTGTATTTGCCTTGATGAAGAAAGGTACCCTCCGAGTCTGTTTGATTTGGAAGCCAAGGAAGAAGCTCAACTCGCCCATCATGCTCATTTCAAACTCAGAGCTCATGACATCGGAAAACGGGAAGCGAGCATGCGAGGAGCCGCCAAAGATAATGTCATCCACATAGATCCGACGACGGAAGATCGGTGCCAAGGCGGCGGATGAACAAGGTCTTGTCAATTTTACCCATCTCAAAACCATGGCTCGTGAGATAGGACTTAAGCCTTTCATACCAAGCTCAGGGAGCTGCTTGAGTCCATACAAAGCTTTGGAAAGCACATGTAGACATGGTTAGGGTATTTGGGGTTCTCGAAACCGGAGGTCATCGACATAGACTTCTTCCTCAATAAGGCCATTGAGGAAGGCACTCTTGACATCCATCTGGTAAAGCTTGAAACCCTTAGAAGCTGCAAAGGCAAGCAGGATTCTAATGGCTTCAAGTCTAGCTACAGGGGCAAAGGTCTCTTCGAAATCTAGACCCTCAACTTGAGTACCCACGAGCTACCGGCCTAGCCTTGTTTGAATGACTAACCCATCTTCACTTTGCTTGTTCTTGAACACCCATTTGGTCCCAATGATATTGTGACCTTGAGGGGCTCAACAAGGACCGGACCTTGTTTCTTTCAAAGTTTTCCAACTCCTCATGCATAGCGTTTGTCCAAGACTCGTCAGATAGAGCATGACAAACATCTTTAGGCTCAAATGAGGCGACGAAGGCAGAATGGAGACAGAAAAGAGACAAGCCAGCTTTGGAACGTGTGACACGCTCGAAGAGGTCTCCAATTATCTGCTCTGAAGGATGGTCCTTTTGAATGTGTCTTGGAGGTCGGGGTGAGATGAAGAAGTGGCCTCTACCTCATGATCGGATGAGATAGGAGCAGAGCCACTAGCTTCGGAAGAAGCGAAGGTAAGGGTGATCTCCTCGAGTGCGGTGGAAGAAGGCACCTCAAGAGGAGGAGGAAGAACTGGATCAGGTAGACAACCTTCATCTCCGTCTTCCTCTTCGTCCACAAAGATGGACTCAGACTGCTCTAAAGAACCTGAGATATCAGGCCTAGTCCCCGGACTGGCCTCATCGAAGGTCACCTCACAGGTCTCTAACAATTTACTAGACTCATGATTCAAGACTCTATAGGCACGAGAAGAAGTCGAGTAACCGGAAAAGATCCTATCACAAAATCGTGACTCGAACTTATCTAGGTTCCCGGACTTGAGAATAAAACACTTGCAACCAAACACGAAAATGCGAGACCGGGTTTTCGCCCATATCTCAACTCATAAGAAGTGCGATGCAAGAGTGCCCAAGAAAAACTCATTAGAAATATGACAAGCGAGCAATTGCCTCACCCAAAACTTCCTAGGTGTAGAGTACTCATCAAGCATAGTCACAGCCATCTTGACCAAGGTGCGGTTCTTCCTCTCCACAGCGCCATTTTGTTGGGGGCGTATGGAGCAGGCGGTGCTCTACACTGTCTCACCACAAAACTCTTAAAGTAGGAATTCTTGAACTCGGTGCCATTATCGGTGCGAATTGCTCGTAATGCACAGGAGCTCAACGAAAGCCTACTAAAAGACCACGAAAAGAGTAAACGTCTCATCCTTGAGGCTAAGAAAAACACCCAAGAATACCTCGAGAAGTCATCGACCACGACAAGTGCGTACCACTTCCCTCCTCTTGTTGCACTCTAGTTGGTCCCATCATGTCCATATGGGCGATTGACACAGTGCATCTGTCATAGTCCTTTATGGCCGGGCGATGTGAAGCGGCAACCATTTTGCCGTGTTTGCAAGGAGCACAAACAAGATCCTTGACCATTTTGAGTTTCGGCAAACCACGAATGAGATCGTGGCCGCTAACTCGGTCGATGATCAAATCCTATATGACCAAGTCTCCTATGCGAGTAAAGTCGGATCACGGGATTGAAGCTACTAAACACCGAGAGGATCACTAGAAGACTCGGAAAAATCAGCACGAAAGATCCTCCCATACAGAAATCCATAAACCGACTACAGAAGAATCAAGAATTTTGCAATTGTTTTTCTTAAAGCTCACCTCATAACCGTCATCGGTGGTGAGAGGCGGCAGCGATTATCTGCGCACTTACTTACTAAGGCAACATCTTTCAAAATAAAAGAATTATTAATGCTCATTTTACCTTTAGCGATGGCGCCCCAAATGAAGCATCTCAAAGGTGATCGTCTCATCACCGGAGCACGGGCTAGGGAAGAAAACCAGCGGGACTCACGGTCATATGGCGTGAACAACCGAGTCTACAATCCGGACCTTTCCCTTCCCGGCCGCGACCACAGAGTCAAGCAGTAAAGTCTCGATCTTGGGGTGAATCAGCGGTGATTTTGGCACCCAATCTTGAGTAACACGGCGAGCAGATGAAGTAGTCAAGCAAGGCCGACCTCTATCTACCCTCGCTCTCTGTCACTCAACAAGTCAAAATATCTCGACTGTTCTTTGGATCCGATTGCTATGGAAGAAGCGAGTCGAAGTGCGATAACTGCTGATCTCGCCATGAGTAGCTATCTCGAAAGGAAAACGAGATCTACCCTCGGGGCGGCGGAAGTTACAACCGAGAGGAGCATGAGGACGAAAATCGAAAACTTCGGAAAAACCAAGTCCTCGATCTTGCCTAAAACATCGGATGGAACAAACTTAGACCTCGTGTTGGTCTTAGGTGCACTCAAGATCCGGGTGACTACAGAATGTGCCTAAGAGACTCAACCACGGTCTCTGTAGCGATCTTGGCGCGCTGAAGCAATGATCAACTAAATGTCCATCTTTACGGATGAAGGTGCAATGATACTTAGCCTTACGAGGGGCGGCTGTAGGTGGAATCACCTTCTTGTCGAAATCCTTTGAACAAAACCAGCGACTTAAAATTGACTTTCTCGATCCACGGCTTAGTTTTGATCACACAGTGCTATGGTTTTGAGCACGACGGTGGATGCTTCCTCATATCCTCACGGATATCATATCCTAGACCACGATTAAATCTGCAAATTTTAGATTTGTCTAGAATGAGATTGAGCTTCTTCTTGCCTCCTACAAACCTCTCGAGAGTGTTCATAAGATCTTGACACTCCAGAAGAGAGAGGTGCAAGAAGAGCGAGGGGAAGAAGGGACGCGAGAAGGTAAGGGAGCGGAAGAAGAACCAACAACGGAGGAAAGATTGGCTTGTGCACGCACAAATAGACTTTAGAAACAGATCCTCTCGCTAATGATTGGTTCACGTTGCTAGGCGTCTCTACCAAACCCTTAGACTTCTTCCCAAAGACACACAATACAAGCGGATGATTGTGTCTCTAGAAGGTCCTTAGTTAGCTTCACACATTTTCATCCAAAGCAATCAAATCACATTTTAGTTTATTACATTGCTTGCATGGTGAGCTAACAAGATCCTTAGAAGCATCTTGAGCCAATTTATTCTTGTGATCAATCATTTCTTGAAACTGCTTGAATCTGATTCTAGTTCGTGATTAACTTAGGATAGTTTAAACAAGAAACAATAGGCTCTAGTAGCGCGACTTGGAATTCACAATTTTGTGATCCGCCTGTTTTAGGTTCATCTTGAGATTATTACAATTTTCACAAGTTTCAGCGCGGATCAAGCAACATGGTATAAAGACCTCTAAGCGAATTGTCCTTAACCTCACATGAGGTGCAAGCGATAGCCTCAATAGTAGTGGATGAAGGAGGTGCTACCCTACTCATCTCTAATTCAAGAAGAAGGCTAATGTTCTCTACCTTAATCATGTCAAGTTCGGAGGACACACTATCATGCAAGGTCCTTAGTTTTCCATGTCATCAAGCAAAGCACAAAGAAGTGTCACAATCATCATGGGAGGAGCGGATGTAAGTAAAGTAAGCTCCCGTGATAGTCTAGCTACTTCCTTCTCCAACACGTAACACTTAGCCCTAGACTTAGCATGAAATCTACCTAGCTTAAGAAAAGCATCATTAAGCTGGTCGTAAGTGGGACTAACCTCGTCAGTCAGATCTGCTCATTTGTCGCTCGATTCGCCCGAGGGCCATGAAGCACATCTTGGGAGAAGTTGCCGTCGTCCTTGGGATCATGATCGTCCTTCCCATCATCGTCCTCCACCCCTCCACCTCGCCGGTGTCCGGTTAAATCGAGGCGGTGAGGACGCTGATGGAATGACTTCTTTGCCTTCCCAAAGTTGCGGAACTTCTTCTTGCCTTGATCAGTCTTGAGGGCTTCGTGTTGCGGTTCTTGTCGATGTAGTCGTTCTTGCTTGGACCGCCATAGTCACCTTTGCCCTTCCCAAGCTTGGGACAGTTTGCTCGGATGTGGTTGGGGCCACCACACTCGAAACAAATCACAGGACCTCCTCTTTTACCATCCCTCCTCCTCTTGTAAGCATGAGAAAACTTCCGAGCTAGGAGGGCTAGGTGCTCGTCCTCAAGCTGCTCTAGCGATCATCGGTTATGTCACGAGAGCAGCTAGGAGAACCCACGTCGACTCGAGAAGAAGATCGAAGTGGGATCGGTGACTAAAGCCATCATTGTGACTTGACCTTGAGAGACTATGTCAATCTCGTGAGTCTTGAGACGCGAGTAAAGCGCATCAAGAGTCAGTGTCGAGAGGTCCGTGCTATCTTTGATGGTAGTCACTTTCATCTCCCAAACACGAAGATCAAGTGCAGAAAGCATCATCGGCGTTATCCGAGTCGGGTATGTAAGGCCGACCGCTCGGAGGTTGCTCAAAATCTTGTGAAAACGCAAAAGCACTCGTCAAGAGATTCGCGACAAGCATCTCAAATTTCTTGTATTCACGCTTGAACTGGTCTTGTCGAGCCGTCTTAATCTGGGTGGTGCCCTCATGGTATGTATCGAGGTCACCCGGATGTAAATGCGAAGTTAAATGAGAGATGCGATCAAACTCACTTCTACTCAAACCCTGAATGATGATGTTCCTAGCCTTAGCATTGGCCTCAACATCAGGCATGTTTCCCGCATTGATGTTTTCATCGGCAGGAACTGCAAATCTCACCTTCACCTTTCTCCGGATGGCATACCCCGAGCACGGATGTATGTTTCCATTCGGCTCTTTCGAAGGGTAATCCATGCCATCAAAGACTGAGGCTTGGTGGAATACTTGTCCGTTGCCATGGCTCAATCGACCGGTTAAGATCTATAAAGAAGAGCTAACCGGCTCTGATACCAATTGAAGGATCGAAATGGCAACAGAGGGAGGTGAATGGTGCAATAAAAATTAAGAACTCCCCTTTATTGTATTTAAAACAAATCTACAAAGCCCTCGGATCTCTTAAGAAGAGTGAAGCAAAATCGGAGAATGAAAACAAACTTGGTGTTACGCCGAAATCGGAAGGTCCGATTCTACCCGTGATAGTTCCGCACTCCGTAGTTCGGGATCTGCGGAAGTTCCGCTGCGATAGTTCGCCTTGGACAATCGGAAGTTCGATTGTCTGACCAAGAACAAGGCGCTCGGGTTTTCCCAAAATCCAAAGACTAAATCTTGAATGCTCTTCTCGGTCAAGTTTCACAAGACATCATCCTAAACACCATCTTGACCTTATGGAGAAGAATCGCAAACAAAGATTCAATAATCAAGTCAAAAACGGATTTCTTGAAGAAGGGGCAAGAAAGACCAAAACCCGAAATAGACACGATTCTCTGATTCCTAGTTCATGAAACTTTGAGGATACATTAGCAATATCAAAACGAATCTAGATATCAAGTTTCATGCTATTTCATAGGACGAATCAAAAGATACATAAAAACCCTAAATATTCAACAGGAAGGGAATAAAGAGAGGCATAGACACGTAATCAAAAACTCAGAGTTTCATTGATAGAAGCCAATAGATTACAGAGGAAACACAGAGGAATGATTACAAGGATTTTCAGTTCATTCTCTCCAAACCAACAAAAACTCAAAAAGCAAAACAAAACCTTTTGCTAGAGCTAACCCTAATTTTCTCTCTCAAAGTCTAACCCTAACACCAGGGTTCTCCCCTATTTATAGCCTTTGCTAATGGGCCTCCAACCCATTAAGCCCGCTACACCCGAACAGAACCGCCTCCACTTTTGCCGCTTTGCGAAAAGACCCTTTCGCCCCTTGCGCACCTTCTGGAAGCCTCCCGTACACCTTGCTATCCTTGACTCACAACCACCTCAAGATTCACGCCGTCTTCAACACATCCCAACCATTCTGACCTCAACGCCTCCTGCGCCTAGTCCGATCCACGTGTCTTGCCACGACTCCATCTTGATGCCCTGCAGTCAACACAGACAAAAAAACACATCACATAGCATTGCACAATATCATAGTATCAACATTTGTATAAGACTCAAACTCATACAAAATCAAAACCACAAATTAACCTTCTCTGCACAGTTCTGGACACAATCGGAAGTTCCACACTTACCACAGCGGAAGTTCCGATTTCCGGAACATCCGCACTTGTCAGGATTATCGGAACTTCCGCTCTTACCATTGCGGAACTTCCGATCTTGAACATCCAGAAACCTGCATTTCCAAATCCGATTTTCATCTCAGAGAACCTTAATATCAGTATTATCGGACACTCCGCTACCCCTTGAGCAGAAGTTCCGATTTCCGCCAGCCGAACTCAAAACCCAGGAAAATCGGAAGATCCTATTTCCAACGCCGGTAGTTCCGATTTATCGGAACTTCCGCTCCATACACAGCGGTAGTTCCGATTTCCCTGATTCAGCATAGAAACAGTCCATACCGAAAAAACTCAACTCTCAACCTATTCAACCACGATGTCAAATACTCATCACTCAGAGTGGAGGACCTCTCACATGGTCTCTCACCATAGCAGGAGGAGCTGCCTGCACCTGTTGACGAAGCTGCTGAACCTCCCTCTGAAGTTCCTAAAGTAAGGCAGCTGACGCGGCCTGGGCATCAGCAACTGGACAAGCGACAGATGCAACTTCCTTAGCCACCCCGACAGCAGCCTCTTCGGCCGGGGATGAGGATGCAACTGATCCACGTCCACGACCACGACCACGTCCACGGCCCGCACCACGTCCACGCCATCTACCTCTCACCATTCTGAATTTCAAAGACAAAAAAACTACCCACTTAACATCAGAGCAAACAAACACAATCTCATAACAAAACAGTACAATCATCTCAATGAAGCAATTTTATCAGTATCGCGGATGCAATGATTTTTCCCAATCCCACCTACTGTGCACAGTGTGTCAAGTTTTAAGTTAATTTACCACTAACAGATTTTAGCATATTAAGTTTTTTTTTAGTTACTAACCTATTCACCACGGACCTAAAGCCCGCTCTGATACCAATCTGTAACACTCCAACCAATCAGGGGGCCCGGAATGCTACTAAATAAACATGACAAACAATAAACATAAGGTAAAGTTCTAAATTTCAGCAAGAACCTCCTTTGTTTAACTAGGCATACAGGAGGTTCCAACATATGCATATATTATCATCAATAACTCAACATCCAAAGTTCATCAAAGCATTCATAAATAATCTATTCAGCTAAAGCATCAGCAAGCATAACTAACACTTACCACTCTCATTATTGCAAATAACCCATTGCATTCAGGAATAACCAAAATTAATCCTTAAATAGTTTGCTTATTATTAAGGTGCGACCTATATGATAATCATATTTAAAAGGTTGTGTAGTAGTGAATGCATCCAAAATAATTCTACGTCCTCCCATGCATGCCGTCCTTGCAAGTGGTACCCAAAAGCACAACAAAAGAAAGAGGTGAGTCCAAAGACTCAGCAAATATAATAAATGGCATCAACAACGTACAAGCATGTAACTCAACAATTATACTTCACAAAAACCACATATCAATCACTTTACACATGTATGCTATGCAATATGCTCAACATAGTCTTTCTCTTTCTCTTCCCTTTTTTGCATTTTACCGGTAATGCAAAGTGCGCATCCGTCGATGCACACCCATGCCTGTAACATCTGGTACATGGACCTTTGCCCATACTTCACGTGTATGGGGACCTGAGCCCATGCTCTTCAAGCATGGGAACGTTTAGCCCGTCATTAACATGACGGGACCGCAAGAGTTGCTTGGTCCTCACATGACCAAGACATCGGTAACCCAACATAATGCATATGTATGAATTCTCAAAGTAATACAAATATGCATCCACAACAACACTGCATATGAATAACCTATTCTTACTCCAAAATCTCATAACCATAGACCATCAACCATGAATAACACGTGATTCATATCTCTAACAACCATGAACAATACCAATTATGTCATCATCATCACAAACATGAACACACAAGTACTCATAATATATACCAAACATTGCCATTCAATAATACATATTATGTTCATCATTATACTTGCCTTAACCACGAGAGAGCGAGGATGTATGAAAGGTGCTGCTCCGTGCACCGTCCACCACCGAATAATAATTATAACACACGCTAAGACACAAGAATGACCAAAACAAACTATATAACAACAACCATGGACTTGCAAAACTTCTAACTCGATCCCGTCCCCAAATTCCTAAACGTTGATCTGTCCCCTCGGTGGACAGTCAAATTCAAAAATCCATATCTATTAGTACAGGGGTCCAAATAAGATGTTCTTAGACTTTCTGGAAATATAATTAAATTCTCCAACTAAGTCTAGTTGGTCAGCCTTGCTGAATCAGCCAAGTAATACCCCTACCAAGCCAATTAAAAAAACATCAACTTCACGTCGGGTTCTCTGGACAGAGCACTAAAACCACCATAATTTTTACTACGCAACTCGGAACGGGGTGATCTTAGACTCTCTGTAATCACAACAAAATCAGCTACAATAGTCTAGTTGGATAAGTCTCCTGATTCGGCATCCTACTAATTCGTATATTCAGGTAAAATTTTTCTAGATTTTCTGTCTCTGCAATCTAACAGTTTGCAAAACAGCGACGGTAAAAATTTTATAACTTTTGATTGCCAACTCTAAAAATTGTATTATTTATCAGCTTGGAAATATTACGGACTCCCCTACAATATTCATTTTCGGTGGCTTTTCTAATTCGGCCTCTAAAAATTCATAATAGCCAGACAATACAATCTGCCACAACTCGTTAGCTCTCCTGGTCAGTCGCGGTAAAACTACCATAACTCCTAAACCGTAGGTCCAAATCAGGTGATCTCGGTGCCCAAAGAAAGCTAACACCGAGGGCTACAACGTTCTAAGAGATGATCAGATCAGAAAAAGTACAGATCTTACCCAAAACTGACGAGCAACAGCACTAAACAACACCAATTTGCTACTACGTCTTGGCAGGCACTCCAATGGTGGTCTCCTCGCCTTTCCTCCAATGAACCGCAGCAATGATCTTCGCCGGGGAGGGAGGTGAGGCTGCTGGGGAGGTGGTGGCGCAAGGGAGAGGCAATGGGAAGAGGGGGTGGCGGCTTGGGGGGAAAGAGAGAAGAGTGGGGGCGGCTAGGGTATGCGGCGCACCCCCCCCCTTGGCCGGCCTCCCCTCTTGGGCCTCCTGGGCCAGGGCCCGCGGCCCAGGTTGGCGAAAATAACGATACCCCCTTTTTTCTAGGAATTTTTCCTTTTTTATTGTTCTTTCTTCTCCCGACTAAATTCTGGGGTATTACATAAGAACAATCAAATAAAGCTTGCACTAGTGTTGGAAATGCTTGTGATATTCTTGATAAAATTTCTAGTGTAGAAATTGCTAAAACTAGTATATCCACTTCATGTGATGATTTACTTGTCATGCCATGTTGCTCTATTATTGATTCTAAGGATAAAAATATTAAATCATGTAATGCAAAGTTTGTTGTTGAAAACAATGAGCTAAAGGAGCAAGTAATCAAACTAACGAAAGGTTTGGAACGGTGCTTCAATGGTAAGGCCACCCTTGATAAGCTATTGAGTGAGCAAAGGTGCTCATTCAACAAAGAAAAACTCGGGTATATACCCAAGAAAGGTAAGAAATCGGCAAACAAACCCGCAAGGTTTGTTAAGTAAAATGATAAATATTGTCATAAGACCCGGGAAATAGGACACGTGCAACAAAATTATCTTATTGGTTAGACTTCATCCGTTGGTTTATATGATTCTTGTTATATGCTCAAGAAAACTAAGGATGGAAAGGTAATTGCTAGATTTGTAGGTACTTTAATTTTAGGTGCTAAGAAGAATGCTATTTGGGTGCCTAAAGCCTTGATAACGAACCTCCAAGGACCCAAGCAAATGTGGGTACCTAAAAAAACTTGGTCTTCTTTTGTAGGTGAACTACAAAACCGGTGGAAGGCATTGGGTGCTCGATAGTGGTTGCACTCAACAAATAACCGGAGACCGGAAGATGTTCACCACTTTTGAGAATGGGACGGGTAATGAAAAGATCACTTTTGGTGACAATAGCAAAGGAAAGGTAATTGGTTTGGGAAAAATCGCTATCTCAAATGATCTTTCTATTTCTAATGTGTCTCTAGTAGAAACACTAAACTTTAATTTGCTATCCGTTGCTCAATTGTGTGATCTTGGATTAATTTGCTTATTCTTTAGAGATGATGTAACTATTTTAAAAGAAAAAGAAAATGAGTTGGTTTTCAAAGGTTTTAGATTGGGAAATCTTTACTTGGTAGATTTTTCCTCAAATGATTCTTGCTTAAAAACGTATTTAATTGCAAAAACTTCTTTGGGTTGGTTATAGCATAGAAGACTAGGTCATGTGGGCATGATTCAACTCAAAAAGCTTTTCAAATATGACTTGTTAGTTGGCTTGAAGGATATAAGGTTTGAGAAAATTAGACTATGTAGTGCTTGCCAAGCCGGTAAGCAAGTTGCAAATTCTAATCCTTCCAAAAGTATCATGTCAACTTCTAGGCCATTAGAGCTCTTACATATGGATTTGTTTGGGCCAACAACCTATAAGAGTATTGGGGGCAATAGCTATTGTTTAGTCATTATAGATGATTACTCAAGATATAAATCGTATTCTTTCTACATGACAAAGCCGGAGCCTCTGGTATTTCCAAAAACTTTGCAAAAAAAGGGCTCAAAATGAATTTTATTTAAAAATTAAGAAAATTCGTAGTAATAATGGTTCCGAGTTCAAGAATACAAAAATTGAAAAATTTGTGAAGAACTTGGAATAAAGCACGAATTTTCATCAACCTGCACTCCGGAGCAAAATGGAGTTGTAGAAAGAAAAAATCGAATATTAATTGAAATGGCTAGGACAATGCTTAATGAATACAATACTTCCGATAGTTTTTGGGCGGAAGCTATTAACACCGCTTGTCATGTCATAAATCGTCTTTATTTGCATCACCTTTTGAAAAAGACTTCTTATGAGCTTTTAATCGGAAGAAAACCGAGCATCTCTTATTTTCGTGTATTTGGTTGCAAATGTTATATTTTAAAAAAGGGTGTTCGTCTCTCAAAATTTACAAGTCATTGCGATGTTAGTTTCTTGCTTGGCTATTCTTCAAATAGCAAAGTTTATCGTATTTTCAATAAAGCTAGTGGTTTAATGGAAGAAAGATATGATATCCAATTTGGTTAAACTAACGGCTCTCAAGAAGAGCAAGATGATTTGGATGATGTAGGTAATGAAGCTTTAAGAGAAGAAATGAAGAACATGCAAATTGGAGACATCAAACCATAAGAAAATCTGAATGATCCATCATCTTCTACTCAAGTCGAACCTCCTAACACTTCCTCTACAATTCAAGTTGAAGGAGATATCAAGGAAGATAATCAACTATCCAACTTATCACCAAGAGTTCACAATGCCATAGCAAAAAATCATCCAATAGACCAAATATTGGGTGACGTGAGTAAGGGAGTTCAAACTCGTTCTCGCGTTGCTTCATTTTGTAAATATTATTTTTTTGTTTTTCTATTGAACCAAAATATGTAGATGAAGCTCTAGTAGATCCGGATTGGGTGAATGCAATGCACGAAGAATTAAACAACTTCGCCTGAAATGATGTTTGGACAATGGTGGAAAGACCCATGGAGCACAATGTGATTGCCACAAAATGGGTCTTACGCAACAAACAAGATGAAAATGGAATTGTGCTAAGAAACAAGGCAATGTTAGTCGCTCAAGGGTATACTCAAGTAGAGGGTTTAGACTATGATGAAATTTTTGCACCCGTGGCTAGGCTTGAGTCTATACGTATATTGCTTGCCTTTGCATCAAGCTTTGATATTAAGTTATTTCTAATGGATGTTAAAAGTGCTTTCTCAAATGGCAAAATAACCGAACTTGTTTATGTTGAACAACCTCTGGGTTTTGAAGATCCTAAGAATCCTAATCATGTGTATAAACTCTCCAATGCGCTATATGGCTTAAAGCAAGCTTCTAGAGTATGGTATGAGCGCCTTCGAGATTTTCTACTTTCAAAAGGATTCAAAATTGGAAAGTTTGATACAACTCTTTTTACTAAAACGATTGATAATGATTTCTTTGTATGCCAAATTTATGTTGATGATATCGTATTTGGGTCTACTAACCAAGATTTTTGCAAGGAGTTTGGCAATATGATGTCTAGGAAATTTGAAATGTCCATGATAGCAGAGCTAAGCTATTGTCTTGGACTTCAAAGCAAACGACTCAAGGATGGCACATTTATAAGCCAAATGAAGTATATAAAGGGCTTATTCAAAAATTTGGCATGGAAGATGTAAAACCCATCAAGACTCCAATGGCAACTAACGGTCATCTTGACCTTAATGAGGGAGGTAAACCGGTAGATTTAAAGCTTTATAGATCTATGATTGGTAGTTTTCTTTATCTTACCGCATCTAGGCCCGATATTATGTTTAGCGTTTGCACGTGTGCACGTTTTCAAGCAACTCCTAAAGAATGTCATGTGATGGCCGTAAAGATAATTCTAAGATATTTGGAGCATTCCTCTAGTATTGCCTTATGGTGCCCTAAAGGTTAAAATTTTGATCTAATTGGACATTCGAATTCTGACTATGTGGGTTGTAAAGTGGATAGAAAAAGCACCTCCGAAAGTTACCAATATTTAGGAAGATCTTTAGTTTCATGGTCTTCCAAGAAACAAAACTCCGTAGCCCTTTCTACCGCCGAAGCCGAATATGTATCCGCTAGAAGTTGTTGTGCACAATTATTATGGATGAGTGTAACAGCCCAAAATTTCAATTTCATTTAAAAATAAGACTTTATTAATTTTTGTGGATTTTCTGGAATTTTTAAAAGCTTTTCAATAAAGTATATTAAGGCTAAAAGAATTTATGTGCAAAATCTATTACCAACTAAAAGTTGGAATTATTTTATTTAAGTCCAGAATGCCTCATAGAATTTCTGTGAATTTTCTCAAAATTTTTGGACTTCATTTACTATTTTCTAAAGCTTATTTGAATTTCTGGAATTAAATCAATTGAAAAGGTTTAAAATTCTCCTATAATCTTGGGCGAAGCCCGGCCAAAGATCAGGCGCTTCTCGACCCACTCTCTTCCGCGCGCAATGCTTGCGCCGTCCGATCAAAATCGGACGGCCGACAATCAATCGCCGCGCCTCTCTCTCTCTCTGTCTCATTTGTCGGGTGGGGCCCACAGCCTGCGTCGTCTTCCTCGCGCTCGTCTTCTCCAAGGCGTCCGTTGCTCTCGCCGCCATTAGCGCTTCTTTGAGCTCATCAAGCCGTGATTCTCTCCTCTCTTTCCTCGCATTCAAGCGCATTCGATTCGGCCGTTCACACCGCTCGTCTCGGCCATTACCCCTTCCATAACTCGGCGAACGCCGCCGCCTCACCTCCGCAAGCGGCCGTTGCCACCTCGCCCACGATCTCCACCTCCCGGTCTCGCCTCGCCCTATAAAGGGAGCACCAGTGCGCCACTACTCCCTCAAGCTTTGCCCCAACTCTCCACACCTCCTCGCTCCCGATTGCCCGCATTGGCTCTTCTCTCGCCGCCGAAGCCGTGCTCATTGCCTCTAGCGCCGCCACCGGTGAACCTCCGGCCGCCTCGATTGCACCAAAGGCCGCCTCGGCCACGCAAACTCGTGCGCGACTCGCGCCCTCGGAACATCGCGGAGCTCCTTCGCCGCCAACGACCGAACCACACCGCCGCCTCTCGCCGTCGCCGACCATCTTCCGGCCACGCCCTCGCGTCGCCAGGTAGCGCATCGTACTCAGTATCATCTCCTGAATGTTTTGCGCACCTCACCGGAGCTCGCCGCGCCGCCGTTCGCCGGTACCATTGGAACCCGCGCCTCTCTCGGCGGCCGACGTGGGCCGACCACTTCGGCGCCACCTCATCACTTTTGCGTGCGTGGCGGCCAAGTCGGCGCCAGCGTGGTCGCCCGGCGGCGGCCTTGGCCAAAGCGCCAATGCCTACCCCTTTGTATTGCTTGCACCGAGTTCACCGTGGACTTGCGCCTCATTGTGGACTCGATCCATCTTGTCGGGCCCACATGTCGATCTCGATGCACATCTTCTGCGACGTCACCGGCGCAATAAATAAATTTCCTTTAGAAATTTAATTGGGAATTTAGGAAAATCTGATTTTAGAATTAAAATTAGATTTAAACTTCCAGGAGCTCGTATTTCTTCATACAAACTCCGATTTAGGTGATTCAAATTTCTAAATTTGTATAAAATCAAGATCTAGCTAACTAAACCAAAATTATTTAATTTGGAGTTAATTTGAATTTTCATTTGAATTTATTTGTGTTCATTTGAATTCTGTTTGAATTTGGAATATTTTCGCGTATAGATTTTGACGACTCCGGAGAGCTTGACCCTATTGAAGAAGTAGAATACCAGGAATTTGAGCAAGGCAAGTTACACCATTGACCATTTTGCCCCCAATATTTAAAATTATTTAATTCCTGTTTTAAATTATTATTGCATGCATAATTGTATTTAATTATTTTAAATTCCTGTTTTAAATATTTAATTATTCCAATTCCTTTGTATAGCCAAATTTGATTGTTGTATTACCAATTCCTTGTAGCCTTAGTCAAATGAATTTAAAAATAAATATATGCATAGCAAATGCTTAGACCATGAAATATTTGACTTTGGGAGAATTTAGCCAAAATTTCATAAATTGATAAAAAGCCTATGACATTGCCTTGTCATGGTGGACTTTTGCAAATGTCTTTGAAAATCTAAAATAAAAGAAAATGGTTTGTACTTGGGCAAACATGGACCGTTGGTGGGTGCAAGTTTATGCACGGCCTGTCAGTTAGGATGAGACCTGTGGTTTTTATTGAAAGTTGCCCAAGTAGATTAAGGACCGGCCTTTGAGCCGCATCTTGCAAAAGCTCCACCAGACTACCACATGTTCTCATATGGTAACCGGGCTTAATAATTTGTATTACCTCAGTATTATTTATGCCATTTTTGTTGTGTGGGTGTCGGTTAGACTTTATTCCCACTTAGGCAAGAGGGGTTTCCAGGTGGTTAGCCTAATGGAAGTGAAACCTTAGCGGGCATATTGGTATTGAGGTAGTGCATTGGAAACGCCTTGTGATAATTGCCTAGTCACACACCTAAGGAAGTGTGTATTGGCCGACATAACAGCAAATTATCTCGTGTGGGTAAAGTTGTACCACCTCTGCAGAGTGTAAATCTATTCAATAGCCGTGTCCACGGTCATGGACATCTTGAGCAAAGCCACTCTAAGTTAGATTTGTTTTGGTTTTAAAATAACTTTGGACATGATTTGAGGATGGTTAATCCTTGTGGTAAATTTAGGCGGGTAGCCTTGTGATAGGAGGGTATCCTTCACCATGTTTCATATGGAGGTTATCCACTATAAAATGATCAATTTTAAATCGATTTTAGTTATGTAATGAAAATGTGCCTTGAAACTTTGTATAACTATTTAAACCAAAAGGTGATTTATGCAAATAAACCCTACAACCTTCCTTTGAATAACTTATGCATGCATTCTAAATTTTGTATTGGGTGTAATTTGCGAGCACGATTGTAGTGCTCACTCTTCTTTGAATATTATTATTCGGAGAAGACTGCTATCCGTAGGTGAGGAGCAGGACGATTAGGCAACGACCTCCGCATTTATTGCTGTGGCGTATCGTGTGGCTTACCATTATTATTTGCTTCCGCTAATGTTTTATTTGGCCTCCTACCCGCTTGTAATAAACTCTATGATTATTAAATATATACGCTGGATATGTTTGTGATAACATTTTGTGATCTGTACACTGGAAATCCCGGACTAGTGTATGAACACGAGAATTTGGGATCCTTCGCTCCGGGTTCGACAAAAGTGGTATCGAGCCATATTGATGTAGGTCGTGACCTAGAAGGAAATCAAACCCTTAAGGATTTATTTTGAAAATTAAAAATACCTTGGTCTTCCGAGTCATTCCTCAACTTTTCTCTTGAAAAATTATTTACTAACTCATCTCCTTTTCAAAAATTGTAGATGGTCAAGTTCAATGCCATTTCCCATGGAGTCTTTTTGGTCATTGGGCGCCATTCTCGGAAGATGATGCAAGACTTGGACTTTGAAGAAAGACCGACGTATCAAGGATACAAGTATAAAGTGGGAAATCAGGAACGGTGGAGAGTAGAGGTGATCCTCTACTCCAATCTATCGCCGAACACAGACTTCCACGTCTTCGATGCCCCAATGCGACGAGACACCTTCGCCGAAGGCATCCAGGATGCAGCCAGGGAAGCAACCCGCAGACTTCGCTACATCTACGATCATCGCCTCAACGGCACTGGGTTCCACTATTACCCAATGCACATCCCAACCCGGCATGACAGTGCTTTTCGCTCAACTAGAGATGAAGACTGTCCCGACCTCACTCATCAGGTGGATCTAGCCAGAGCCATGGATTATGCTTACGGGAATACACTAGATGAGCTGTCTCTCCTGCAAGTAAAATTACAAGATGCAGAAGAAAAGTTGAAGACCGCAGAAAAGGAATTGGCCTCCTACAAGGAAGGCGAGGCTAGTTCTAGTGAGCCAGATTATACCCCAATAACACCATAGTTTTGACCTTAAATTTTTCCTTTAGTTGCGAATTATGAGCTACCAAACCTTTGTAGTAGCCATAATGAATTAATAAAATAAAAATAAATTATTTTGCCGAAATGTTCTTGCCTTGTGTTTGTTGAATTTGGGCTATTTTAGATCTATACTCTTATAATTCCTGTCTCTCTTGTCTAATCTGTGAAGAATTCATCAGATGGTGACCACCCGCACCGGAAGTGTCAGTGCTAGAGGGCAAGGAAATGAGAATGCCGAATATCAGGAAAACCAGTTCAATGACCACCACCTCCTCCAATCAAGCTCTGATGGCGCCAAATGATGGCCAATCGACTCATCGATTGAGTTGCTAGCCCATCCCTTCATAGCAATCGAAATACCTGCGTCGTGACCTATCATGCTCCTCCACCTCCCGCAAGAGTAACTTTGTCGAGTTCATGAGGATGCGTCCGCCAACGCTTTCTAGTAGCACGGAACCCATGGACGCGAGATGATTGGCTCAGGGCCATTGGAAAGAAATGGATATTGCTCAATTACGGATCGTGAGAGAGTTTTGTTTGCCTCTCATCAATTGATTGGTCCCGCATCGTAATGGTGGGATAATTTCAAGATGTCCCATGTTAATGCCCAAGAAATCACTTGGGATGAGTTCATGCAGGCTTTCCGCCGATCTCACATTCCATCTGGCATGATTACCTTGAAAAAGAAGGAGTTTCGCTCGCTCCGCCAAGGAAACCGTTCAGTTGGCGAGTATCTGCATAAGTTTAACCAACTTGCTCGCTATGCCCCTGAGGATGTAGCCGAGAGACGAAGAGCAGCAAGAGCGATTTCGGAAGGGTTAAACGACGAACTCTCTGCTCGCTTGATTTCTCGAGATTTTACCGACTTTCAGCAGCTTGGTAAATAAGGCCATACGCCAGAGGGCAAAAATCGAAATGGAGAATCGCAAGCGGAGGATGGCAATGTAAGTTTAACTCGGTAGGACTGCCCAAGCCTCGTTTCACTCAATCTCAACCACCTCAGCGTGGGAGATTCCAGACTACTACACCGAGAGTTCCAGCTCCAGTTCCGCGCCCAAATACTCCCGGATTCCGTAGTAGTTCATCTGGAGGATGTTCCAACAGAAGCGGCTATTTCCACAGCGAGAATCACTTGCTTTCACTGCAACGAGTTGGGTCACTATGCCAATAAGTGTCCCAAGAAGCAGCAAACTGCCACCCCCGTCAAGCCAACTCCCGGAGTTTCAGTCTCCGGCGGTCCCTCAAGACCAGCCGGTCAGTTCATGAAGGGACGTGTGAATCACGTCACCGCAGAGGAAGCATATGCAGCACCAGATGTTGTTCTTGATACGTTCCTTGTCAACTCAAGACAAAGATCGCTTTATTTGATTCCGAGCTTCGCATTCGCTTGTGTCAAATAAGTTTGTGGAAAAATATGGGTTATCTACCTCCCCTTAGTTAAGCCCATGTTAATCCATTCCCTGGCTCGAAAATGAGGGCTAGCTTATTCTGTCCAAATCTTACCTTTGAAATCTCGGAGTAACTTTCTCGGCCAACTTAATAGTCTTATGCTCGCAAGGATTGGACGTAATTTTGGAATGGATGGCTTGCCAAAAATCGGTAGGATAGATTGTGCTAGTAGATCTATCAACCTCACCAATGAACAAGGGATTTCAGTAGAGTTCCAACCCAAGACTTCTATGGAAAGAAGTCCTATCTTGACCAGTTTAAAGGAAGTGAAACTAGAAGATATACCCGTGGTACAAGAATATCCAGGATGTTTTTCCGAGGACTTACAGTATGCCACCGACCGACATAATGTTCTTAATTGACTTAGTCCTGTGGATGCTCCAATTTCGGCGACCCTACGAATGCCTGCAAGCGATCTAGCAGAGTTGAAGAAGCGGTCAAGAACTACTGAGTAAAGGTTACATTCAACCGAAGTTCATCGCCTTGGGAGCTCCAAAGACTATTTGTCAAAAAGAAAGACAATAGTATGAGAATGTGTGTGGACTATAGATCACTCAACGAGGTAACAATCAAAAACAAGTACCCGTTACCTAGGATAGATGATTTGTTTGATCAACTTAAAGGAGCCAGTGTTTTCTCCAAAATTGATTTGAGATCAGGCTACCATCAGTTAAAAATCAGACCAGAAGATATTCCGAAGACAGCCTTCACCACCAGATATGGATCAGACGAGTTCACAAAGTGATGTCATTTGGACTAACAAATGCCCTCGCTTATTTCATGAATATGATGAACAAAGTGTTCATGGAATTCTTGGATAAGTTTGTGGTGGTATTCATAGATGATATTCTCATCTATTCAAGAGATATGGAAGAGCATGAAAAACATCTCAGAATTATTTTGGGCAAACTTCGAGAACACCAACTTTATGCCAAACTCAAAGAAAAGTGAATTTTGGCTCGACCAAGTGGCTTTTCTTGGACACATTGTGTCGGCGGAGGAGTTGCGATGGACCCTCAAAGGTTGAAGTCAGAATGGATTGGAAGCAACCCAAGTCGATCCATGTAGTGAGAAGTTTTCTCGGATTAGCTGGGTACTACCGCAGATTCATTGAAAGTTTCTCCAAGATCGCCAAACCCATGACTCAACTTCTGAAGAAGGAAAAGAAATTTGAATGGACAAGTGCTTGTGAACATAGTTTTCAAGAGCTGAAGAAAAGACTAGTCTCTGCACGAGTGCTAGTTTTACCAGATATACGTAAGGATTTTGAAGTTTTCTGTGATGCATCTCGCCAGGGGCTAGGATGTGTACTGATGCAGGAAGGAAAGGTTGTGGCTTATGCATCTCGTCAGTTAAGGCCACATGAAGGAAATTATCCAACTCATGATTTAGAGTTAGCGGCAATTGTGCATGCTTTGAAAATCAAGCGGCATTATCTTATTGGTAAATCATTGTGAGATTTTCACGCATCATAAGAGTCTGAAATACATCTTCACCCAGTCAGATCTTAATCTCAGGCAAAGAAGATGGTTAGAGCTGATAAAAGATTATGACCTTGGAATTCATTATCACCCGGGTAAAGCCAACGTGGTAGCAGATGCTCTGAGTAGGAAGGCATACTGCAACACGGTGTTAGTTCAAGAAAATCAACCAGAGTTGTATGAAGAACTAAAGCATCTGAATCTGGAAATTGTCACCAAGGTCAGATCAACACAATGGAAGTCCAACCAACCATACAAAGTCAGATCAGAGAAAAACAGCTAGAAGACGAAGACATCAAAGAAATCATGAAGAATATGAGAAGAGGCAAAGCCCTGTGATTTTACGAAGACGAAGCAGTGGCAAGATGGTTTGGCAACCGATCGTGTACCTAAACATCATGAAACCGCATAACCGATTACGAAAGAAGCTCATGAATCACCTTACTCTATCCATCCCGGAGTACCAAGATGTACCAGATCCAAGGAAAAGTATTGGTGGGTTAGTATGAAGCGAGAGATCATCGAGTTTGTTGCACGCCAGATGTGTGTCGTGTTAAGGCAGAGCATCAGAGACTGCCGGATTGTTACAACCATTACCAATTCCCGAGTGGAAATGGGAGGAGATTGGTATGGATTTTATCACCGGACTACCTAGGACCCAATCAGGTTGTGATTCCATTTGGGTGATAATTGACCGATTAACAAAAGTGGCTCATTTTATTCCAGTCAAGACCACTTACAGAAGCAATAAGTTAGCAGAATTGTACATGGCCAGGATCGTCTGTCTACATGGTATACCCAAGAAAATTGTGTCCGATGAGGTTCGCAGCTCACTTCAAAATTTTGGCGAGTCTACATGAAGCTTTGGGAACCAGACTCAACTTCAGCACAGCTTATCATCCCCAAACAGATGGCCAGACCGAACGTGTAAATCAGGTCCTAGAAGACATGCTTCGAGCGTGTGCTATAGATTATGGAAGAAGCTGGGATAAGAATTTGCCCTATGCAGAATTTTCCTACAACAACAGCTTTCAAGCTAGCCTACAGATGTCGCCATTTGAAGCATTATATGGTAGAAAGTGTAGAACCCCTCTCCTTTGGGATCAAGTAGGAGAACACCAATTCTTGGACGGAATTGTTAAAAGAAGTCAAAGTAAGGTAAAAGCAATAAGAGAACGTCTAAAGTAGCTCAAACCCGACAAAAGAGTTATGCCGATAATCGTCGGAGAGAACTATCCTTCGAGATGGGAGATTTTGTCTATCTCGAGGTAACTCCACTCAGGAGTGAAGAGATTTCAGACTAAAGGAAAACTCGCACCTGATTTGTCGGACCCTATAAGATTTTGGCAAAAGAGGTGAAGTTGCTTATCGCTTGGAACTACCAAGATCTCGTCATTTATTCACAATGTCTTCCATATATCCCATTAAAGAAATGTCTCGAGTACCAACGGAAGAAACACTGCTCGAGAGCATCGATCTTCGTGAAGATCTCACCTATGTGGAACAACCAATCAAGATTCTCGATGTGGCGTAACGCGCCACCGAAGCAAAGTCATCCGTTCTTGTAAGGTTCAAAGGAGCAATCATTCGTAAGAAGAAGCTACCGGGCGAGAAGAAGTTTTGAGAGCCGAGTATCCCTACCTTTTCTTGACCAAGTCCAATCTCTGGTCGAGATTCCCTTTAAGGGGGTAGGTTTGTAACACCAAAATTTCAATTTCATTTAAAAATAAGACTTTATTAATTTTTGTGGATTTTCCGGAATTTTTAAAAGCTTTTCAATAAAGTATATTAAGGCTAAAAGAATTTATGTGCAAAATCTATTACCAACTAAAAGTTGGAATTATTTTATTTAAGTCCGTAATGCCTCATAGAATTTACGTGAATTTTCTCAAAATTTTGGACTTCATTTACTATTTTCTAAAGCTTATTTGAATTTACGGAATTAAATCAATTGAAAAGGTTTAAAATTCTCGCTTCGGGCTTGCTCAAAGACCGCAGGCGCTTCTCGACCACTCTCTCCCCAGCTGTAACGCTGGCCGTCCGATCAAATCGGACGGCCGACAATCAATCCGCCGCGCTTCTCTCTCTCTTCTGTCTCATTGTCGGTGGGGCCCACAGACAATATGCGTCTTCCTCGCGGCTGTCTTCTCCGCTGCGTCCGTTGCTCTCGCCGCCATTAGCGCTCGCTGGAGCTCATCAAGCCGTGATTCTCTCCTCTCTTTCCTCGCATTCAAGCGCATTCGGTTGCCGCTCACCCCGCACTCGCCTCGCCATTACCCCTTCCATAACTCGTCAGAACGCCGCCTCACCTCCAAAGCGGCCGTTGCCACCTCGCCCACGATCTCCACCTCCGGCCTCGCCGCCCTATAAAGGGAGCACCAGTGCGCCACTACTCCCTCAAGCTTTTGCCCCAACTCTCCACACCTCCTCGCTCCCGGTTGCCCGCATGGTGGCTCTTCTCTCGCCGGCCGTGCCAGGCTCACGCCTCTAGCGCCGCCACCGGTGAACCTCCGGCCGCCTCATCGCACCACCGCCGCCTCGGCCTGCGAACTCGTGCGCACCTCCGCACTCTCGGAACATCGCCGAGCTCCTTCGCCGCCAACGACCGAACCACACCGCCGCTCTCGCCGTCGCCGACCATCTTCCGGCCACGCCCTCGCGTCGCCAGTAGCGATCGTACTCGAGATCATCTCTCGAATGTTTTATGCGCACCACCGGAGCTCGCCGCGCGCCGTCACGGCACCATTGGAACCCGAGCGCCTCCTCTCCGTGCCGACGTGGACAGCCACTTCGGCGCCACCTCATCACTTTTGCGTGCGTGGCGGCCAAGTCGGCCACACGTGGTCGCCAAATAGCATACAAGGCCAAATGGCTACTACTACCCTTTGTACCGTGGCACCGAGTTCACCGTGGACTTGCGCCTGTGTGGACTCATCCATCTTGTGCGGGCCCACATGTCGATCTCGATTACACAAGATCTTTGACGTCACCGGCGCAATAAATAGAATTTCCTTTAGAAATTTAATTAGAATTTAGGAAAATCTGATTTTAGAATTAAAATTAGATTTAAACTTCCAGAGCTCGTATTTCTTCATACAAACTCCGATTTAGGTGATTCAAATTTCTAAATTTGTATAAAATCAAGATCTAGCTAACTAAACCAAAATTATTTAATTTGGAGTTAATTTGAATTTTCATTTGAATTTATTTGTGTTCATTTGAATTCTGCTTGAATTTGGAATATTTTCACAGATAGATTTTGGCGACTCAGAGAGCTTGACCCTATTGAAGAAGTAGAATACCAGGAATTTGAGCAAGGCAAGTTACACCATTGACCATTTTGCCCCAATATTTAAAATTATTTAATTCATGTTTTAAATTATTATTGCATGCATAATTGTATTTAATTATTTTAAATTCTGTTTTAAATATTTAATTATTCCAATTCCTTTGTATACCCAAATTTGATTGTTGTATTACCAATTCCTTGTAGCCTTAGTCAAATGAATTTAAAAATAAATATATGCATAGCAAATGCTTAGACCATGAAATATTTGACTTTGGGAGAATTTAGCCAAAATTTCATAAATTGATAAAAGCCTATGACATTGCCTTGTCATGGTGGACTTTTGCAAATGTCTTTGAAAATCTAAAATAAAAGAAAATGGTTTGTACTTGGGCAAACATGGACCGCTTAGTGGGTGCAAGTTTATGCACGGCCTGTCTCAGTTAGGATCGAGACCTGTGGTTTTTATTGAAAGTTGCCCAAGTAGATTAAGGACCTACCTTTGAGCCGCATCTTGCAAAAGCTCCACCAGACTACCACATGTTCGTAGATGGGCGTAACTGGGCTTAATAATTTGTATTACCTCGGTATTATTTATGCCATTTTTGTTGTGTGGGTGTCGGTTAGACTTTATTCCCACTTGGCGCAAGAGGGGTTTCAGCAGTGGTTAGCCTAATGGAAGTGAAACCTTAGCGGGCATATTGGTATTGAGGTAGTGCATTGGAACGCCTTGTGATAATTGCCTAGTCACACACCTAAGGAAGTGTGTATTGGCCGACATAACTGCAAATTATCTCGTGTGGGTAAAGTTGTACCACCTCTGCAGAGTGTAAATCTATTCGAATAGCCGTGTCCACGGTCATGGACATGCTGAGCAAAGCCACTCTAAGTTAGATTTGTTTTGGTTTTAAAATAACTTTGGACATGATTTGAGGATGGTTAATCCTTGTGGTAAATTTAGGCGGGTAGCCTTGTGATAGGAGGGTATCCTTCACCATGTTTCATATGGAGGTTATCCACTATAAAATGATCAATTTTAAATCTGATTTTAGTTATGTAATGAAAATGTGCCTTGAAACTTTGTATAACTATTTAAACCAAAAAGGCTGATTTATGCAAATAAACCCTACAACCTTCCTTTGAATAACTTATGCATGCATTCTAAATTTTGTATTGGGTGTAATTTGCGAGCACAGTTGTAGTGCTCACTCTTGCTGAATATTATTATTCAGGAGAAGACTGCTATCCGTAAGGTGAGGAGCGGGGCGATTAGGCAACGACCTCAGGCGATTATTGCTGTGGCGTATCGTGTGGCTTACCATTATTATTTGCTTCCGCTTAATGTTTTATTTGGCCTCCGGCCCCAGTTGTAATAAACTCTATGATTATTAAATATATACGCTGGATATGTTTGTGATAACATTTTTGTGACTGTGTACACTGGAAATCCTGGACTAGTGTATGAACACAGAGAATTTGGGATCCTTCGTTCCCGGGTTCGACAATGAGGCAAACTTTGATGGATTATGGAATAAAATTTGATAAAATGTCTCTTTTTTGTGATAAGGATAGTGCCGTGAAAATAGCCAGCAATCGAGTCTAACACTCAAGAACTAAACATATAGATATTCACCACCATTTCTTGAGAGATCATGTAAGCAAAGGTGATATTGAGATTAGTCATATTAAGACTGAGGATCAATTAGCAGACATTTTCACCAAGCCACTAGATGAAAGCCGATTTTGCAAATTGAGGAATGAATTAAATATCATAGACAACTCTAATGTTGCTTGAACTCGTGCCTCATGCATATTGCTTCTCTCTAGTGTTTTTAAGCTTCCAAGAAAAATTCTTTCATTTCTCTTTATATATATACATATATATATATATATATATATATGTTGATCACTTATGTTCTAACATAGCCATTAATCTCTAAAAATGCATAATGATCCTGAATGATACTTATTTGATTGCAAAACTAAGGATCATTTGCATATTTCTCAAAATCCAGAACTTATCCTTGAAGTTCCAGGATTTTTGGAACTACTGGCAGTATATCTCCGGATCCCGGTCGTACCGGTATGCAACCTGCGGTACTACCGCGTCAGGTGGTTGAAAGCATTAACTGCTCTTTCTTGGTCTCTCTCTCTCTCTCCTTATCCACCCCGAGCGGTCCTTCCGCGCAGTTCCTTCCGCACCCTTTCAACTTTCACCCTCTCGGTTCCTCTCTCCCTCCGAAGAACACCCAAAACTCCACCGAAGAACCTCTCCTTTCCTCGGTTTTTCAACAACTCCGGTTGATTTCTTGCATCTCTAGGGTTCACCTCCCTCGATCCTCAAGGTAAAATCTGGTTTCATCCTCGATTTACCTTGCTTTTTGAACCCTAGGCCTCAAAATTAGGGAATTGTGAATGTAGATAATTTATGTGCGATTCTTTTGGGCAAAAGTACATATTCAGTGTTCTATGGTGTTTATACATCTATTCTATGGATTCAATCCATAAGAATCACTGAAAAATCAATAAGATTGCTTGCCCTAGAATTGGGTCAGGAAAAACAGAACTACCGCTTGTCATGCGCGGAACTAACGCGATGTAGTTGTACCGACCAGTATACAGCGGTACTTCCGCATTCCGGTACTACCGGCTCTTGTACGGCGGTACTACCGATATTTCTGACAGAATAGAAAAATCATTCCATTCAAAATTCAACCTAATTTTCGTTGATCATTTGTTCCTGTGTAATCCAGTCCTCTCTTTTTGAAGATGCCAAGAACAAGGATAGTGACTCGCAAGTCCTATGGTTCCCAAAGAGGTCAATCATCCTTTGAAGTTCCTGATCTTGCTCCAGAAGAAAGCCGAAAGGCTAGAGAAGATAGAGGCAAGGGTCCTGCTGCCACTAGTTCAGATTCTAAAAATAATTCATCTAAAGCAGGCACTGAGTCAGATGATGTTTTGGGAGAACCTGAAGAAAGTCAAATCAACTTGAGGACTATCACAGCCGATGAGTATGCCCTCATGCGTCATCGCAGCCAGTTTGTTCTTCCTGCTTCATCTAAAAATCCCAAATTCCATACAGGTTCCAAGAGTTAGTCTATGAACAGTTATATGGGCCAAATAGACAGTTTGCATACCATAAGTGGGTGAATTGGAATCATCTGAATTATCTGGATAAATATGAAGGAACATATCGTCTCTGTCAGAGAGCAAGGCTTCATGACTTAGTCACCCTCAAGTGTGACTATGATGAGGAAATCATCATATAGTTTTATGCCACTATATATATTTCTCCTGATTTCACTCAGCTAAACTATGATAAGCACGCTCTTTTAGTTCCTGCTTGGACTAAGTATTATGACACAAATGCTCGGTTTGTTCCAGGAAAAATAGGTGGACTTCTCCCTATTCCAAGCTTAGTCAACAGAATCATCAACCATACCATCCTTCCCAAGAATGGTAACTTTGATGCCATCAGGGGGCATGCATGGAACATTATAGACAATATTATGCATGGAAAGAAGTTTGATGTGGTTGATGTAATTATCAGGGAGATTGCATCATCAAAGAATGATCGCGTCAAAAGAATAAACTATGCACCATATATTATGGCATTAATCATTCGCAAGACTGGCTACAATGGAGGGTTGGGATCAGTTCATAAGCCCTATAAGCCTCGTGAGGGTCCTCCCACACCCGCTAATGTGCAAGCACATATTCCCCCTATGGAGGCTGCATAAGAAGCTGCACAAGGAGCTGCTGCACCTGCAGAAGGTCAAGCCTCTCTCTCCCAAATCTATAAAGCCATTTTGGAGATTATGAATACTCAGCAGGAAATTAGGAACACTCAGCAGGAAATGAGGACTTCTCAGCAACGATTCCAAACAGAAACCCAAAATAGGCTAGCTGCCTTAACAGACAGTGTGACAGCACTGGAGCAAGCCATAGTGACTCCTAATCGGTATGGAAGATGCCGTCTCCTCACGCCTCCAAGAAGCTCTCAAGATCCGGCTGAGTGACCTTTTTGGTACCTTGATTCCAAAGGGGGAGTGAGTTAGTTTGGGAATAAGGAGGATAGTTTACTACTAGTTACATGTTGCTATTTTGGATGCTTATGTGCTTGTAATGGTCTATTATAAACTTTGTCATTTTTGTTTGTCAAATCGTGGTACTCTATATATTTCTTGCTAAACATTGGTATCATGATTTGAAATGATGATCACTCCACCTTTCTTTCACTCGTATGTGCTTGCAAATTCTTTTCAATTTATATGCACATCTTTAGGGGGAGTTTTTCTTTGAAATGACCTTTTACAAGCATAATTTCTCATAATCACTTATGCTCATTGCAAAAAAAATTCATCACAACAAGAATATACAACTTCTCGTAATAAGTGGTATATTCATCTTTCTCTCATTTTATTAGGGTTGTCATCAATTACCAAAAGGGGGAGACTGAAAGCATCTAGGCCCCTAAGATTTGTTTTGGAAATTAATGACAATATATGAATATGGGACTAACTTGTTTATTGAGTATTTACAAGGTTTGATTCCAGCGGTGGTTACAGAAATTTGGACATACATGCTTAAGGCTCAAGTCAAGGTACAAGTAGTTTAGGATCCTTTTAATTTTACCGGTCTTAAAGTGAAAAGGGTGGAAGACCAAATATAGGTTAAATGTCGAACTATTAAGAGGGATCAAGACTAGTAGCTTTATAGCATGTTCTTGTGGATATTGGATCAATCTAGGATTATGTATGCACTCAAAACCTGTTTATAAAAGCAAATCTTGTTTCCTGAGATAAATCGGTAGTGCCGATGTGTTGTCAGCGGAACTACTGTTCTGCGGTATGACATGTGTTCCTATAGCGAAACTGTGAGGACCCCGGTTTATTAAGCTTGTAATGCTTGGTCACCGATTGACCCTAGCATCACAAACAAAATAACCCGTGTCTTCGAGATATGTATACTTCCCAGAAATATACACACCCCTTTACAAAATTCATGCATCAATTGCATTCAAGACATAGAACCAAAGCAACACTTAATAAAATCCAAAAAACATACATAGTAGAGTTATTACAAAAGGGAGGCCGACCGGCCAAAAGACATATAATTAACTAATTAGACAGCGGAAGCGAAATGCCATAAGATGGGGATAAACAAAAGAGTCAATTAGTGTGCCTTTACCCACAAGGCAACCAATCGGACCGCCAAGCTAGTCGTCAAACCCGCAACACATCTCACAAAAGTGAGGCCCTTGGGGCTCACCTTCCTCCTCTGCAACAAATAGTTAACCAAACCAAATGAGTACAAAAATTGTACTTCGCAAGACTTACGTGTAGAGTAACAGACCTATACAAAGCTACACGCAAGCTTATTTAAGTGGAGGCTATATGTTTCATTTTCAACGCACAAAGCAGTCTTTATTTGTAATAATGTAGTACATTTAAAAGCAAGTTTACAATCTGTTTTTATTGTTCAAATAACAGTAAATGACAACATAATAACAATAAATAGATGACAACAACATCCTGAAAGTGACTAACCCAATAGTCACCACAACAATACCATGAATTACCCATTCATACCACCCATGTCAAGTTTTAATTAAAGGTTGTAGTCTAACTCTTGGAAGACCTCCCCAAGCGTGTCCATAACCTAGGACGAGGCTATTTGAATAGATTGTACCCTGCAGGGGTGTACCAATGTACCCACACGTTCGACCGTCTTTTTTGCCAAGCTATGAAGCACACTTCCTTAGGTATGCCAGCACGGCTAAGTCCTACGAGACATTTCCAATGGATGATGCTAATTACGAGCCGCACCCCATGAAGAGAAATATACATTAGCCAACTTATAGCCGATCTGCTAATGCTCCCCTCCTATCACAACACAGTTCTTTTAAAAACACCCACCAACCAGCTCATAATTAACACCTCCCAAAGTACTTAGTCAAGCGAGATCCCATATCCCTCTCGCGTGGTTAGCACGCAAAATTGCTTGGTTTAGTGTAACAAGATGTTCGGTCCTTGTTGACTCACCATTCCATTCACACCAAAAGATCACACCAACATTCCAATATGCCCAAGTCCAAATCAGTTTTCATTTTCAGTTTTTGACTTTATAAATTAACAAAGCACAAGTGCTGGACATAATGGAATAATAATTATATTTGTGTGATCAAGATCATCGACTAAGTTCATGACCGCCCAAAACTACCGATAGCTAAGCATGTCTATCCAATATTAATCCGTAATCTACTAAGTGACAAGAGCTCATCCAACGAACTCCAATCACAGCAAATAACTTAGGTTTAGGTAGTAGAGGAATATCATTTACCTACAGATTATGCAACTATAGGATCAACTAATCAACCAAAATTTAACAACACAATAGCAATGAATACATACAAATTGAAATCAACATATTAGGCTTGAAAAATAATAGAATTAATATGATCATACTGCTTATCTTATTGAAGTTTCTCATTAAATTTCTGAGGATCACTCTCGTTAGCAATATGCGCGTCGGAACCTAACGAAAGAAGTCGAAAGTACAATAAGAACAAATAATACCGAAAAGACCTAAAAATTCAAAGTCATTCAAAAATCATGAAAAATTCACAGAAGGTAGATCATGATTTTAGGTGAATTTAGCAACCAGAATAAATTAATTTGGATGCTCTATGCACAAGTTATGACAGTCTGAAAGTCGGTTTTGCAGAAAATCCAGATAAAATAGAATCTGTCACTGTTCACCTCATCTAAAACTTTTTGTGAAATTTTATGGAGTAGTGGTGGACATGAGGAATACAAAAATGGATAGAGAACATTATTATATGACCAAAATAATTTGGTTCACCTTATTTGGATTTTTTATGAATTAGTTATGAATTTTCAAAGTTATTAGCAATTTACAATGTATTTATAATTCAATTTTGGAGCACTCTCCACAAAATATATTTTCTGAGATAGTGACAAGGTTGAAACCTATTTTATAATAAAGTAAATTAAAATTAAAAATAACAAAAGTGGTTTCACTGTTTTGGAGCTAAAATGAGTTAATTATACATTTTTGAAGTTAATTGTATTTTTCCGTTAACAAATAAATCATTTCGGCATTTTCTAAATGCATTAATACTTTTTTCACCAACCCAGACGCTAGCCGCGGCCACTGACAGGTGGGACCCCCGGTCAAGGGTTGACTGGGTCAACTTTGACCCAGTCCCGCCGAGAAATGACGTCGAAAGCGTACTTCGAAAATGCGTCTTCTCATAATGAAAGCGTATTAACAGTGTTATTCCTACCGAGTATGTTTTCCCGAAGAGAAAGCGTACAACACAAATCTACACTATCACTAATCGGCAGCGGGCCCACATGTCATAGACCATTTGCTACTCATTAAATGTGTTAACACTAGATTTTCGACAGTGATCTCATGAATAAATACTCATTAATACCCTAAAAATGTTGCCACAATATTGTCGGTTTCCGACAAGCTTCCGCTCGCTTTGCCGGTGGCTTGTCGGCGTTGCAGCGACGGCGTGGTGGCGTTGAGGGCTAAAATGGAATCGGGGCAGTGAGGGGAACCTATCGGTGGTGGTGTTTTGGTTTGGCCGGTCGGCGACCGAGACGACAGCGATGGCGTAGTGGGGAAGAAATGGTCTTTGGCGGCGGGGTGCGATGGAAGGAAGCAGTGAAAGCATGGCGCCCAGGGTGTGAGGAGCTTACCGGAGTGGTCGCTGGGGGCAGGGAGAGGCCGAGGATAGCAAGCGACGGCGAGCCAGGGCAGCGCAGTGAGGTGACCGTGGAGGGGACCCTGGAGAAGGAGAGAGAACCAGTGAGTGCTAGGGAGAGATATAGGGGATCTAGGGGATGCTCACGGGAGCCCAAAATGAGCTGGAACTCGTCGGAGAAGACGTGGCGGCGGTGGAGGCGGATTTGACTAGAGACGAAGAAGACAACGTGTGCGCGGCTCCTCGGTGGTGAAGGCCCCAAATTGATGGAGGGCTTCTCTTCACAGGGTGGGGAGGCGCAGTGACGCGATCGGGAGGAGGCGATTCTTGGAGCAGCTGGAGCTCGGATGAGGTGCGGCGGAGGTGAAGTGGAAAAACAACCGTGGTGAAGTGAGGGCGAGGAGAGCAGCAGCGGGGGTCACTGGAGGTAATGGGGCTAAGGCGACCCTCGTGGCACCAAGGCAGTGGTCGCGATGGGCGGCGGTGGCAGGGGTGTCACGGGGATGGCAGCGCGCGGACGCCGCGTGGAGCGGGATTCCTGAGCGAGCTGAAGCGAGGTGGAAGAAGCAGCTGCAGCGTGGGCCCGAGCTATCAGCGACACAACGAAATGGTCAGTTGGCGGCTGCACGAGAGCGTTCGATCGGGATCGGACGGCTCAAGAGAATGGGGTGATCGGCCGGTCCGATCGGCCACTCAATCCAGGTCGTTGCTTTCCAAATCAGACGGCTCTAGGTGAAGGGTTTAGGCACAGTGCAGCTGAGCTGGTTGGGTTCGGCCGAGTCAAATTGGCTCGGTCGGCTCAATCCAAGCCATTGATCTCCAAATCGGACGGTTCAAGCGAATGAGCGATCGGCCGGTCCGATCGGCCACTCAATCCAGGCCGTTGCTTTCCAAATCAGACGGCTCTAGGTGAAGGGTTAAGGCGCAGTGCAGCTGAGCTAGTTGGGTTCGGCCGAGTCAAATTGGCTCGGTCGGCCCAACAGTAAAAAGTTGATTTTTGGGAAAGTGAGACTGATATGATTAGAGGTTTTTTTGACCTAGAAGATTAGCTCGAAAAATTCTTAAATTTTTATGGAAGCTTCCCGACTCACTCATTAATCTTGTGAAATATTTTCAGAGTTTTTCAAGAAGTAAATTGTTCTACAAAAATGTTATAGTGTTCAGTCCTAGGGTTTGACCAAAGATTTAACTGGTTTGACTTGCCCTTTTAAAATAGCCACTAAAATCTAAAAATTATGAAATTTTTCTAGGAGTTATACAGATGTTCTAGAACCTAGGAAAAATAATTCCAATGGATGGTCACAAGATTTGATTAGAAAGTTTCAAAGGGTTTTGCTTCTTACCAAATAAAGCAATAAGTTTTTGAAATCACAATTCCTATTGAAAGAATTTTTAGAAAATTCAATTAACAATATGATGCAACAAAAGTTTTAATTTCTCCTCATTTTTATACATTTGAAATACAAACCATGTTTTGGGATATTACAAAACCCCCCTTACAAGAATCTCGTCCCGAGATTCCGTTCACTCGGAAAAGAAAGACGGGTAGTCCGTACGTAGGCGATCCTCCCGCTCCCAAGTTGCTTCATCTTCGATATGATTTGTCCACTGAACTTTAAGAAATTTAATTGCACGATTTCTTGTTCTTCGTTCAGCTTCTTCAAGGATGCGAAAAGGACGCTCACGGTAGGTCAAGTCTTCTTGAACATCAAGACTTTCTAAGGGAGCTTCCTCGGTAGGACCTCGAAGGCACTTCTTCAGTTGGGACATGTGGAACACATCATGTACTCCCACAAGTACAGCAGGCAGATCCAACTTGTACGCAACAGCTTCTTTCTTCTCGATGATGCGGTAAGGTCTGACACAACGAGGAGCTAACTTGCCCTTGACGCCGAAACGTTGATGGCCCTTCAAAGGAGAGACTTTGAGATAAACAAAGTCATTAGGCTCAAAACTCAACTCACGACGACGGCGATCCGCATAGCTCTTTTACTTGGATTGAGCTGTGCATAAGCGATCACGAATAAACTGGACTTGACTCTCGGCCTCATTGATCGAGTCCGGACCAAAGAAATATCTTTTATCGGTCTTAGACCAATTCAACGGGGTTCTACACTTTCTCCCGTATAAGGCCTCGAAAGGTGACATGCCGAGACTGGCCTGAAAGCTGTTGTTATAAGAAAACTCGGCGAATGGTAAGCATTTCTCCCAATGCTTCCCATAGGAAAGGACACAAGCACGAAGCATGTATTCCAACACTTAGTTGACCCTCTCGATCTGACCATCGGTTTGGGGATGATATACGGTGCTAAAGGTAAGACTGGTTCCCATAGCCTCTTGTAAACTATGCCAAAATCGAGAAGTGAACAGAGAACCACGATCAGAAATGATCGTCTTCGATATCCCATGCAAACTTACAATTCTGGAGACATAGAGCTCGGCTAGGAGACCCACGCGAAGCTGAGTCTTGACAGGAATGAAATGAGCCACTTTAGTTAATCGATCGATGACAGCCCAAATGGCATCATTTCCCTTGGGAGACCTGGGTAGACCGGTGATAAAATCCATCCCGATCGAATCCCACTTCCACTCAGGCACTGGCAAAGGCTGAAGCAGGCCCACTGGACGCTGATGCTCAGCCTTGACACGACGACACACGTCGCACTCAGCAACGAACTTCAATCTCCTTCTTCATTCGGGTCCACCAAAATCTCTGACGGAGATCTTGATACATCTTCGAGGCCCCAAGATGAATGGACAAAGGCGAATCATGGGCTTTGCGGAGTATCAAATTCCGCAATTCCATGTCCTTTGGAACCACAAGGCGTTGCCCGAACCTCACAACACCAAGCTCATCCTCAGAGAAGCACTTGATTGTTCCGTTATTGACATTTTCCTTGATACGGTTCACTCCAACATCCGATTGCTGAGCGATCTTAATCCGTTCCACCAAGTTTGGTTGCACAACCAAGGTAGCGAGGAACCTGCTCAACTAACCCCAAGTTGAGACGCTGAAATTCCTCCAAGAGGGTGGGCTGATGCTCCTTGAGTAACAAGGCATTGCAATGCGCTTTGCGACTAAGCGCATCTGCAACGACATTAGCCTTGCCCGGATGGTAGTGAATACCCATATCATAGTCTTTGATCAACTCCAACCATCTCCTTTGCCTGAGGTTCAGATCTGGTTGGGTGAACAAATACTTTAAGCTTTTGTGATCCTAATACACTTCACAACGATTACCGATTAGGTAATCTCACCAAACCTTAAGTGCATGAATCACAGCAGCTAACTCTAAGTCATGGGTAGGATAGTACATTTTATGAGGTCTCAATTGCCTTGATGCACAGGCCACTACCTTGCCTTCTTGCATAAGGACACAACCGAGTCCAAGACGAGAAGCATCGCAAAAGATATCGAAGCTCCGATGGATATCGAGAAGAATGAGGACGGGAGTGTGGTCAAACGCTCTTTGTGATGAGTCACGGCGGCCCGATCTTCCGATAGGTTCGATTTGGTTCGTCGTGAGGACGTTGACGCTTTGAGGCTTCCGACCAACAGATCGCCACCTCGCAATTCGCTACACCCGCACGCCTGTCGTTATCGACCACGCTTGCACGCGATCGACCTTACCATGAAGGTTATTGTTCCTGCAAGCAATCGAAGCAACTCACAAGAACAAGGTAGATGCAATCTGAATTGTATTGCGGATATGGATGAAGTTTACAAGTGGGGTTCCTCAAACCGATAATCGGCGAAACTGCAATTGGCAGAATAATCTAAGAAAAACCCACCTCTAAACTATGGCGGCTACTGTATATATATAGGGGAACGTGAGGAGGTCGACCTAGGGTTGTGCGGTCGTGGGATGAAGCGTACACAACCTGGACTCCGACCTCGTTACGTTTACAAAGTCTTATTAGTTTCCAAAACGGTGACGCAGCACCTTGTGTTGCGTATTTCTGGTCGAAGATCTGATCCTATGGTGGTTTTGAGGAGTCCATGCTATCTTTAGTCGTAGATTGTATCCAACGAGTACTGTGCTCGCTTTTCTGATCGTAGATTGCTCCAATCGAATCAACTAGTCGTAGGTCCTCTTGTAGTGGTCGTAGATCTTCTTGCGATGGTCGAGACCTTCTTGAACTGGTCGTAGGCCTAGATTTCCGGAGTACAAGTAAATCATCTCCATTAGGCAGCATCATAGAGTTCTCAAATAATACACTCAGCCCTAGAAATAACTTTACCTGATCGATTAAGTGACGTGCTCTAGCTCTTGTCATAGGACCGTGTAGTTCAGCACCCGGATCTGAAGGGTCTTGTGTCGTGCGTGTATCCGAAGGAGGGATGTCCTCATCATACTCCCCCTCTTGAATTGGAGTCGTCCTCGACTCAAGCTCATCTTCTTCTCCCACGTATGGTTTCAAATCGAAATGTTAAATGTGGGGCTAACCCCAAAATCTGCGGTAATTCTAATTGATATGCATTATCATTTATCTTCTTAATTATCTTAAACGGTCCTTCAACTCTAGGCATCAACTTTGATTTTCTTAATTCCGGAAACCTATCCTTTCTCAAATGAACCCAAACTAAATCACCTGGTTCAAATTTGACAACTTTCCTACCTTTACTTCCAAAGAACCTTATACCTTTCACCATATGCTCTATATTCTTTTTAGTGGTTTCATGCAACTTGAGAATAAATGCGACGCTTCTTAGCATCTAGATTAATTTTTTGAGAGGTCGGTAAGGTAGTAAATCAATAGGAGCACGGGGTTAAAACCATACACTACCCGAAATGGACTTACCTTGGTGGTGGAGTGTCTTGACCTATTGTAAGCAAACTCAATATGCGGTAAACACTCTTCCCACATCTTCAAGTTCTTCTTTAAAACAGCCCGCAACATGGTGGATAACGTGCGGTTGACAACCTCCGCTTGTCCATCGGTTTGGAGATGGCATGTAGTAGAGAACAGCACTTTGTCCCCAATTTATTCCAAAGTGATCTCCAAAAGTGGCTCAAAAACTTAGATCACGATCCGAGACAATAGTATTGGGCACTCCATGTAAGCGAATGATTTCCGAGAAACAAATCAGCTATTTTTGTGGCATCATCGCTCATAGGGGTGCTTTGTCTCATCCAAGTTGAATGCCTCAATGCCTCCTTTCTTTGTCAATTCATTCAATGAAAGTGGTCAAATCAACATAACTCCGCACTTGTGACACAAGAAATGCAATGGCTCAATCTTTGTCTCATCGGTGGTGTCACAACATAACCAAGGTGCACTTCTCGAGGTTACCAAACAAGCGTCGTCTCTCAAATCATTAAAAACAATGACGTATATGATTTAAGTGTTGCTCATGTGACTTGCTATAAATCAAGATATCATCAAAGTAAACCACCACAAATTTTCCAATGAAAGGGCGTAAAACCTCGTTCATCAAGCGCATAAAAGTACTAGGTGCATTAGTTAGACCGAAGGCATCACTAACCACTCATATAATCCGAACTTAGTTTTAAAAGCGGTTTCCATTCATCTACGGTTTCATTCTAATCGGTGGTAACCACTCCATAAGTCAATCTTGGTGAAAATAATAGAACCACTCAATTCATCTAGCATGTCGTCTAGCCTTGGGATAGGATGACGATACCTTATAGTAATGTTATTAATGGCTCTGCAATCAACACACATCGCCAACTAGCATCTTTCTTAGGAACCAAAAGAACTGGAGCAAGACAAGGACTAAGGCTTTCTCTTACGTACCCACGGTCCAAAAGATCTTGGACTTGTCGCTGAATTTCCTTAGTCTCCTCTGGATTGGTTCTATCACGCAAGACGGTTTGGCAAAGTCGCTCTGGGATCAAATCAATTTGATGCTCAATTCCTCGAATAGGTGGTAATCCGGGGTACCTCGGTTGAAATACATCCACATACTCCTGCAAAAGGTTAGCAACAATGAGGAGGCAAAGAGCTAGCTATGTCCTCAAGCGAATATAAGGCATTTTGCATATCAAAGCATAGCATGGCGACTCATTATTACAAATTTCAGCAAGTTCAGATTTAGTGGCAATCATAACACATCCCTTCAATTTAATTCCATCGAACTTAGGACTAGGCGCCACTTTCTCCCTTTTGGGTGGGAAAACATGTTTTGCTACTTGCTGATTTTCGAATCATGCTTATCGGTGTTTCTTTCATTTTTAGCGCGCTCTTCTTCATCTTTCAGAATCTCAGCTGGTGTCAAAGGTAACAACTTAATCTTCTTACCATTATGTGAAAATGAGTAGGTATTAGCTCTACCATGGTGCAAAACATCATTGTCATATATCCAAGGTCTCTGAGAGCAACAAAGAGCATGCTTGCATAGGCACGATATCAAAGTCGACTATCTTTGTAATTACCTGCTAAAAATTGCACTTTCACAACTTTGTGTACCTTTAATTTACCACACGAATTGAACCATTGGATGTAGTAGGGACGTGGGTGTGGTTGTGTGGTCAAGCCAAGCTTCTCGACCATCTCGGAGCTTGCAAGGTTGTTGCAGCTCCCTCCATCAATGATGACTCTAGAGGCTCTGTCCTTCACGAAAATCAGTGCGAAACAAGTTGTGCCGTTGATTTTGCTCCGCTCTCTCCACTTGTGCGCTCAGCACTCGTTGCGCAACAAGGCTCACATGATACTTGGTGTCAACAGCAGCTACTTGTTCCTCTACATCATCAGCATCACTGCCTATCTCATCTCCTCCACCTACAATGTTAGCTGCAAGTACATATTCATCCTCAATATCACTAGTACTTACATAACCACCGTCTTTGGTGGCAAGGTATGCTTTCATTGGTGGGCGATCCCTCATGGCGTGCCCCATTCCCTTCAACGATGGCACACAATCGATGGTGCGACTAGTGGAAGCAACCGACGAAGAACTCTTGGTGGTGCCTACACACTAGTAACTTTACTTACCTCGGGTGCATGTGATGTGGTCGGAGGTCTTCTTTGACGCGCCCTACTCATGGAGGGCAGCGGGCCGTGTAGCCGAAGGTGGGGCTGTTTTGGCTTGCCCACCTTTGGTCGTGGTGTAGACATGCTCCCAAAGTTGTTCCTTAGCCTCTGTTGTCATCCCTGCAATTCCTTTTCTGCCAAACATGCAAGTTGGAATAATCTAGGGACGCTATCGTATTCTTTGTAATCCACTATGTCCAGAATTTCACGTCTTAATTCTCCATAAAAATGTGCCATTGCGGCTTCTTCATCCTCAATAATATCACAGCGCAACATGCTAATTTGTAGCTCGATAATATTCTTCTACGGATCTATTACCTTGGTTTAAGCGCTGCAATTTATTACATAAATCACATTTAAAAGAAGGTGGGACAAATCATTACGCATAGCAACCTTTAAACCATCCCACGTAGTAGGCGCTAATCCTTGGTGCATACCCTATTCCACCAAATGATGGCAAAGTTTTTAAATTCACTTGTGGCTTGCCTAACTCTATGCACTTCAGAACTAAGTGAGCATTCAATTTACATTCTACCGTCATCTCCCAATCTAGATATATTTACGCATCATAAGCACCCGCAAAAGATGGTATAGTGAACTTGACTTTAGCATATGGATCATCATGGGCATTATGTTGCTGAAAATTGTTACCTCTCATACCTTGACGGTTGAAGTTCGGCAGGTTTCGTTGTCGTGCTTCAAAGGTGTCGTGGTCGTGCATCTCATTATCAAACTCATGGTCATGGGCTGCACCATGAGGTTCCACACGACCAGTGTTTGGTGGTCGGTTCACAATTCTTCGAGGCGTGTAGTGGCGCGCAATACTATCGTTGATTGGCGTTGTAATGTGATCGTGGTAGCTTGAAGCTTCCTGTCGATGTCCTCATTAACAGTAGTGTGTTGTTCATCCAAGAGCGTAATGAGCTCTTCCCTCAAAACACACTCTTGCGCATCCAATCCTTCACCTGACATGGTTAGTAGTAGACAAAAAAACAACACAAAAGTATTATTCCTATCACTACTAGGTGGTCGGAGGATGGAATCACACACTCACAAGCGTCTTACCAAGCTCTTATGAGTTTCTTACCAAATTGCAGCAGGTGGTCTGATCGGAGAAGTGGGGATGTACGACCACGGCGGAGGCGAATGCGAGGATCCAATCTGAGGGCCGAAAGTATGTGGAGCTCGGATAGGCAATGTTTAGTAGCAAGGAATAGCAATAATGAAATCAGATTAGCAAAGTGAATAAAAGTCCACGATGCTCGCCACGATTCTTTGCCCAATCGCGTTCCTAGAACTAGCTCAAGCAAACGGAAGGATAGGGTAGATATAAACACAATCGGATCCAAAATCACAAAGCAATTTTTTTTCTCCCTTTTTTTCACTCTTTGCTTTCTTTGCTTTCTTTTTTTTTTGCACTCTTTGCTTTCTTTCTTTTTTTTTGACTGCAAAAACCCAACCTAGGGTTTCCTTTTTTTTGCGAATGTGACCTTGACTCAAAACTCTTCAAAACCCTTTTCTGGGTCTATGGATATATATGGGTCACAAACTTTTTCCAGAGAGTAGGGGTAAAAAGGTAATTAAAAGATACTCTCTCTCTCTCTCTGTGTCTCTCTCTGAACTTTAGCTACGGGAAAAATCCGACCAGTCGATTGTTTTCGACCAGGTGGTGGGGTGTCCGAGAGCAACAAGATAATAAATAGGGTTGTCGGACACGAGTGGTCGGTCGAATCCGACCAGGCGTTCGTTTCCGACCGGGAGAAGCGAATCCGAGTAGGTGGTCGTATGGGGTGGTGTCTAGATGATCGAAGCAAAGAAAGACTCGGCGCTAGAAACTAGATTACGACGACTAGACCAACAACAAAGACACCAACGATGGACTCGAATTCAACAACGCGGCCCGAAAACACAATTGCGAAGGCACAAAGTGGTTTGGACAATGGAATAATTACGATCTAAAACTTTTTGTAGGGCAATTTTACGGACTCTAGGTGATGGAACAAAACTCACAAAAGGGGATAAGCGAAATTACCTAACGGGCAACCTTAGCTCGATACCACTTGATGAGTCACGGCGGCGATCTTCCGATAGGTTCGATTTGGTTCGTCGTGAGGGCGTTGGCGCTTTGAGGCTTCCGACCAGCGGATCGTCACCTCGCAATTCGCTACACCTTACGCTGTCGTTATCGACCACGCTTGCACGCGATCGACCTTACCATGAAGGTTATTGTTCACGCAAGCAATCGAAGCAACTCACAAGAACAAGGTAGATGCAATCCCGAATTGTATTGCGGATATGGATGAAGTTTACAAATGGGGTTCCTCAAACCGATAATCGGTAAACCGCAATTGGCGAGAATAATCTAAGAAAAACCGCCTCTAAACTATGGCGACTCTTGTATATATATAGGGAATGTGAGGAGGTCGACCTAGGGTTGTGCGGTCGTGGGATGAAGCGTACACAACCTGGACTCCGACCTCGTTACGTTTACAAAGTCTTATTAGTTTCCAAAACGGTGACGCAGCACCTTGTGTTGCGTATTTCTGGTCGAAGATCTGATCCTAGGGTGGTTTTGAGGAGTCCATGCTATCTTTGGTCGTAGATTGTATCCAACAAGAACTGTGCACGCTTTTCTGGTCGTAGATTGCTCCATTCGAATCAACTAGTCGTAGGTCCTCTTGTAGTGGTCGTAGATCTTCTTGCAGTGGTCGTAGACCTTCTTGAACTAGTCGTAGGCCTAGATTCCTGAGTACAAGTAAATCATCTCCATTAGGCAGCATCATAGTGTTCTCAAGTAATACACTCAGCCCTAGAAACGACTTTACCTGATCGATTAAGTGACGTGCTCTAGCTCTTGTCATAGGACCGTGTAGTTCAGCACCCGGATCTGAAGGGTCTTGTGTCATGCGTGTATCCGAAGGAGGGATGTCCTCATCACTTTGAGTACTTGAAAACTTTCCTCGCAATTAGCGGACCACCAGAACTTCTTGTCCTTCTTGAGCAACTCCGTCATCGGCTTCGCGATCTTGGAGAAGTTCTCGATAAAGCGACCATAATATCCCGCTAAGCCAAGAAAACTCCGCACTTCGGTTACTGAAGTGGGCTGACTCCAGGAAAGAACATCGCTGACCTTGCTAGGATCAACGGCTATGCCCCCGCTGAAAGAACATGACCTAAGAAGGCCACTTCTTTCAACCAGAAGGTACACTTGCTGAACTTCGCATACAGCTGATGCTCACGCAGCTTGCCTAACACAAGCCTCAGATGCTCGGCATGCTCTTCATCGTTCTTGGAGTAGATAAGAATATCATCGATGAAGACCACGACAAACTTATCCAAATACTCCATGAATACCGAATTCATGAGGTTCATGAACAAGGTAGGAGCATTGGTTAAGCCGAAGGACATGACGGTGTACTCATACAAGCCGTAGCGAGTAGAGAAAGCCGTCTTTGGAATATCCTCAGGTCGAATCCAAACTTGATGATATCCCACTCTCAAATCAATCTTGGAGAAAACTCGAGCTCTAGTTAATTGATCAAAGAAATCATCAATGCGGGGCAGTGGATACTTGTTCTTTACCGTGACTTCATTAAGTGGACGGTAATCGACGCACATGCGTAAAGTATTGTCCTTCTTCTTTACGAAGATTGATGGACAGCCCCACGGAGATGAGCTAGGGCGGATGAAACCCTTTTCTTGAAGCTCACTAAGTTGCTTCTTCAACTCCACCAACTCGTTTGGTGGCATCCGATAAGGCCTCTTTGAAATCGAGGCGGTACTGGGAGCCAACTCAATGAAAAACTTGAGGTCACGAACTGGTGGCATCCCTGGAAGATCTTCAGGAAAGACATCAATGAAGTCACATACCGTCGGGACATCACAAATATCTAGAGCGGGATTCGCTTCAAGCGCGAAGAGATGCGGACCTTGCAGCTTCGGCGAAAAGCGAACCTGCTCGCTGGAGGGACCGGATTGAGAGACGCACTTCTTGGCGCAATCGATTTGTCCCATATGCTGAGACAACCAATCCATACCAAGAATTACATCTAGACTTGCGGAATGGAGGAGGATAAGATTTGCTAAGAATCCTACTCCTTCAATCTCGATTGGGACATCCCTACACTCAGATTTAGCTCTCAACTCCGAACCAGGAGAGCGAATGAGCAACGGGACCAACAAAGGAGTAAAAAGAAACTCCCCTACAGCAGCAAAAGTCTCAGAAACAAAAGAATGAGATGCTCCTGAATCAAACAAAACAGTAGCAGGATGAGAGTTAACGGAAAGTGTACCTAGCACGACGTCGGGTACCTCCTATGCCTCCTCCGCGGAGATGAGGTTGACGCGACCACTACCCACGCCTTGGGTAGCAGGGACAATCTTCTGATCCTGGGGAGAACCACCTCCTTGCCCGCGTCCTCCATTAGGACGAGGGGCTGCTCCAGTCTTCTTAGGGCACTGATTTGCATAATGCCCTTTTTGGTTGCAGGCGAAGCAAGTGACCCCGGCAACCGGGTTGCAGGGGCCACCATGCTGACTCACAGGTGCACATGATTGGGGCACGGCCTACGAAGGACGAGGGGCAGGTGCTGAAGACCTCGGGGGTACCGAAGACTGAGAATGGGACCCTGAGACTGCCCAAAACGAGAACAGAAAGAGTCGGCCCTGGAAGACTTGTGGGCCTCCCACTTGCGCTTGCGGGAATCCACAAGCGCTCTCCCTAAGTGCTCGGCGATGATGGCCTTGTCCACCAAGGTCTGGAAATCAGAAAAGTCGACGATGGATAGCTTGTCCTGCAGCTCCTCAGACAAGCCATCCTTGAACTTCTCTTGCTTGGCCTCATCAGTGGCCACCTCCTCCAGAGCATAAGGAGCCAAATGGTTGAACTCATACAGGTACTCCGTGACTGAGAAGCGCCCTTGCTTGAGCGACAAGAACTCCTTCTTCTTCAGCTTCATCAAGCCGGCAGGAATATGACTCGACGGAAGGCAGTGCGGAACTCCTCCGAAGTGACGGTGTGGCCGTGAGGCTGCATGGCGAGAAAGCTCTCCCACTAAGACAAAGCTGCACCCTCCAGCTGATGGGATGTGAAAAGTGCCTTCTCATGCCCTTGGCACTATGCGATGCTGAGCTTCCGCTCAACCAGACGAAGCCAATCGTCTGCATCAAGCGGGTCCTCGGACCTGGAAAAGGTAGGGGGCTGGGTGCGAAGGAACTCCGCAAGTCACCCACGCGGCTGGTGTCCACTCCCTTACCCTGATCCTGGGGCACCGGTAAGAGTGGAGGTGTTGCGCGCGATGACCTCCAGCACCCTTCTGCCCTCCGAACGGTTGCGCTCAATATGCATAAGAACCTCGGCCATGGTCGGTGTGAGACCCCGGCTTATCGGGCTTGTAATACTTAACCATCCATTGGTCCTAGCATCACAAATCAGATAACCCGAGACTCGAGACATGTATACTTCCCAGAAATGCAGTATACACACCTCTTTACAAAATTCATGCATCAATTCCATTCATTCACATAGAACCGAAGCAAAGCAACAAACCAAAGGATAACATAAATAAAGGATAGTTATTACAAAAGAGAGGCCGACAGGCCGAATGACATATACATATAGAAATTGAACAGCGGAAGCAAAAGTGCCATAAGATGGCCATAAACCAAAAGAGCCAATCAGTGTGCCTTTAACCCACAAGGCAACCGACCGGACCGCCAAGCTAGTCGTCGAATCCATAGCACATTTCACAAAAGTGAGGCCCTTGGGGCTCACCATCCTCCCCTGCAACAAAGAGCCCAGCAAAGCCGGGTGAGTACTTGGAATGTACTGCAAGACTTACGTGTAGAGTAACAGACCTGTACATATGCTACATGCAAGCTTATTTAAGTGGAGGTTGTATGTTTCATTTTCAGCACAAAGCAATCTTTATTTGCAATAATGTAGTACATTTGAAAGCAAGTTAACAAATCTGTTTTTAATGTTCAAATAACCGTAAATGACAACAATATAACAGTAGATAGAGAACAACAACAATCCTGAAAGTGACTAAACCATTAGTCACCACAACAATAATATGAATTACCCATTCATACCACCCATGTCAAATTTTAATTTAAAAGTTTGTAGTCTAACTCTTGGAAGACCTCCCCAAGCGTGTCCATAACCTAGGACAAGGCTATTCGAATAGTTTTATCCCTGCAGGGGTGTACCAATGTACCCACACGCCAGACCGCCTTTTTGCCAAGCTATTAAGCACACTTCCTTAGGTATGCCTACAGCACGGCTAAGTCCTCTGAGACATTTCTAATATTGTGTATTACCCATGAGCCGCCCGTATGGATAGAAACCCATACGTTGTGTCAGAGTCATCGTAAAGCCTCGGTCAACTACCCTTCCCGGGTAAAGCCTTGGACAACTACGACGCTCTTCGAGGTGGAGAGCCTACCCGAAATCTCCACCACCGCACACCCAACACAAGAACACATATCATGTTTCACGCAACACACACGACCCCCTCCTGCGACTCGGAGATAACACACGCCAAAGTACTTACTCAAGAGAGGTCCCATATCCCTCTCGCGTGGTTAGCACGCAAAAATGCTTGGTTTAGTGTAACAAGATGTTCGGTCCTTGTTGACTTAGGCAAGACATCCACAAACCCAATAACCCACCATCCGACCACTTGCCCAAGTCCAAATCAATTTTCCATTTTTAGATTTTGACTTTACAAAATAACAAAGCACAAGTGCTGACATAATGGAATAATATTTAGATGTGTGATCAAGATCATCGACTAAAATCGATGATCGCCCAGTACTACCGAAACTAAGCATTTCTAAGCAATTTTCGATCGAAAGCTACTAAGTGACAAGAGTCCATCCATCGAACTTCGACCACAGCAAATAACCTAAGCTCATGGTAGTAGAGGATAAACAAGTCCTACAGATTATGCAACTATAGGATACTAACCATAATTTAACAACAAAATAGCAATGCATACATAAAAGTTGAAATCAATATAGTAGACTTGAAAAATAATAGGATTAACATGATCAAACTGCTTGCCTGCTTGCTGTGGGTCAAGATGTTGCTGAGGATCAATTATGTTGTCAATGTGCTCTTCGGATCCTAACGAGAAGGCGAAAAAGAACCAATAAGAACGAAGAAAACACAAGGACTCAACAGCAAACTTTCTCCAAAAATTCTGAAAATTTTACAGTAGCAAGAGCATAATTTATAAAGAATTTAGCAACAAGAATCAATTGATTTGGATTCTTAATGCCAAAGATACGACCAAAAGAAGGACTTACGATCAGGTAGTGGTCGTAGATGAACTTACGACCATGACATAGTCGTAGTAAGTCTTACGACTAGGTACAAGTCGTAGAAGAGCTTACGACTGGGTACTAGTCGTAGACGGACTTACGACTAGGTACAAGTCGTAGAAGAACCTATGCCCATGACATAGTCGTAGTAAGACTTACGACTAGTTACGAGTCGTAGAAGAACTTACGACTGGGCTACGGTGACTGATCGAAAATCCGACCACGAGGCAGCGCCTCCCGCACGCTTTGCCAGTGGTCCGGCGGCGTCTCCGACCACAGCGGCGCCAGCCAAAGGCAGGGATGAGGGTCTAAAAGTTTAACGGTCCGACCGTGTAATCTTGGTCGGGTATGGTCAAACGACGGTACGACCACGGAGTGCGGCTGAGTAGGTATGGCTCGGGAGAATCTCCCCAACGGACAATACCAAAAGAACAACGAAAACACACCTAAACTCCTATAGGGCAATGTGAAACTACCTGAGCTGAAGAACGACCAGAGACCCACGGAGTGGCTCCGGCGACGAGTGACCGAACGGCGGCGGTAAGGTCCTCACTAGGGCACAACGACCTGAGCAAAGAGAGGACCAAACCGAGTGAGGGTTAAGTTCCAGAGAGTAAAGGGGGAGCAGAGGGGGCAAAGACTTGAAGAAGAAAACCCCTGCTGCACCGCCTCCACCGAAGCTCCACACTCAACAATGGCGGTCAAGGAGATTGCGAGGAACTGCAGCTCAAGCAAGCTGGTGAGTGCTAGCTGGAGTTGCGGAGGTGCTAAAGGAAGCTAAGGGTGAAGCAATGGAGTTTAAATAGAGCAATGGCGAGAGCAGCGGCGGGTTTTCGGTCGGGTCAACACTGCCATGAGAGCACTTGAGAGCGATGGGAGCAGTCGAATCATGGCCTTCTGAGGGAGGAGCGCGACAAGCATTTAATGCGCGCAGAGATAGCCGTTTAAAGGCGACAGTGGAGTGGACAGGACGCCGCGGCTTTTCTGCTCTGCGCACGCCATGGCTGCTGCTCACGCGCGCGCTGACGGAGGAAGGAGACGACTCGTCGATCGTCGGATTGAAATCGAACGGATGAGTTAGATCGGGTGGATTAAAACGATTCCATCGTTCGGCTGGTCGAAGACCGTTCGATGCCGATCCAATGGCTGAGTTAGATCGGGTTGATTAAAACGATTCCATCGTTCGGCTGGTCGAGGACCGTTCGATGCCGATCCAACGGCTCACGACCGCACACCCGACCGACCGCGCCGGTGCGATTAGTTGACTGGACCGAGTCCAGTGGCTCGAGCCCGAGTCCAACTCGAACCCAAGGAACAGTGAAAACCAGTTAGGGTTGGAATTTGAATAACTATTTTTAAGAAATTATTTAAGGTAGCAAACAAACTCCAAAATTTATGACATTTTAACTGGAGCTTGCTGACAGCAGGAGGAACCTCTCATAAAATTTTCAGAGATTTTCAGGAACTGAATTTTTCTCCAGAAATTCCAGAAGAGGAGAAATAGGGTTTGACCAAACTTGACTTGCCTCCACCAATTATCAAATAATTTCTAAAAATTATGAGATAATTCAGAGGTGTTGCCAAGCCTCCCTAGAACTCAGGAAAAAGATTTCCCAAGGTTTGGCACAAGATCTTTGCCACATAGGTTTTTGATTGTAGTCAATTGAGGATTCTGATTGTGATTTCCATAATTCCTTAATCAAGAATTACAGAAATGATCAATGACTTCTAGATGCAAGAAAAGTTTTAATTTATCCTAATTTTCTTACATTTGAAACACAAATCCATATTTGGGATGTTACAGTCGGAGGAGGAAGCTCCTCATCCGGGCCAGCTGACTAGCCTTGGCCGCTACGAGTACGTCCGGCCATCCTGTTATAAGGAAATTGGGTTAGCAACAAAACCCGAAAAGCAAGACCTAAAGAAAGCGAAAAGCTATCGACTAGGGGAATGAAACATCACCCTAAACGAAAGCCAAAACAGCAAGTATATGAACTTTAAAAGCTCCCAAAAAGGCTCTAAACCAGCAAGGAAAACCCCAAACCAAAGCTCAACTTCCTGACACAACTAACCCGTATTGAATGAACGAGCAATCGATCAAGAAGACAAAATTTCAGAATGTTACTCTAGGTCCAACACTACTCAAGAGTAAGGTTAAATCAGCAAAATAAGTGTTAGATACTTCGCCAACTAGTATCACATCTTACCCTTTTATTCCCACAAGTTTTAGTTGAGTTAACCTCTCATTTTCTACCCTTTTAGAAACCATTGAGCTTGCTGTCCGAAATTGACGCTTGCTATCCTAAAATTCCAGATTTGAGTTCCAACTCCAAACACTTCTTTTATTCACCAAAAGACAGCCAAGACTTCAAATTTAGAACTCTCATAAGTTCCCCAAAACCAATTTAACCGATAACAACTATCTTTTGAAGTAAAGATGAGAGGAAGCAACTTTTTAAACACAAATTAGAGACAGATGAGAAAAGAAAGCTAAGATAGGTAAGGAATAAAATCTGAGAATTTACTTAATCTTTCATAAATTATTTGATATTTTAAAATTAAGTTTTTCAAAATATCCTAAAGACGACCAAGCTTGGGTTACTACGGTCAGTATGGCTCTGATACCAACTTTGTGAGGACCCCGGTTTATTAAGCTTGTAATGCTTAGTCACCGATTGACCCTAGCATCACAAATAAAATAACTTGTGACTTCGAGATATGTATACTTCCCAGAAATGCAGTATACACACCCCTTTACAAAATTCATGCATCAATTCCATTCAAGACATAGAACCAAAGCAACACTTAATAAAATCCAAAAGATATACATAGTAGAGTTATTACAAAAGGGAGGTCGGCCGGTCAAAAGACATACAATTAACTAATTAGACAGCGGAAGCGAAATGCCATAAGATGGCGATAAACAAAAGAGCCAATTAGTGTGCTTTTACCCACAAGGCAGCCAACCGAACCGCCAAGCTAGTCGTCAAACCCGCAGCACATCTCACAAAAGTGAGGCCCTTGGGGCTCACCTTCCTCCTCTGCAACAAATAGTTAAGCAAAGCAAATGAGTACAAAAATTGTACTCCGCAAGACTTACGTGTAGAGTAACAGACATATACATAGCTACATGCAAGCTTATTTAAGTGGAGGCTATATGTTTCATTTTCAGCACAAAGCAGTCTTTATTTGCAATAATGTAGTACATTTAAAAGCAAGTTTACAATCTATTTTTATTGTTCAAATAACAATAAATAACAACATAATAACAATAAATAGATGACAACAACATCCTGGAAGTGACTAACCCAATAGTCACCACAACAATAGCATGAATTACCCATTCATACCACCCATGTCAAGTTTTAATTAAAGGTTGTAGTCTAACTCTTGGAAGACCTCTCCAAGCATGTCCATAACCTAGGACGAGGCTATTCGAATAGATTGTACCCTGCAGGGGTGTACCAATGTACCTACACGTCAGACCGCCTTTTGCCAAGCTATGAAGCACACTTCCTTAGGTATTCCGGCACGGCTAAGTCCTACGAGACATTTTTAATAGATGATGCTAATTACGAGCCGCCACCCACGAAGAGAAAGATACATTAGCCAGCTTATAGCCGATCTGCTAATGCTCCCCTCCTATCACAACACAATTCTTTTAAAAACACCCACCAACCAGCTCATAATTAACACCTCCCAAAGTACTTAGTCAAGAGAAGTCACACATCCCTCTCGCGTGGTTAGCACGTAAAATTGCTTGGTTTAGTGTAACAAGATGTTCGGTCCTTGTTGACTTAGGCACGATTCCATTCACACCAAAAGATCACACCAACATTCCAATATGCCCAAGTCCAAATCAGTTTTCATTTTTAGTTTTTGACTTTACAAATTAACAAAGCACAAGTGCTGGACATAATAGAATAATAATTAGATTTGTGTGATCAAGATCATCGACTAAGTTGATGACCGCCCAAAACTACCGATAGCTAAGCATGTCTATGCAATATTAACCCGTAATCTACTAAGTGACAAGAGCTCATCCAACGAACTCCAATCACAGTAAATAACCTAGGCTAAGGTAGTAGAGGAATATCATTTACCTACAGATTATGCAACTATAGGATCAACTAATCAACCATAATTTAACAACAAAATAGCAATGCATACATACAAGTTGAAATCAAGATATTAGGCTTGAAAAATAATAGGATTATTATGATCAAACTGCTTGCCTTGCTAAAGTTGCTCGTTAAGTTGCTGAGGATCACTCTCGTTAGCAATGTGCGCGTCGGAACCTAACGAAAGAAGTCGAAAGTACAATAAGAACGAATAATACCGAAAAGACCCAAAAATTTAAAGTCATCCAAAAATCATGAAAACTTCACAGAAGGTAGAGCATGATTTTAGGTGAATTTAGCAACAAGAATCAATTGATTTGGATGCTCTATGCACAAGTTACGACAGCCTGAAAGTCAGTTTTCAGAAAATCCAGATAAAATAGAATCTGTCACTGTTCACCTCATCTAAAACTTTTTGTGAAATTTTCTGGAGTAGTGGTGGACATGAGGAATACAAAAATGGATAGAGAACATTATTATATGACCAAAATAATTTGGTTCACCTTATTTGGAGTTTTTATGAATTAGTTATGAATTTTCAAATTTATTAGCATTTTACAATGTATTTATAATTCAATTTTGGAGCATTCTCCACAAAATATATTTTCTGAGATAGTGACAAGGTTTAAACCTATTTTATAATAAAGTAAATAAAAAATAAAAAATAACAAAAGTGGTTTCACTGTTTTTGGAGCTAAAATGCGTTAATTATACATTTTTGAAGTTAATTGTATTTTTTTCGTTAACAAATAAATCATTTCGGCATTTTCTAAATGCATTAATACTTTCTCACTAACCTGACGCTAGCTTGACCATCGTGGCGGGACCCCAATCAAGGGTTGGTCGGGTCAACTTTGACCCGATCCGTAGAAAATGACGTCAGCGTGCTTTCGAAATCGCCTTCTGATAATGAAAGCGTATTAACAGTGTTATTCCTACCGAGTATGTTTTACAGATGTTCTAGAACCTAGGAAAAATAATTCCAGAGGATGGTCACAATATTTGATTAGAAAGTTTCAAAGGGTTTTGCTTCTTACCAAATAAAGCAATAAGTTTTTGAAATCACAATTCCTATTGAAAGAATTTTTAGAAAATTAAATTAACAATATGATGCAACAAAAGTTTTAATTTCTCCTCATTTTTATACATTTGAAACACAAACTATGTTTTGGGATGTTATAGAAACTACCGCAGATCAGATGTACCAAAATCTTGTGGTACGTTTTTTTTCAGAGAGACACCTTTTTGGGTTTTAGTTGCTCTCTTTGAAATGTGGTAGTACCAGCGTTCTTTTAGTGGAACTACGTCAAATCGGTTGTACCGAGCTAAGGCGCGGAACGTTTTTTCCAGAACGGGGCATTTCCGTATTCATTTGTTAATTTGCTATTGCGGAACTACCGCTATGCTTTTCGCGGAACTACCGCAGTTCGGTGTGACCGAAAAATTCCAGCGGTACGTTATTTCCAGCATGCGGTATTTTTGATCTCCAAAGAAAATCGGTCGTACCGCCATGAGTTGAGGGGAACTACCGCACGATCAATGGCGGAAGTACCGCACCAAGTTTTCAACAGCTCTTACAGGCACATTAAATGCTTCTACTATAGCCGTTATTGTGCTGACGTTGGAGGTGCGGTAGTACCGGCCATTACACGGCGGTACTACCGATTTCGCTGAATTTTTCTAACATTTGACTCCAACGGTTGTATTTGCTTGTGGGGAGTATAAATACTCCCCCACCAACTCTAGGACAGACAAGAGAACACTTCATTGAACATCTTTAAGCCTAGAGCATTCACTCTACTCCTCATTCACTCTTGCTACATTCATTGTGAGGTAGTTGAGCAAAAATCAAGTGCATTCATTCTAGATTGATCCATAGCACTTGATTGTTGTCAAGCGAAGTTCGGGATTCATTACTCTTGGTGTTTGTCAACACCTAGACGGCTTGGCGAGAGCTTGTGTGGTGACCTCTTCAAGAAGATTGTGAAGAGGCCCAGCGCCAATTGTGAGTAGTTCGGTGTTCACCATCTTCGGAGAGGAGGAAGAACAACCACAAGAGAAATCGAGAGAAGGCTTAATTCATGGAGCCGGCTTAATTGGGTCAAGCTTCCTCGACGTGGACTAGTGTAGATCGACAAATCTTCGATACCACGGGAAAAACCTCTTTGTCTTCGTTATGGTTATTTCTTGTCCTTATTTATCGCATTTACATTTATAGTATTTATCTTGTGATAGGAAAACTTGTTAAGATTATCTTGCATAGTTTCATAAATTTATAGAAAATTTCAAAATCTCCTATTCAACCCCCCCCCCCGGGTCGGTTATCCTTGATCCTATACCCACCGGCCAGCATCGTCATGGTCCTCCTCCTCCCTTGACACTGGCCTCCTCCTACCTTGAGCCGTCGCTGCCATCCTCGTCCTCCCCCAACTCCCCTAACGCTGCCACCCCACCGCCATCCTCCTCCTCCCCAAACGTCGCCGCCTCCACCGCCCTCCTCCCTCCTCCGACTCCGAGCCCCCCCCCCCCCCACCCCGGCGGCTGAGCTGCAACCCTATCTGTTGTTCATATTGCTTTTACATTTTTTGTAAATTAATTAATTATGAATAATTACTTATTGTGATTATTATTTGTTGTATTTATTTATGTAATTATTGTTAATTGCAGCATATTGCGTTAATTGTCGTCAAATGCAATCAATTGTGGTAGACTTCGTTAATTACGGTAATTGGAGCGTTACTTGTCTTCAATTGCGTTAATTTGTCGTCAGTTGTGATAGTTGTCATCAATTGCGTTAGTGTAACATTAATTATCGTCAAATGTCATTAGTTGTCATTAAGTGCCGTCAATTGCGTTAATTGTCGTTAAACATCATCAAATAAGTCATTACTTATCTCAGGGATATTTCAGACATTCTTTATCTCCGAAGCAGTAGTCAACCTACCTAAAAGCCAAACAGCTAAATATCAAAGCTCTTCAACTCAACCGTTCAACCCAACCGAAAACTATTTTTCATAAAAGCTGTAACCATACTAAGCAGGCCCTTAGCTACTTATGCGGCCGAAGCAACTCATCTTCAGACTTCAGAACATCCCTGCACGATCCTAATCTTAAACTTGTAAGCCTACGTAACCAAGCAACATATCAGTGGATAGTTTTTTTTTTAACCCATGAGAATATCTTTTCTGTAGGATTTTTTTTTTCCTAAGACACCAGCATAATTCAAACATCCAAACTAAGACTCCAGAAAAGAAAGGACAAAACATTGGCTTCAATACTGAATAGATGGCATAGGGAAAAAGGAAAGGAAAATCCAATGATTTATTAGTAACATTGTAACAGTTACACGATTATGTGGAATACAATGTACAGGTCGAGCTTTCTTTCGCTATGACAATATGAACAAGTCACATGTACATACATTTTAGCTAGGTGAGGATTAGTGCATACACTAGAGGCAGGGCCTCCCCTCCTATATATAGTAGCTATATCGAGCTTCCAATGAAATATTTGCTGAAAGCCTCCTCATCCTTGCAATGCACAGCCACGACCTTGTAAACTTCAATCAGCAGCTTCGGAAATCGGCTTGAGAAATAGCGATCAAATCCCTCCGTCAGTGAACCAAGTAACTCCTGGAATTTATTTTTTATGAAAACATTAGCTTCTGAGATGACGTGTGCAAGGTTACACAAAGCTGGCCTCGCTGGGGAATAATTTGTAATCAAACATAATTTATCTGAAGACTGTTATAGAACATTTACAGTTGTATTCTCCATAACTCTGGAAAAAAACAGATATATCTTAAACTCCTAAGTTCCACCAGTAGCATCCTTGTGCGGAAACAAGGACTGTACAGTGTACAATCAAAATGATGGTAGTCAAATCTCTCTTTCTCTCTCTTTCCTAGAGCATCAACTAAAACATTCATGACTGCAACTCACTTCTATGATGCTAGAAATGTGCATATCATGTTTACCAAAACCATGCTATTGCCGACTACATTTAGATTCTCTAAATAATTGACAGGCAAACCTTCCTCAACTTTCTTCTTACACATTTAGTACATCACAGGCTTGTGGAACTCCACTATACCAGTTTGACAAACAACAAACCAACAATTTAGCTGTATGCAGACAACATAAAACAAAAGCAAATGCAACAAGAGGTGCACAACAAACCTTGAGATCAGCGGTAAGCTCTCTGTAATGTCCTGACTTATTTCTTATCAACCTCAGAAGGTCACGAGTAGACTCGAAATTATATTTTCTATAACGACCCATGTCCACAACCAGGGAAGCATCCAACTTTTCTCCCCATTTTCCACCAAACGCTTCATGCCCTATGCTTTCCAAAGCATTTATGAGGTCGGTTTCACTGGTTTTCTCAATTCTGTCACTGGTATCTCGTAGAAATGAAAGGCGCAACTCAGGGCTCCAGAAAAGAGGATGATGCATCACATACACTGCTGTTTGTCTGTTCACATCAAAAGGTGCTTTTCAGTAAAAAGAAGTCATACATAACATATGCATTCCGGGTGGAAAGGATGTGCATGGCCTTAGCTCTTACCTCATCTCTGGAATCGGGTGTAACAATTGTGAAATAAGATGTACAGCTTCTGGTATGTAATCCATCACAAAGAGATCAAAGTGATTGTTTATAATGTTCATGTCCCGTTCATAGTACTCACCAAACGGATGCTTGCCTTTCGTTATACAATAGAAAATAAGGCATCCCAAACTAAATAAATCCATTGCACGAGTCTGACGACCATGACGAAGCTGTTCAGGTGCTTGCCAGCCAGAGCTCCCAAATCCTGCAGTGCATTGTCAAGGATTAAACTGCTAGTTAAAAAGCAAGAAAGCGTTACTATGGTAAAATAAGATGCACTAAGAAGTTGTGCCATAAACAACATACAAAAAACATTTCCTAATATTGCATCTCTGCAAGGGACTTCGAACTTTCTTACCGGTGCCATGATGGCTCACAGAAGTCATATCCTCTTGCAGGCGCTTACTGATGCCCATATCTGAAAGCTTTGCTTTCATAGGTACTTCCTTGCTTATTAAAACATTCTGAGGCTTCAAATCCCGATGTATAATTCCCAAACTATGCAAATGCACAATACCAGCAACAACATCTCTGCATAAGAAAATTCACAAGATCTGAATGATTCTACAAGCACATCAGAGGATGCACCAGCCAAAATAACAGCAAGAATAAGCAGGGCACATAATTACAGGTATTACCAATGTTTTAAATAGCAAGTAGCAGAAGCATAGTGGCAAAGTGCTTTCATAGAGGATAGCACAGTGGCAATATAGCGGGCATGACAGGCTCAGCTATGTGTGTAAATACGAGGTTACTCAATTAACCAATCTCACAGTAAGCATCAAACACATACATGTGTTATGACACCATAACTGTGCACAGCCACTACTGCAGCCACTAGGTAGTGGCTGCAACACGCTGTCCACTATACAGTGCTATAGTATGCTATTTAAAACAGTGGGTGGGTATTAGAATTAAAATTCCACGTTTAACCTGAAGGCAGACATAGCACATCATTTCATTGATATACTCAAGGCAGTATGACAATATGCCCAGATGCTCGGTTCTTTTGAGTTTTGATATTATGGTGGCTTTTTAAAAGCACTTTTGTTTTTGCTAATGGTACCCGTAAAGTAGCTAACTTACCCTCTTTTGGTATAAAACCGAAATAGTATACTATAATCGGTAAAAATTCCATTAACTAACTATATTCCACAACACAGCACAGCAACGGCACTACATAGTCATCCCACAATTCAGTGTTACAATATTTTGATTAGTAGAAACTGACAGACTGTGCTATCTTGACTACATCTGGAAAAATAATATCCTATGGAAGAGAGAGAAAAAACCATAGATTCAAACTATTTCATGTATTTAGGTAAAACAGTTATGGCATACACCTACAAGAGGTTACATCTCTAAGCTAGTATGTCGCCCAACAGCCAGGTCCAGATTATAGATTTTAAAAGTTTTAAAATTCATAAATATGGTTGATACACCTCCAGAAGGAAAAGGTGCTGAAATTACTATCATAGCAAGCATCAACATAGGGCAAACCATACCACCTAATAAACATTTACAGCGGAGAATATAAAGGACACCAATTCACATACCTCATCAGCTTTAGGAGCTGTGCCGAAGGAAGCCCATCCTGCCTACACAGTTCCACATCTATTCCCTCAACATTTGAAAACGATGGATTTGAATGTTGTTGGATAAGATCAGCCAGGCTGCAGCGGCACCTCTCAAGGGAGATATAAACAAAATCATTGTCCCGTTCACAACCATACAGTCTAACAATATTAGGATCCTGATCAGATGCAATAAGATTCTGAATCTCTTTAAGGGCTATATCATTGTGCGAGCGCAGCAGGCGTTTCACCGCAACTTCACGACCATCATAGGAGCCCTCAAAGACAACTGTGCCATTGCTCCCTTTACCAATTTCTTTATTGGAAACATGAAGTTTACCAATCTGACGTCCATCAAGGCCATCAGGTAGTTCCATATTTGTTAATGGGTAAGTTTCATTATATGGTGTTTCAGTTGACCCGCCAGTTTCACTGCTCTCTTTGTCAGAAGATGAAAAGATCCGTGTGCTATTGACAAGTCCATCTTTCTTACGCATTTTTCTTCTCTTAGAAGTCCCCTCTGACTTTCCTCTAAGGTCCATCGAGTTCTTGTCACGCATAAATGGCTTCATAAGCTGAATCACAAATTTCCTGCAAGACACACCCGCATAGGCCAAGCTCACCACACAAGTCCCGACCATCAAGAATGAAAGTGCAGGGAATAACCATCCGTAGGCATTTTTAGTGAACATGTTGGTTACTTCAGGATCAGTAGAGATGAAATGACCTAGAACACCATCAATAGTTTGATTTTGAGCATCATCCAAGACCACATTAGGCCTGCCAGCATTTTGTGGTGACTTCCTCAAAGTTTCAAGTGGTCTCAGAGCATCATCATCATCTCTGGAGGTAACTTTGTTCACATCTCTCAAGACAATTGCAGTAGCTGAACTCGAATCAGGTAAAGGAAGTTTAAGTGGTACACCCTCAGTTTCAATGCATGGAATATTTCCACGCAGACAGGATGATTGGTAAAGTATATCTTGGTGTCTGTATTTCACATAGTAGTTTGCAGAGAAAGAAGTTCTTGTCCAGTTAAACAAATGTTCGCCAAGTTCTGATGCACTGAGAGAATAATCAGTTCTCACAACCACTATGATATTAGCACTGCTGCCACTTCTACCAGCATCTAACTTGGATGGTGTTTCTTCAACCAGAGGTCCTCCTAACTCATTCAACGCGGCTGGCAGGCTATGCTTGTAAATGATCTCACCACTATCAGCATCAACCGCGAAAATAGTTGAAGATTTTGATCCAACGGTAACAACAGAATCCCGTATGTATGGAGTTCTGGCGATAAACTCTTCCAGTTTCCAGGGAAGTTTCTACATGAATAAGCCATGGATGAGAAACAAAAGAATTTTAGAAAGAATTTGGACAACTAGCGTGCTTGTGCAAAGCATACCACACCGGTGCCATTATAAACTTCTAAAAGGCCAGACTCATCCGCAGGATGTATGACATAGCTCAAATCAGGGCTTGCAGTAGTAATGTGCTTCGAAAGTGGCGGTCCTGTGGAGAACTGCCACAGAGGAGATTGTGATAGACTGTCGACAAGTTGAATCGTACCATTGTCGTAAAATTGAAGTACGGAGCTGTTCACAAAAAACAATCAAAGAAATTCCAGTCAATCACGGGACCAATCTGAAAGTTGGTCGTCAAATTGAATATTCAGATTGCGATAAAATTGAAAAACTACGTAATGACCATTCAACCCACAGTTCAATTCACACCATAAATCCCAAAGTAAAACAGTACAATACAGCTTATTTGTAGCTAATCCGGAAACAGACTTGGCATCATATTACATAATACCTCCCACTGTGGAAACAGAAGTGCAAAAGCTGCTTCCTTCCACTCCAGATGCACAATAGGATCAAGCAAGGCCCCATCCATTAACTAGTATTACCTAGCTTTATCTGAACACACGATAACCCTCGCTGACACAAGAACCAGCATGCACAACCATCAATTATACGTAACCTAAGCAGCATTCCTCTTTCCACACTCAATTGCAACACAGAAGTCTTCAAAAGGAATTGCTGCACGAAACATGTTGGTCTAAATTGCAGCACAAAACACGAGCAACCGAAAAGCAGCTAACAAATGACCATGAAAGCCCTCTTCTAGCTCCAAGAAATCTTCCAGCGCCTAGCAGGAAGCCATTTCCTTCCTCCCGTACGGCTCCAAAATCCCAAGCATAAAGGCAGGCTAGGCAACTCCTTTCCTTCCGCAGACGCCAATCCACGTCCCAAGAAGCCAAGAACAAGCCTGCAGAGCATCGCGACGGGAGGGAGGGGGGCTCAGGGAAGAGGCCAGGAGCTCACCCTATGTCGGCGTCCGTTGTCTCGATGACTGCGTTGGTCGGCTCCGAGCGGCGGCGCTGCGGCCTGACCAGGAGCTCCCCGGGCAGCTGGGCCGCGACGATCTCCGTGGAGGCCCCCTCATCCCTTCCGCCGGGGAGCGCGAGGGGCGGGGACGGGGGGCGGGCGGCGGCGCCGTCGTCGAAGCGGACCCCGGGGAAGGCGAGTCCCGCGAGGAAGACGAGCGGGAGGAGGACCCGGCGGAGCGACGTCATCGCCATTGTCACCGGCGGCGACGAGGCGGGGAGGGCATGGAGATTTCTAGGGTTTGGGGTGTGATTTGTGGGGAGAATTTCAGGCGGGGTTTGGGTTGGGATTGCTTCGGGAGGAAGGAGAGGCTTCTCGAGCCGATCTGATTGGGAGGAGGGACGAGGACGACGAGGGAGGAAGTCAAGCCACGGTGCGGAAGACTGACTGGAGAGGGATCTGCTGCGGGTGCATGACAAGTTTGCAAACCTGCGGGACAGCGAGCGGAGCCCAGGGGTCAGACGTCTGACGAAGGGCAGTTAGCTCGGTATTTTCGGTGAAATACAGTTTGGTAAATACTTTTTTTCTATTCTCAATCGGTAAATATTAATTTATTTCAGTACAATACTAATAAATACTATATTTACCAAAATTAACTATAATACGGCGACTCTCTAGCGTGATCACACCTCATAAATATTGATTATTGGCCCTAACACACGAGCGAGTGAACGCTGGTGACTGACCAGCACTCAGCTCTACTCAATGCTTATAATTGTTGAAGCAAATAAGCGATCGGGCAACAACATCTAATTACCAAGATACGGTAATACAGTATACGTACCAGGATAATGCCCTTATGTTGCCGTGTCGACTCGGCAGTGCAGTGCATGCAGTGCAGCAACTGCAGCAGCACCCGAGGCCAGCACGAAACCAACAGGACAAAGGCGCCAACAGCGGGCTTGCAGGCCAGCACCAAGCACACCCAACAGCCCAACAGCTAGGCATCACTGCGGCAGCCAGCGCCTAACACATTCGGTTTGTTCGGTTTTTATCTGATTTTTATTTCTTTTTTAAAAAAAACATCATCTCTGGGAACCATGTTGATCAAACCGAGTTGATTTTTTTCATTCTGTTTATTCCGTTCGGTGCATAAGTTAACAGCCCTAGCTGATGTGCTGTCGTTTACATGGCAGCAGGAGTCGTGCAAATCTTAAAACCAGGAAAAGATAAAAAGTAGATAGAATCCACCGTTGATTTGTGCTTTAAAATTTGGGCAGCTCTCGTCTCAAAAAAGAATTATGCAGCTTTCAATGGGCCAAGCATAGAAGCAACTGTCAAATAATATATAGATTTCAAAGAAAACTCTCAAATAATAATAACTAACTAAAAGAATTTGCGAATTGTTGCCGTTAGGTAATTCGATTCACATTCACTAATCACTCTACAAGACTGGGAGTGGACGGACAGATGAAATAATATTAGGAAAGATGGTACCATGTTATTATACAGTGTCAGAGCTAACGAACCACAACGATGTAAGACGCATTGGCGGGGGCAATTCCGGTCCGAGCGAGCGGAAGGGGGTTTGCGGTGGCGATCGGCGTTCACGAAGAGCAGCCAAAGATTTGCTAGATAGGCATCGGAGCAATGGCGGGTGGTTGACAAATAGATAATCATGGATTGGTGAGGGCCGCGACTGGTACGAGGAGATGATGGTGTGGTCACATGATGACGACGACCATGACGGTGGGGGAGGCGGTGGAGGGAGGCATACAAGGTAGTGGAGACACATAGGTAACGTTGGTGTCGCATAGAGGTACGGTGGAATAAAATATTAGTTTTGCTAAATAATATTTGATTATTTTTTTTGTCAAAATGTTTGAATTTTTATCCGTTTGATATGCTTTGCGATTTGTATCTATTTTTATATGATGAATTGAGTCCGAATTTATTATAATTTTTCCTTTGGAATACAACGGATTCATCACATTACCATATTTTGTTGGTATAGAATTTTATTTTTTATCTTTGTTTTTTTGTTCAATCTCTCCAAGCATATGTTAGATTTTGAATCAGGTGATGAAAATATGAGTTATTAAGACTTTTGATAATAATTACAGTGACTATGAACAAAAATTACATAAATAAATTATTGTAATTTATATATGATGAAGTTATAAATGAACTAAAATTTGATTATTTTAGGCTGAAAAACTGTCAAATCTTGTATAGACGAACCCATAAAATATTATTGGTGGAGGGCCGCAGCACAAAGAAAAAATATATGTTGATCACCAAATTACAGTCTGTGCCAGAAAATACCACTGCTAATTTCTTTTGTTAACGCATCTCTGCTATCAAATATGTTGCCAATTTAAGATTTTAAAAATACATTTTTGAAATTCGACGAGGTTTTCAAATTGGATTGGTTGATATAAGATAAATTTGTTCTACATAACATTGCTTATAAAACAAATGGGCAATGTCACACCGGGATGCGGTGGTGCCTTGTGTTGAGGAACCGTCGCTGGCGAGTCCAGTCTGATCGATTACCCTGTAGATAAACTCAGAATCGTAAGAACGATGCAAGAATATAAGAACAGAATAACAGATTGAACACAGAGATATGATTGGACTTCTGACTTCTCTTTATTGTTCTTCTAAAAATTGTCGTACAATAGTTGGGTCCCCCTCCTTTATATAAGCTACTAGTTGGATGAGGAGCCCACCTTAGGCCAGAACTCCCAGCATGGGCCCGATTTCTTAACACTCCCCTTGGGCTCTTATCCGTCATGTTTATGTCTCATCAAAACTCCATAAAAACTCAGTGGGGAAATTTTTGGAGAAAGAGTACATGATACATGTTTTGTTGTGCTGCACAAATTACCTCATTAAAAACCTTAGCCGAGAAACTTCAGAAAAACTTATCAATGGAAAAAGAGTACAATCCACCCAATTTCATTTAATCTCAAGGATTTATTCTTTGGGTGCTTGATCTTCGTGATCAAGCTTTAATAAAGAGTTCGTGAAGATTCTCCTCCTGAACTCTGCACTTCTCTAAGTCTCATCATTCCAATTCCATGTATGCATCTTTCAAAGCTAAATGCTGGAAGTGACTTAGTGAATAAATATGCAAGATTTTCACATGACTTAGTATGCACACTACACCATGGCACAGTATTAAGGGCAATTATCTGCCGGGGAAAAATTGGATTAGTGGCAAAACATGTGCCGGCAATATCTAAGAGATTAAGGGTCCTATTATCTGCCGGTAATAATTGTTTGCTAGAATAATTTATCTGCCGGCAATATTTTGATGTTAGCTACAATATATATGCCCTAAAAAATATCAAATAAGTCATCTTATCTGCCGGGGATACTTCCATCCCAAATCACAACCGAAAAACGAGGCGGGAATATTATCCCCGCCCCCCCCCCCCGGCCGACGCGAAAACCCTCTTCCCCAATTTCCCCTCCTGCGACCGCCCCCCTTTCTCCCAGCGCCGCCTCCCCTTCCTACCAGCGCCTCCTCCCTCCCAGCGGGCACAACTCCTCCCCGAGCCTCCCCTCCTCCCCGGCCGCCCCCTCCCAGCGCTACACCTCCTCCCCAGTTGCCCTCATCCCTGGCCTCCCCCCGCTGCCCTCCTCCCCAGCCGCCCCATCCTCCCCGCACCACGCTCCTCCTGACGGCGCCCTCCCCGGCCGCCTCTCCTCCCAGCGCCACCCCTACTCCCCCGTTGGGCTCCTCCATGGCCACCCCTCCTCTCCCGTTGCCCTCCTCTCCGCCTTTCTCTCCCTCTCTCCCTGGCGACTCCTCTCCTCCCGGCTCGGTCGCCTCCCCGCTCCAGCCCCTACTCCAGTTCCCAGCGCCGCCCCCTCCTTCTCCCAGCGCCACCCCCTTTTTGCTCCCGGCGCGGCCGGATGGCCCGGCGCCGGCCATGCGCTCCTCCTCTAGCTCATCCCCGGCCAGGTCCGCTGGTCCAGAGCCGCTCCTCCCATCCGCAGTCGCCTCCGGTTTGGTCCCCTGGTGCCACCGGCCTGCCACCGGCTCCCGACTCCTGCTCCCTCACGCGCCTTTGCTACCAATGCCCCCTGCCGGCCCGGCCTTCGACCGCCGGCGCTTGCCTGATCGGCCTGCGCCGCCTCGGTCTAGTGTCGCTCGATCGCTACGATGCACCCTTCCTTTTCCTTCATTATTATTTTGATTTGTGTTGCTTTCTGATGTTTCTTACTGGGTGATGCATGAGTATGAGGTTGGAGTTGGGCTTGCTACTGGTGGACATGGGTTGGGTTGATGCATCTTCTTTGGGTGGTGCCGGTGGTGGTGTAAGCCTCTAGGTCGCAAGATCAAGTAAGACTTCCCCTTAATCCCTATCTCTACTCTGCCCACATGCTCTGTGATGAAGATGAACCGAGAGCTACACGTTGATTCTCTTGAGATCCGTGATGTGTGAATGATGTGTATACGTGTAGTGCATATTGAGGTGTAGCTAGGATTACCTCTTGATGGGATGAGGGTGGGGAAGAGGATCTTGTCTTGGCTTTGAATGTGACTTTGAGGAGAGCTTGGTTGTTCTTATCTCCACTTTTGTCTTGCGAATGAAATAGTTTATGTGGGGAGATGAATCTCGGTGGGAGGTGTATTCTTTGGGGTTTGGTTGGGGGATGCATGACGAGGTAGGCACCTCCCCGCATCGCCCCTCCTCCCCTCCTCCCTGGCTGGCCCTTCCTCCTAGCGTCGCCCCCTTCATTGATGTGTATACGTGTAGTGCATCTTGAAGTTCTAGCATGGCTCATTGTGGGAACCCATCTAGGATCAATTTGATCATCAATCATCCACGAGCAAGCGATTGGATCTAGTTTTCACTTTTGCGGTTTGCACCCTTCTTCAATCAGATCGTAAAACATCTTTGTTCATCCAAGAATTATCATAATTGTTGATTGAATAGGTCCTTAATATCATAGAAAGGTGTGTGCAAAGTTTCGTGAAGTTTGGAGTTGAGAATCAAAAGTTAGACCTAATTGCAACCGTCGATCGGTATTTCTTGTTCTAGAGCTCACGGTCGGACCGCCCTACACCGAGGTCGACCGATTTGGTCACCGGTCCGACCGCCCACACGAGGTCGGACCGATTTTGGTGCTGGTCGACGCGTATAACAAAGGTCGACCGCCACCTCGATTAAGATTTGATTCTTCTGATTTTGTCATTCTTAGGGTTTAATTGGATTCAATACTAGTCTTCCATTGTCTTGGTATATTGATCTTCATAGCTTCATCATAGCTATTGGAGTGAAATTGTGTTGAATTCATATTTTGTGAAAAAGTGAGCGTGCTCCTATTCACCCCCTCTAGATCGCCTTTTGGTCCAACACTACACCTCTCAACAGAACGGACGTGCTGAACGCACTCTTCGCACCGTCAATAACATCGTGCGGTCCCTTCTGTTCCAGGCCAGTCTTCCTCCTGTCTATTGGGCTGACTCCCTTCACACTGCCACCTACCTCCTCAATCGTCACCCAACCAAGACTCTAGACGGCCGCACACCTTTTTTTGCTCTCCACGGCACACAGCCCTCCTACGCTCATCTTTGAGTTTTTGGGTGTGCGTGCTATCCCAACCTCTCGTTCACAGCTCCCCACAAATTATCTCCTCGCTCCACCTTGTGTGTCTTCCTCGGGTACTCCTCCGATCATAAAGGATATCGATGTCTCGACCTCCACTCCAATCGGATCATCGTCTCCCGTCACGTTGTGTTCGACAAGACGTTGTTTCCGTTCTCCGAGATGTCCTCCACTCCCCAGGATCCTGACACACTAGCCTTTTTGGACGATGCTGATGATTCCTCTTCGCCTATTTGGCCAAGAGCGATGCAGTACTGTCTTCCCGGGGCATGGATGCGCCGGGCCTTCGCGCTCCCTCCTCGGCGCTGGCCGGGCCGCCACAGCCGGCAGCGGCCGGCACCAAGACAGCGCGGTCCCGGCCCAAGAGCCTTAGGCGGCGCTCCGGTGCCGCTTCTCCACGGTCCGTCGGTGCTGCTGCCCTGCGGACATAGTGTCCAGTCGTTGCCGGCCGCGGACGGACCACCTGCCTGACTCCAGAGGCGATCGTTCCTATCACTAATGCGCACAGCATGCGCACCCGTGGCAAGGATGGTTTTCAGCAACCCGTGGATCGCCTCAACCTCCACACGACGGCCGCGGCCACCTCTCCGTGCGTCGTCCGTCGCGCCCCCTCTTCGGACCGGCTACGGCGCTCGCCATGCGGCCGAGTTCGGCCTCTGCGCAACGACACTGGACTCGATGCCTCGCCACGGCGTCAACCTTGTCACCGGCAAGTGGGTTTTTCGTCATAAGTTCAAGTCGGATGGCTCTCTTGACCGCTATAAAGCCAGTGGGTGCTCGCGGTTTCACACGTCCGGGCATCGACTATGATGAGACTTTCATCAGTTGTCAAGCCGACCACCATCGGGTGGTCCTCCTTTGGCACTTGTCTCGCCTCGGCCAATTCATCACTTGATGTGAAGAATGCATTTCTCCATGGCACCGAACGAGGCAGTCTCATCTGCAAACTCTTCGGGTTTGTTGACTCTTCCAAACCCAATCATGTCTGTCCTTGAACAAGTCACTCTATGGATTGAAGCAAGCTCCTCGCGCTTGACGATCGCTCGCCTCTCATCACATCCCTTGGGTTTGTTGAGGCCAAGTCGACACGTCATTGTTCATCTCATGCAGCGGTGCTGACATGGCCTTCCTTCTACTATATGTTGATGATATTGTTCTCACTGCGTCTTTCTCCGAGTTTCCTTCACCGGATTATCGCAGCTCTTCTATACGGTAGTATATCAAGTTCTAGCATGGCTCACTCCAAGCTCCTGCGATGGTGCCTCGCTCCGATCCTAGTCAGATCTGAGCATCTTTTGAGGCTCTTAGTATCTCACCTTCACGGGCGATATTGCCTATGCGCATGGGTTTGCTTGTATATGCATGACCCCCGGGAGCCCCATCTAAGCGCTCTGAAGCGCATTCTCCGGTACCTTCAGGGCACCTTGGACCTCGGATTGCACCTTCACCGGACCTCTCCAGCTGACCTCACTGTCTACACCGATGCAGATTGGGCAGGTTGTCCTGATACACACAAATCCACCTCGGGTTATGCGGTATTTTGTGGACATTAATCACTCTTAGAAGGCGAGGCGGAATATCGGTGTCGCGAATGGAGTCGCCGAGCTTCTTGGTTCGCCAACTCTTGACGAGCTTTCGCCTCTCCGTCGTGCTCGTGGTCTCTGTGATAATGTCGCCCGCTTTATCTCTCCACCAACCCGGTTCAGCATCAGCGAACCAAGCATATTGAGATCGACTTGCACTTCGTCAGAGAACGAGTCGCCCTTGGTGAAGTCCGCGTCCTGCACGTTCCCACTACGTCCCAGTACGCCGACATCTTCACCAAAGGTTTGCCGACGTCCGTGTTCACGGAGTTTAGGTCCAGTCTCAATGTTCGCGGTGCTCCCAGTTTAGACTGCGGGAGAGTGTTGGAATGTAATATGGCAAGTGGGCCTGTCCACAATGCCTATATATATGTACGCTGACTATTCATGGTAATGTAATGAGAATTCCCTCAATCACTTCTAATACAAAGACTCCAACAGCGGGCTTGCAGGCCAGCACCAAGCACACCCAACAGCCCAACAGCTAGGCATCACTGCGGCAGCCAGCGCCTAACACATTCGGTTTGTTCGGTTTTTATCTGATTTTTATTTCTTTTTTTTAAAAAAAAACTACATCTCTGGGAACCATGTTGATCAAACCGAGTTGATTTTTTTCATTCTGTTTATTCCGTTTGGTGCATAAGTTAACAGCCCTACCTGATGTGCTGCCGTTTACATCGCAGCAGGAGTCGTGCAAATCTTAAAACCAGGAAAAGATAAAAAGTAGATAGAATCCACCGTTGATTTGTGCTTTAAAATTTGGGCAGCTCTCGTCTCAAAAAAGAATTATGCAGCTTTCAATGGGCCAAGCATAGAAGCAACTGTCAAATAATATATAGATTTCAAAGAAAACTCTCAAATAATAATAACTAACTAAAAGAATTTGCGAATTGTTGCCGTTAGGTAATTCGATTCACATTCACTAATCACTCTACAAGACTGGGAGTGGACGGACAGATGAAATAATATTAGGAAAGATGGTACCATGTTATTATACAGTGTCAGAGCTAACGAACCACAACGATGTAAGACGCATTGGCGGGGGCAATTCCGGTCCGAGCAAGCGGAAGGGGTTTGCGGTGGCGATCGGCGTTCACGAAGAGCAGCCAAAGATTTGCTAGATAGGCATCGGAGCAATGGCGGGTGGTTGTTTTGTGGACATTAATCACTCTTAGCATGCATTTACCATCTTATTTGGATTTTCATTGCACAAATAAGCCAAAAGATAATCTTAAAAAGTAAAGAACTTTCGCTCTAAGCTCACAAAGAATGTTATGTTATCTTGCAATTATGTAGTGTTCTCGATGGGTGAGGTGTTATCTTTATATGATAATTGGATACTTACTATAAGTTTATATTAACCATTTGTTATTTTGTAGGTACTCATCCACGGTTTTTGGTTGATGGCTTCGATGTTGCCAAGAGAGCAACTCTTGAATTTCTCGAGAAATTCAAGACACCATTGTTATGGGTGATGAACGACAAAGAGATCCCAAATGATAACAAGAGCGACACTTAGGACAAAGGTAGTTACAATATGTTTCACCCTTTTGATAAGAAAATTTACCTATGTAATATACTCTTTCAAGGTTTACACAAATTTCACTATTTTGCGGTTATGCGAAGGATTGGTGATCGGTTGGTGATATTGTTGTGAATGCGATATGTTTGATTTCTCTTGTAGTTTTTTTTTCTTGAGGCTTTTATGCCACTTCATTGCTAAACATATTTGTATTTTCTGTGTGATCTCTGCTATAGGTTCTATTCATCCGCAAACCTGATGAACCAATTGATCTTTTTATGGTGGAAATAATGCACATGCGCCACAAATTTGATGTCGACACACGTTTGGTCTGTATTCATTTATTTTCTTTGCTCAATCTAGTGTGTTGCCAAATTTGATACTCCCTTTGAAAAAATAGGTTGCACATCTTGTTTAGACATTAGCTTGTGAACTCAACTACCTACTTATTCAACTTTTTGATAATACGAATCTCTGATTGCTTTATCACTCAAATAAATGAACCACAATAATATAAGTTGATGGAATGTAGTGTCAGAATTCTTACCTTGCTGCTTTGGTATTGTTATAGATTGAGGGTCTGTTCCTTGACCATGGTTCTCGGCACCCTGACATGAAGCGCAGGCAGAGAACTGTTAGATCTTGACCTGCAATGTCTCACTAGAATATGAGAAAAGGTGCATACTTTTACAGAGATATGCTTTGTTAGATACTTTGGTTTCATTATAGTTCCATTTATTTTGAATTTAGCTACACCAAATATGGGAAGAGGCGCACACTTCATGTAATTTTTTTTGCGTGCTTGTATCTGTTCATGATATATTTTCATGATCATTGCTAGTCATTTTTTAAAATGGAATATTAAAATAATGCACTTAAAAGATTCATGTTGTCTTCGTATGTGGTTATGTAACAAACAAAATCATTTCAACTTTGTTTAACTCCTGTCATCTCTTGAATGTTATGAGCCAAACATGTAGTCCAAAGGTTGGCTTACAAGCTACTTAGATTGTTTTCTCATTTTTCATCCATCATTGTTGTGATATCAGATATGTTTAACTGACATGTGAATTTCTCAGTGAAATAAATGCAGGATTTTTCTACTCGAATGCAGAACAAAGAGAAAAGATGGTTGCTGCGGAGAGACGGCAAGTTGATGAACGTATCAAGAAGATTATTGAATTAAAAAAATAAGGTAATTTTCTTAGTGTGCCCTGAGTTCATTTTTTCCCTGTACTTGGGGGGGGAATCCTTAACATGTTTCCTTGACATGCAGGTTTGCTCAGGAAGTGACAAAAGTTTTGTGGTAATCAATCAATAGGGAATTGACCCTCCGTCCCTGGATCTCCTAGCTAGAGCAGGGGTAATCAACTCTAGCAGAAAATTCAGGTCTAGATACCCAAGATGTTATCGTCTCTCTCCAGGTATGTACACATCTATTTTTGTTACCCCTCTGTGTTACACTTTATCCAAGTTTGGAGAACTTGTAGTTTTGAACAATTTTTTTGTGCGATCTAAAGAATGAGCATGACCGTGGATTAGTCGTGGGATTGAACCATCACTCTGGGGAACCAATTGACCCCAGATGGAAGGCATCTTTGACAATTACTCTGTGAAACGCCAAATCATTAATTCTGGGTATGTGATGCAGTTATCAGCTTTGCACTTTGATGTTCTTATTAGCCTATTCTCCAAAAAAATATTTTTAAGTGTCCTAGCTAACGTTTTTTCCTCGGTGCAGACCCATCATTGCCTCTTAGTTATTGCTTGTGGATTTGGTGCATGTTTGTATTTGATTTCTGAGGTGTCTTTGTGCACTTTTTATTTACCATTATTGTTTTGCCTAACTGTGATTAGTTAAATGATGATAGTATTATTCCCATGCATTCTAGTAATAACATAACTAATATTTTTACTAATGATTTTTTTGTCAAGACTTGCAATTCATCTGTTTGGGCTCTACATTTGCTCTGCTTTAGATGTTGTCTTTTAAGTGCACTACAAGGTTTAGGCACTTTTTAGCTTTCACTACATTAATAAACTAATTTATCACCAACTGCGCAGGATCTAATTGATGGGTCAATCAATGAGGAGCACATATCGCAAAGATGCGCTCTCTTGGAGCAAGCGATTAAAGAATCTAGAGGAGAGCGCATTTCTCGTAGTGTTACTCAAATAAAAGCATATTTGGGTATGTAAAATAGATTGGTGTTATCATATTATGATAAGGATACTTAGCTATTACTGTTTTGACTACAAGATTTTGGTATGTAAAATAGATTGGTGTTATCATATTATGATAAGGATACTTGGAGATCTCAATGCACTTTTTATTAACTTCACTTAATTTATTCATTTGTTAGAGCTCCAACATACAGTTATATCCCTAAACATCAATGGACATCTTTCTAACTGTAGGCATTTCCTACAAATATTATAGCTTATTTCCTCTTGATTGCTCACTTTAAGCTTCTGTGTATGCTTGAAAGAGTATGGATGGCTAGGTGCAGCTTGCATTTGATATTGCTGTTAAGTGCTTGATAAGCCATGGAGCTGCTTATGGTTAAATGGTGCAAAAGACAATTGATGGTATTTTAACTGCCGACAATGCATCTAACTGCCGGGAAAAACTGATAATCGAGGGCAGTTCAACTGCCGGGAAAAAAACTTATCTAGGGTACTTAACTGCTGGGAAAAAAACTTATCTAGGGCACTTAGCTAGGGAAAAAACTTATCTAGGCACTTAGCTCGCTTGGGAAAACACGCAATCGATGGCAAGTTAATCGCAAGCAATACATATAATCGCCGAAAACTCTAATCACGGAGAAACTCTAGCTCGCCGAAACTCTAATCGCCGGGAAAAATGACTTTTCTAGGGCGCTTAATCGCCGGAATGCACATATCTGTAGGAAATATTTTTCCGTGAAGACTTTCGGCGGGCAGCAACAAGTGCCGGGAATACACATTCCCGGCAGATAAATTGCCGAGAAAAGTAGTTTTTTCCGGCAGTTGCATTGCCCTTAATACTATGCCATGGTGTAGTGGCAGTACTTTAATTTCATCCATCTTTTGTAATTCATGAGCATAGAAAAACTTGGGTTTGATATGCTTAGTGAGAGGACTCTTCACATAACCCATATGCACTTTGTGCAACACAAGCTGCATTATCTTCATAAATAATAGTGAGGTTTTGTGCGGTATTCAATCCACATGACTGCTGAATGTTGTGAATCATCCGCTGAAGTCAAGAACATTCTCATGAGGCCTCGTACAGTGCTATGATTTCCGAGTGGTTCGTCGAAGTAGATACAAGTCTTTGCTTAAACGATTTTCATGAAATTATAGTTCCACCATATAGGAATACATAGCCTGTTTACGACTTTTATTATTGAATAATGATGAGGCTAAGGCTTATACGTAAGCGATGATGGACCCAGATTATGAGTTATGGCTTGAAGCCATGAGATTCGAAATAAAGTCTATGCATGATAATCAAGTTTGGAACTTAGTTGATGCACCTGATGGTATTACGACCATTGAGTGCAAATGAATTTTTAATAAAAAGATAGATATAGATGGAAATGTTCACATTCATAAGGCACAACTAGTCGAAAAGGGTTTCAAACAAATTCAAGGTGTTGATTATGATGAAACATTCTCGCCTGTCGCGATGCTTAAGTCTATCCGGATCATTCTAGCAATTGCTGCATATTTTGATTATGAGATATGACAAATGGATGTCAAAACGGCTTTCCTAAATAGAACCTAAGTAAGGATGTGTACATAACACAGTTTGAGGGTTTTGTCGATCCAAAGGGACCTAGAAAGGTATGCAAGTTTAAGAAATTCATCTATAGATTAAAGCAAGTATCTTGGAGTTGGAACATTTATTTTGATGAAGTGGTCAAAGGGTTTGATTTCATCGAGAATGAAGAAGAACCTTGTGTTTACAAGAAGGTTAGTGGGAGCAAGCTTGTGTTTCTGATCTTGTATGTGGATAACATACTCTTTGGTGAAAATGATATTTCTATGCTTGAATCTGTTAAAACTTCATTAAGAAATTCATCACATTACCATATTTTGTTGGTATAGAATTTTATTTTTATCTTTGTTTTTTGTTCAATCTCTCCAAGCATATGTTAGATTTTGAATCAGGTGATGAAAATATGAGTTATTAAGACTTTTGATAATAATTACAGTGACTATGAACAAAAATTACATAAATAAATTATTGTAATTTATATATGATGAAGTTATAAATGAACTAAAATTTGATTATTTTATGCTGAAAAACTGTCAAATCTTGTATAGACGAACCCATAAAATATTATTGGTGGAGGGCCGCAGCACAAAGAAAAAAAATACTTGATCACCAAATTACGATCTGCGAAAATACCACTGCTAATTTCTTTTGTTAACGCATCTCTGCTATCAAATATGTTGCCAATTTAAGATTTTAAAAATACATTTTTGAAATTCGACGAGGTTTTCAAATTGGATTGGTTGATATAAGATAAATTTGTTCTACATAACATTGCTTATAAAACAAATGGGCAATGTCACACCGGGATGCGGTGGTGCCTTGTGTTGAGGAACCGTCGCTGGCGAGTCCAGTCTGATCGATTACCCTGTAGATAAACTCAGAATCGTAAGAACGGTGCAAGAATATAAGAACAGATTGAACACAGAGATATGATTGGACTTCTGACTTCTCTTTATTGTTCTTCTAAAAATTATCGTACAATAGTTGGGTCCCCCTCATTTATATAGGCTACTAGTTGGATGAGGAGCCCACCTTAGGCCAGAACTCCCAGCATGGGCCCGATTTCTTAACACTCCCCTTGGGCTCTTATCCGTCATGTTTATGTCTCATCAAAACTCCATAAAAACTCAGTGGGGAAATTTTTGGAGAAAGAGTACATGATACATGTTTTGTTGTGCTGCACAAATTACCTCATTAAAAACCTTAGCCGAGAAACTTCAGAAAAACTTATCAATGGAAAAAGAGTACAATCCACCCAATTTCATTTAATCTCAAGGATTTATTCTTTGGGTGCTTGATCTTCGTGATCAAGCTTTAATAAAGAGTTCGTGAAGATTCTCCTCCTGAACTCTGCACTTCTCTAAGTCTCATCATTCCAATTCCATGTATGCATCTTTCAAAGCTAAATGCTGGAAGTGACTTAGTGAATAAATATGCAAGATTTTCACATGACTTAGTATGCAGTACTTTAATTTCATCCATCTTTTACAATTCATGAGCATAGAAAAAATTGGGTTTGATATGCTTAGTGAGAGGACTCTTCACATAACCCATATGCACTTTGTGCAACACAAGCTGCATTATCTTCATAGATAATAGTGAGGTTTTGTGCGGTATTCAATCCACATCACTGCTGGATGTTGTGAATCATCCGCTGAAGTCAAGAACATTCTCATGAGGCCTCGTACAGTGCTATGATTTTCGAGTGGTTCGTCGAAGTAGATACAAGTCTTTGCTTAAACGATTTTCATAAAATTATAGTTCCACTATATAGGAATACATAGCCTGTTTACGACTTTTATTATTGAATAATGATGAGGCTAAGGCTTATAAGTAAGCGATGATGGACCCAGATTATGAGTTATGGCTTGAAGCCATGAGATTCGAAATAAAGTCTATGCATGATAATCAAGTTTGGAACTTAGTTGATGCACCTGATGGTATTACGACCATTGAGTGCAAATGAATTTTTAAGAAAAAGATAGATATAGATGGAAATGTTCACATTCATAAGGCACAACTAGTCGAAAAGGGTTTCAAACAAATTCAAGGTGTTGATTATGATGAAACCTTCTCGCCTGTCGCGATGCTTAAGTCTATCCGGATCATTCTAACAATTGCTGCATATTTTGATTATGAGATATGACAAATGGATGTCAAAACGGCTTTCCTAAATAGAACCTAAGTAAGGATGTGTACATAACACAGTTTGAGGGTTTTGTCGATCCAAAGGGACCTAGAAAGGTATGCAAGTTTGTGAGAACCTGACAAAATTAGAATCTCTTAATCATCATTAAAGACATGTATTAGGATCAATCACAGTAATCACACCTTTAAACTTTCTATTAATAGCAAGCACAGTTGTCATCACAGCATTATCATAACCCAATTCTGGATTAGTTTACAATAGTATTGTTACAACAAATTAAAGTACAGAAATTACATCGTATGATCACAAGAATATATTACATCAGATCAAATCATAATTACAACTTTGAGTTCATTACAAAACGATTAAACAAAGATTTTGCATTGCATATCTCTGAAGCCTTCCTTGATGTATTGTTCGTCCATCGCCGTCCAATCGAACTGCCTTCCTCGACTTAACCCGAAGTACCACTACCAGCTCCAGTTTCCGTCAACCAAACATAAGACCATTCCCAAATCGAAAACCATAGCATAGAGTTAAAATAGAATAGTTTGCCGTCATAGTACAGTAGGAATCACCGCGGTTCCCAGATCAACCTAGGTTAGTTGGCACCGTGAGTATCGAGGTTACCCAAACTGACCTGGATTAACCGGCATCTTGAATTCTCAAGTCACCGAGGCTAAACCAAACCAGTCGGCACCTGGATACCCGCAATACCTAGACCAACCTAAGCGATCGGCGCGTCTTATTACCGTAGGGTTTCATCATTCGGCATTCCCAAATCCAACACCTACGAATACCAGATTTCCTCAGCTCAAATCATACGGCAAAAACCCCACAGAAAGCACAAAGGAATGGTGGCCCAAAATCAGCCTCAGGGAAGTCATTCACTCCCCCATTTAAACTCCACAGTGCACAGATGGAGGATAAGATCATAGTAAAGGTAGAAATGAGCAGGAGCTTAGTAAAACAATCGCAACCAAGAGATAAAACGAATTAGTACCCTTCCCAAAGAAATCCATTCCCCGGCGAAACCCCCCCGCCCAAGACGACCACCATACATCCCCTCAACCATTGCACCCAAGAAACCGGGCCACAAAACCGAGAAAGCCACCCTGTGTTCTTCCCTAAGCCATTCCCCATTCCAAGCCAACACACAAGCCCTTCTAGTGCATTCCCTCCCAGTTCTTCCCAGAAGGAGCAAGAACACAGAGCAAGAGGCCGCACCGGAGGGAGGAAGAAGACCAAGCAGAGAGCGGGAGCAGGAGGCAGGAGAGCACCGGAAGCGTGTTCCATCCCCTCCTAGCCGGTTCAGCAAAAGGTGAACCCAAATCCCACTAGTGTGCACGCCATTTTGCACGACTTATCAATCTCATTTGCATCTCGATCTAAATCCATTCTCATCACGAGCAAGGGATCGGGGTAGAGAAGAGGTGGGTATTACACCACTACGAACACCCAAAGCACCCATCCGTGACCTCCAGATTCGGATCCATCATCATCGTCATGCATACATGAGCATCAACCAACTTTAGTTTTGGTTATCGACAGGTCAGCAAGGAAATCACCAAACCCTAGACCATTAGGGGTAGGAGAACAAACCCTAGTGGACCGAGCCAACCGGCGGGAACACGCCGATCGGGTGAGTGGAGGGAGGTCTAGCCGAGGGCTGGCCGGCCTCGGCACGGGAAGAGGACGTGGAGTAAGGAGCCGAGCCGGAGAAGGCGGCGTAGGGAGGGCCGCAGGAGAGCGGGACGATCGACCGAGTCTGGGTCGGATCGAGGAGCCCATGCGACGTGGCCGGGAGGCCGAGCCGGTGCGCTCTGGCCGAAGAGAGAGAGAGGCGAGGAGTCGAGCCGGCAGCTCTCGCCGCCAGGGAAAGCCAGAGGCCCATGAAGGAGACGCCGGCTGGGAGCCGCAGATAGAGGCGGCGGAGCGCAGGGAGAGGCCGAGAGAGAGAGGAGAAGAAGAGCGGGAGAAGCCGAGAGAATGGGGAGAGAAGCGGCCGGGGATTAGATAGGGTTAGGGTTAGGGGTAGATAGGTAATTTGATAATTAGGGTTAGGGTTTTTAGGTAATTTAGTAATTAGGTTAATTAGGGTTTTGGATGATTAATTAGGATAATTAGGATTTTTGTAGGTTAATTAGGTTTTGGATTAAATTAGGGTTAATAGGGTAGTTAAAATCTGATTTTAAAGAGATCTGCTAACTGAGTCGGGTTACGGGAAAAATATTTATAAATTAAAAATTGGCTAACCAGTAGAAGTCGCATTAACAGTCTATTATCTGCATATCACCAAAAATCACTAAGTATTTCTCTACGTATTATTTGTATTGCCGCTTTGCTTCAGAGGGCGAACCAGTGCCGACAGGAGAAGCTGATAAGAGATTCGTCATCGTCGACCTTTCCAAACATTCTAAAGGCAAGCGATCCTCTTGAACATCAATATAGCTAATTTAAATGTAAACCGTATATTGCTCTATCATATATGTACTGCATCAAAACTATTTCTCAAAATCAAATTGGACTGAGAGGATGAGAAAGATAAGAAAGATGAGAATGAGAATGAGATGAGAATTACTATGTGGGTAAAGGGGGCCTTGATAGAGAAAAGAGATGATGATGATGATGATGATGATGATGATGGTAAGAGATGGGACCCTTTACTCTGCTATAATATAAGGACTAACAAAACTCTTACTCGGTCGGATCGTAAATTCGATGCCAACCATTTCCCGTTTGTGAGGAAAATGCTACTGTTACGTAATTACGTTCTCCATACGGAATGTTGGACACGGAGGATAGCCGGTCCAAGGTGGAGTGTTGGGCTCGGAGGATAGCCGCCCAACCAACATTGTTGGAACTTCGGTGGAGGACAGGTGCGCTCAGGACACGACGGAAAACAATGGGTGGAGACTTAATCACGTAACCTGGAAAAGCGATCGTATTCGAACTCGAAGTCGCATCAAAGGAAATGCGATGGACCCGATTCACGAGAGGCTCGAATAGTTATGGGTAAAGTGGCGCAAGCTGCTGAGTGCTATACAAATCATGAATTCATGCCGATCTCTTGGATTGAGTCTACGGAACCATGGGGTCTTTCTTCTTCCAGAGTGACTAGTAGTATTTTCGAATTAAAATTGCAACTTAATGTTTTAATGGTTTATTTTCGAGAATGAGATGATTTTAGAATTTGTGATAAAGACCGAGATCAGTCATGCAATTGCATTGTTTGCTATTAATGCTTCTGAGTACTTACAGACTCAACCTTGTTAGTATTCTCCTTTGTTAGATCCTAGTCGGTAGGAGCCATCCGAGTGGGACAAAGGACTTGCAGTACGTCATGGCGGAGGAGGAGAAGGCACCAGGCGAGGACTGGCGAGATGGAAGCCATCTTTGACTCGTGGGGCGAGTAGGAGGCGGTAGTTGAGGAACTCGAGGCGAGAGCTCCCTTTGTATCGTGTAATAGCTTTATTAAGAACCCTAGTCTTATGTGGCTACTTGTAATAAAGATGTACGATTTCTATTTTATTGTTCTGCTGCGCAACTCGATAAAATGGCTTGCTATTCGTCGGAGCGGTGTTCTCTAAGGCGACTGAATAGTAATCCGTATGCCTAAGTGTGATTACCTAGGGTAATGACACGAGGCGTCCTAAAGTTTAAGAAATTCATCTATAGATTAAAGCAAGTATCTTGGAGTTTGAACATTTATTTTGATGAAGTGGTCAAAGGGTATCATATTATGATAAGGATACTTGGAGATCTCAATGCACTTTTTATTAACTTCACTTAATTTATTCATTTGTTAGAGCTCCAACATACGCTTATATCCCTAAACATCAATGGACATCTTTCTAATCGTAGGCATTTCCTACAAATATTATAGCTTATTTCCTCTTGATTGCTCACTTTAAGCTTCGTGTATGCTTGAAAGAGTATGGATGGCTAGGTGCATTTTGCATTTGATATTGTTTGTAAGTGCTTGATAAGCCATGGAGTCGCTTATGGTTAAATGGTGCAAAAGACAATTGATGGTATTTTAATCGCCGACAATGCATCTAATCGCCGGAAAAAAGCGATAATCGAGGGCGCTTCAACCGCCGAAAAAAACTTATCTAGGTACTTAATCGCTGGGAAAAAACTTATCTAGGGTACTTAATCGCCGGAAAAAACTTATCTAGGGCACTTAATCGCCGGAAAACACGCAATCGATGGCAGTTAATCGCCGCAATACATATAATCGCCGAAAACTCTAATCACGGAGAAACTCTAATCGCCGGAAACTCTAATCGCCGGGAAAAATGATTTTTCTAGGGCGTTAATCGCCGAAATGTACATATCTGCCGGAAATATTTTTCCGTGAGAAGATTTTATCGCAGGCAACAAGTGCCGGAATACACATTCTCTGGCAGATAAATTGCCGAGAAAAGTAGTTTTTCCTACAGCTTGCATTGCCTTTAATACTATGCCATGGTGTAGTGGCGATTTTAATTTCATCCATCTTTTGTAAAGTTTAAGAAATTCATCTATAGATTAAAGCAAGTATCTTGGAGTTTGAACATTTATTTTGATGAAGTGGTCAAAGGGTTTGATTTCATCGAGAATGAAGAAGAACCTTGTGTTTACAAGAAGGTTAGTGGGAGCAAGCTTGTGTTTCTGATCTTGTATGTGGATAACATACTACTGGTCGGAAATGATATTTCTATGCTTGAATCTGTTAAAACTTCATTAAGAAATAGTTTCTCAATGAAAGATTTAGGAGATGCATCATATATTCTTGGTATAAGGATATATAGAGATAGATCTACAAGGCTAATTGGATTAAGCTAGGATATGTACATTGATAAGGTGTTGAAACGGTTCAACATGCAAGATTCCAAGAAAGGTTTCTTGCCCATGCCATATGGTATTGATGTTAGCAAGACTCAATGCCCTACGACCACTGATGAGCGCGACAAAATGAGTAGAATTTCATATGCTTCGCCTATCGGATCTATCAGGTATGTTATGCCGTGTACACGACTAGATTTGTCGTTTGCTTTAAGTGTTATGAGCAGATATCGGTCGGATCTAGGTGAAGGTCACTGGATAGCGGTCAAGAATATCCTTAAGTGCTTTAGAAGGACTAAGGATGCATTCCTTGAGTATAGTGGTGACGAAGAGCTGTTCATAAATGGTTACACCGATGCTAGCTTCCAAACCAACAAGGATGATTTCATATCACAATCAGGGTTTGTGTTTTATTTGAATGGAGGAGTAGTAAACTGGAAGAGTTCTAAGCAGAGAATGGTTGCTGATTCTACAACAGAGGCTGAGTACATTGCAGCTTCAGAAGCTGCAAAAGAGGTCGTAGGATTAAAAAGTTCATTTGCGAATTGGGTATGGTTTCGAGTGCTTCTAGTCCAATGGATCTCTATTGTGATAATAGTAGAGTCATTGCATAAGTTAAGGAGCCTAGATCGCATCAAAATTCCAAGCACATACTTTGGCGATATCACATTATTCGTGAGATCGTTAAGAGGGGTGATGTGAAGATATGCGAAGTGCACACGGATTTGAATATTGCTGATCCGTTGACAAAGTCTCTCCCGCAACCTAAATATAAGGCGCACACAAGAGCAATGGGTATAAGATACATATATGATTGACTCTGGTGCAAGTTCGACCAGGTATGAACTAGTCGTATAATGATACTACCAGATCCAGACTAGTCATATGGAGATACGAGCTGATCATAGACCGGTCGAACATGACCAAGTGTACACAAAAGCCATGGATATTCGATACCTATTTGATTGACTCTAGTGCAAGTGGGAGACTGTTGGTGATATGCTCTAGAGGCAATCATAGAGATGATTGTATCACGTCTATGTTTATGTGTTATTGAATAAGTGTTATTCTGTTCCTTCAATGAATCATCAGTTATAAAGATTAACGAGTATGCGACTTGTTGGTGAAGCTCTTTTAACTTATGATGATTTCATTCTAAATGTATCCCTGGTCGGATGTCACTGGTCAGAACACTAGTGACTATATCGACCAACATATGTATTGATTGATGACCATATTTCACTGGTCTTAGATATAGGGATATCGAATCAATAATGTGAACATATGTTGAAGAATATGGTGTTGGATTGACCCACCTTGAGACACTGCTGAGATTGTTATAATTTCATGTGTCATTAGTTGGTCTCAAGCAATGATGATGTATAATCCTTAGACCTGAGATCAACATGGTTTCCTACATGTATAAGAGTACACTTTGGGGTTGCCAAACGCTACTCCGTAACTGGGTAGTTATAAATATAGTTTTCAAGTATACTATGAAATATGCGGAGGAATGTGACTGGTTGGATATGAGATTTGCCTCTCCTAACGTAATAGGAGAGATATCTTTGGGCCTCTCGATGTGGTCGGATAAGGCAAGTGCATGGCCATACCACTGGTGGTCGAAGAGTTCGACCACATGAAGTTATCCGATACTTGATCGAGAAAGTATTGAACAGTCCATGTAAGACACAACATCTTACCTGGAGTTCAACCAGATATCGTGAGGCAAAGGGAGAATACATGAGCAGGTCTTTCAGTTCAATTAGATACGGACTAGTCGTATAGAGATACGAGCTGGTCGTAGTCTAGTCGAATATGGTCACTAAGTGGTCGAAACCTAGTCATAAGGAGTTACGAACTGGTTAAGACCAAATATGACCTGGTCGTATAGAGAAACGAGCTGGTCGTAGTCTGATCGAAACCTGGTCGTATGGTGTTACTAACTGGTCGAGACTATATACGATCTGGTCGTATAGAGATATAAGCTGGTCATAAGTGATAAGGACTTGTCGTAGATCCTATTGCATTAAGGTTCGTCCGATATAATTCGTGTGTATTCGGGAATCGTTATGTCCTGCTAGTTGCCGCTAACGACTCGTGATAGGAAAGGAGTTTCCAAGTCACAACCGATTACGCATAAACCTACAGGGTCACACACTTAACGAGTTGGAACAAACCAGTACGGATACGATTCGTCAAACATGTTCGGATATGATCCATCACAGGCACTATATAAGGGGATGCTTGAGACTATTGGGAGGGAGAAGATTCACGTAACAGACAAGACACACGGAAGTCGTGAGTTGAGTTGTTCATCCGAAACCCTAGCTGCCATCTTCTTGAGATTCCTACCGTACGAGTTGGTGCTAGCATATCGTCGTACGGTTGTTCCTTCCCTGGACGTGTGGATACCATAGAGGCACTACTTGTGTTGCTCTTAAGCTAAAGGACGATCCGCGACCTTGGCGAGGAACTCGATTGGTTGCTGGAAGAGACGATCGACTACGAGGACGATCGACTATCGACTACGGACGATCGACCACGGTGGAAGATCGACTATGACCACTACTTTAACGCGCTCTTCATTGGACCATGCTGCTCTAACCCTTCTTCCGCTGCACTTCGCGTCTGGTGGTAACGATATATGATCTCTTACTTACATAGCATCCTGATTTACGTGGTAGAATTTTTAAATTACCAGCTAGTGTAGCCTACCCGTATCTCTTCATCACGGTCGTCGATTGGAAATAACACAAATCAATCCCCTCGGGACCCTCAAGAATAATCCAATAATCCCTTGACCGTAGTAAATTTTGAAATTGGTGGCATCCGACATATTTGGCGTACTACAACGGAAACAAAGTTTTCACGATTAACCACATATCTAAAACTAAATTATCCACCGAAAAGGATTATGTACAATATACCACACTACGTAACTATACATCTGAAACTATGTAATCCAATCGGTTAAAATTTTTTGCCTAAAGGGTGGAGGTCCGGACGGACAGCTTTTCGCTAGCTTCTCTCATCTCCTCTACTCCTCTCTGCTTCTCTCTCTTCCCTTCCATATTTCTCTTTTTTCTTAATAAAAGTCAGCTATGCCAGAATTTTGAGGTCTTTTATAGGGTAGATTATGCCACCATTTGGAATGACTTTGTGGGATCCTTGTCGCCAGTTGAAATGGCGACAGGAACCTGTCGGCAGAGTGGTGACATGTCGTTGTTGCTATTTCTACTGGCGATAGAGACCTCTCTACACTGTTCAAGTTCCTATCACCATTCTCTAGACTACTATCGTCATTTGGAATGTTTACTATCACTATCGTCATTTTAAATGGCGACAGTAGCTTAGTTTTGTAAACAAAATTTGACTATTTATTTATATTATTTTAAAAAATAATATTATTTTTTAAATAATCGTCTGAGAAGGAGGGTCACTGAAATCATTTTTTTTAAACCAGAACCTCAGGCTAGCATAGCTAAAAAAAGGAACAAAAATGTGAACAAATTTAGCCTTTGTTCGGCTGGGCCTAGCTATTGGGGCGAGATTCCAAACAGCCATTTGCTCCTCCTGCGGAGCGCCACTACATTACTTTCCCGAGCCCTGACGACCATGAGGAGGTAAACACGAACCGCCGCCACCGTGCCCGTCCACCGCCATGATGAACCACGTCAAGTCGTCTCTCCTCTCCGGTCAGCGCCCGCATCATCTCGCCGCGGCTTCGGCGGCGGCCCCGCAGCAGCTGGTGGCCGCCGCATCGTTCCACTCCACCCCTCCCCTGCAGCGGAAGCGCAAGACCCAGTGGCACCATGTAACCACCTGTTCCGTCCATTCACCCCCTCTGTTTTTTTTTAATAGCTGTTCCTCGTTTTCGTTGAAAAGATTGTTCCTCTTCGGGTGATCTGCGCCTGGTTTGCGATTTGATCGAGAAGCTGTTCGATGAAATGCATGTGTGGCGGAAAGCTTGCGGTTCCATCGGTAAATTGTTCGTGTGCTCGACGAATTGTGTGCTGGGAAGAAAATATGTGCGTTCGCACTGTGTAGTTCTTGCTTGATCTGTTGGAGGAGGAGTTTCGTATGAGAAAACCATGTTGGCTGGCGTTAGGGAGATTTGGTGTTTGTTTAGACTGCTCTTAACGTTGGTACGTGCGAAATCTTGGGAGTTTCTTTTTTTTATGCGGTGCATTTTCGCGTGTATTGCTCGTTGTGTGCTTCATAAAAGGGATGCTCCTCAGGGAACTCTGTTAGTGACTTGTGTTCGATCCCATAGGGCTTGGGTGTAGTGAATTTGCATTCCGCTGTCCAAAGTATGATTGTTTTTCGTTGATGTCAAGACGTTTTGCTTTGTTCAGCATGTTTGCCTGGCCAGCCCGCTTAAGTTTTCCTATTTTCTAGCCTTTTGTCTAGTTAGAAGGGTGGGTGTGATAGCTGATGATTCACAAGAGACAATGAGTTCTCACTGCAAAATAGTTCGTGTCATGAACAGAGAAAGAGTCAACACTATTTTTCTTTTGCTTTGCCACAGAGGTTCAATTATTATGCGAAACACAGGAGAAATAGAGAAACAAAAAGGACAATGCTACGGAATATCTCCGAGTATGCCGAGTACCTCTTCCAGGTCAGTTTTAACTAAATGTTTGGCATCTTTGTGTCATTTCAGTTTTGATCATTTTGTTATTATGTTGGCAAACCTGGAGTAAATATATTAGGATTAGCTCCCACAAATCCTGAAAATCTACTGGCCATGGGATTATCAAACTTAGATCAATGTGTTACTCATTATCCTACAAGAGTGTAGAATTCAAGAATCAAGAGAATGATATAGGTTTTCCCCTTTATTTCTTTGCTGGAAATTTTGGGAGGAAATAAAAAAGAACCAAATAATTTCCATGTATTTCTGTATGTTTGCATAAAGTTGCGCTATTTTAGCTTCCAATGTTTTAGGACTGTTCACTTTTATTCTCACTATAATTTTGGTTGCAGCTTTCAACCAAAATGACTCCCCAAATATTAAATGCTGATATAAGATGTTCCGGACCATTTAGACATTTTTGTTTATGTTGATGTTCAGAGTTGGCGGGATGAAGATGAAAAAACTGATGCATCTAGCGGACCTTCTTGGTTTAGAGGGCACCGTTGGGTCAGGGATTCAAAGACTAATAGTTTCCGCCCACATGATTTTTATTATGGAAATTTCAGAAGCAGGGGTACTGTACTTTATTCATTTTCTCTCTATCTAATCAGTAAATTTGAATTATTCTTTTCTTCAGCACTGCAATTTAATTCAGAATCGACAACTTAACCTGGATATAAAATGTGCATACAGTGAACCTTATAAAGTTTAGTTGTTTCTTATCTGGGAACAGGAGGATTTGAGTTTTGCACAAGTGGTGAAGATGAACCAGAGACTGTGTTTCGTAATGCTTTTCGTGGGAACCAGCACACATATTATTGGACTTTTGACTCTGATAATTTTCAGTGGAGGAACTCTAGACATTCTCATTCAGAAAGCTCAAGACGTTGCAGTTATGAAACTGACGATGAGGGCGATATATCCACTCAGACAGAGGTATCTTTGGCCCGGCAAGCTCTTGGATTGAGTACTTCTGGTCCACTGAAACTTGAAGATGTTAAAAGCGCGTAAGATCATTGATGCTTTGAGCATTTTCCTAGCTTTGGTTTTTTTTAAATGTTATGTCGTGGTACATTGTATCCTTCAGTTCTTTGATGTGTTAAGATTGTTTTATCCTTTATTTCTTTTTCTTTTCATACTAGATACCGAACAAGTGCACTTAGATGGCATCCAGATCGTCACCATGGCTCATCGAAGGTAATCTTGCTACATCTGAGTTTAATTTATGATTCTTTTTTGCAAAGTTATTTGTATAACTTTGTTTTGGTCTGTAAATAATCTGCTGTTTTAGATAGTCTGCGGCATAATTGTCCTGAGTTCACATGAGGTGCTACCGTGTGAGATAAGATTGAGCCTACATCAAAATGAGATATGGTTATACAAACTAAAGATAAAAAACTAAACTTACATATCCAGATCCCCTCTTGCGACATTTATCCTTCATTCAAATGCTTTAGGAGTGCATCTCCGACCTTCCTTATAATGCACTACACAGCCTATAATTAATTCAACATTAGATCAATAAGGATTGGTTAGCAGCTCACCTAGGTTCCTTACAACACACGTGTTACCATGACATATGTAGTACCTGGAAAAGGTTACATTGTCTAGTTTGATGTTTTGTACATCTGTATTTCAATTACCACAAGCACTTTACTGTTATATCTGTTTGTCTATGGAACTCATGAATAATTCGTATCTTCTTCCATGGACAGGCTACTGCAGAGGAGAAATTCAAGCATTGCAGTGCAGCATACAAGACCTTATGCGATAGTTTGGCTACTGCATAAAAATAATTGTGATAAGCAGATCTGAGCTACATTAGTCCCTTCCACCAGCAGATCAACTTCATAACTGCAAATTCTGCAGGACTGCCTATGACCCGCAAATCAACTTCATATCTGCACATTCTGCTAGGCTGCCTGTGTTCATGAAAACTCCTACCATCCCAATACAGAGAATTGCTTTGCTCTCGAAGGAATTGAGTAGAGCCAAAATTGATGAGATAATGTGGAATTACTGTACCATGTAACATTTTTTTTTCACAGGTCAATGTTGTAATTTTAGGGATAGGAAAACATATTTATACCGCTCGGGATTTTGTCGTGACTGGGTTATTGAACCCCCAATTTAGTCAGTTTAATTGGATGTTTTCTATGGGTTCTTAATCTTAACATAACCGCTGACTACATTATGATCTTTGTTACTTATGTTGAAGCAATCAAAGTGCTTTGATCAATCTGAAATTTGCAATGTTTTGTTTCACATCCATTTGTTCAGAATTGTGCCCTGTGGACTTCTCGTGTTCCTCCTTTGGTAATGGGTTGCAGCAGGTTTTGAATGATCTTTTATTACATGAAACTTTTTTTTATAGGTGAGAACAATTGTTAGTGCATTGATTTTAGGTTACGGATTCAAATTTCGGAAAATCAAAATGGAAAAATCCACACAAATAAATCGAAGATAATGTGGGGCTATGCTATGGTTGACCTTTATTGCATTGAACTGCGCTTTATCAATAGTACGTGGTTTTTTTTGACAGGTCAATACGTACACCTGTTGCACTATCTCAAATTTCCAATTAGGTCATAATCAACTAAAAAGATGAGACAATTTGGAGTAAAACAAGCAGTGAGCACTTTCACTGTACAGCTGAAGCGGAAGTCCAGCAGGATTGACATTGTCTAAACAAAAACAAATTGTGATCTCAGAACAATATCGAGCATATCATACAACAATTTAATACAAGTTTATATCAGCCAGAGTTACAATAGGATTTCCAAAATCAAAGTGCCATCATCATCAAAGCTTAAAGTCAATTACAAACAAACAATTAGTAATTAATACAATCCCTGAGATAAATTACAATATGAACTCATTGCAATTAAAATTAAATAATTAATGTGAACCCATAATTTGATACAAGAACGCATTACAAACATTAGTGTAATATTAATGCAACCTCAAAATTACTTACAAGAATGTGTTACAAACTGAAGATAATGCAACAATAAAAGTACAACATAAGAATTTGCAGCAATAGCTATTCACATCATACCAATATAAAAATTTACAAATTGGTGTACATTTCAAAAAGAATAAAATAAAATCCTGCATTGCATATCGCCAAAGCCCTCTTTGGTCCTCCTGTCCATTTATCATCAACCCTCACTGTACACAAGAAAGTGATAAGGTCAAGACTTCTTGAACAGAGGGAAGGGATAGAGCTTTGCACAGAGGAAAGAAAGAGAGCACAGCAGAGCCATTTCCCCTGGCCGAGAGCCACTTTTAGCTCACCCACATAGCACAGCTCAACCATAGCCAGAAATACCCCCCTCCCATTCCCGTGCAACTGAAGCAATGCCTTACTCCAAAGCCAAAATAAACAATTCAAGTTTCCAGTCACAGTGAAGGCAAAAAGAGATAGGATCATGGTAAATAGGAATAGGGCCATGGTAATAAGGGAAAACACAGTTAAGGGATAAGCTAGCCGTGCAGTGCACTAGATAGGGCAGTCAAATGCATCCCCCATTCATATGCATTCCCCCAGTCAATGCATCCCCCAGGCCGGTGCATTCCCCAGCCAAACCCAGCCAAATACATCTCCCCCAGAGTTCATCTCCCCCCCCACATAAGCCTTGGCAATTGCATCAGACTGGAGATAAGGCAGCCGAAGCCTCCCCTCTGAAGCTTTCAATCCAGCCAAGGCCTCTCATACTCCCAGCACACCAAGCCACACTTCACAGCCGAAAGAGAATAGAAGTAAGGCCAGGAGCAAGCCAAGCTACCAGAAGCAAGAACCACCACAAGACAAGCCTCCCACTGCCATTTCCCCCTCCCACTTCTTCTCAGTCGAAAGGTAAGAACACAGCCGCAGCAAGGGAGCAAGAGGAGGAAGGAAGCTAGGGAGCCAGGAAGAAGAGGAGGGCACCAACACGGGCCAGCACTACCATCCCCTTCCACCAACCCCTCATCCTAACAAGAGGTAACCTCGTTACACCTCCGTATGCACTGCTAGTATACACATCATTCACATATATCACTAGATCTCAGTAGCATCAAAGTATAGCTCTTAGTTCATCCCATCACAGAGCAAGGGGAGGGATCAGGGAGTAGAGAGGAAGGGGGTGGTACCTCAGTGTAAACCGCGACCGAACCACCACCATCACCCTCCATGTGCATCAACCCAATCCATCTCCACCAGTAGCATGCCCACCCCAGCATCGTACTCATGCATCATCAAATAAACAACCACATCAGAAGAATAAAATCCAAGTCAAAACAATAATAAAGGAAGAAGGGAGGGAGTGCACTAGGAGCAGCCCATGGGCCGGTAGAGGCGCGCGTGGAACCGAGAGCAGAGAGGGAGGAAAGACCGACAAAAGGAATCGAGCCGCGCAGGCAGCCGAGCCAGACTGGCGGGGCCGAGCGCCGGCGGCCGAGGCCGGGCGGCAGAGGCGTGGCGGCCGGCCACGGGCCGAGGGAGCAGGAGGCGCCGGGTGGAGCCACCGAGGAGGAGGCGCCTTAGGGCCGGAGCGAGGCGGCCGAGCCAGTGGAGGAGCAGGCCTGGCGCCGGCGGCAAGCGAGCGCCGGCCGAGCCGGGAGGAGAGGAATCGCCAGGGAGAGAAGGAGAGAAAGGCGGAGAGGATGAGGGGAGGCAGGGGCGAGTCGGTGTCAGCAGGAGGGATTAAGAGAGAGAGAGAGAGAGTGATTAGGGTTAAGGGTAGTAAAAAGATGAATTAAGAGGAGAGTATAAATAAATTTTAGTATATATTAGTGGCTATAGATTTGACCGTTTAAATTTGAGATTTATTAGTAAGGAGTATCGATACTAGGTAAATATTAGACCTGTAGAGAATAAAATCAGGCGAAACATGTACTAATTAATGTGAGACTTTAGAAATGAATTAACCGCCTTTAGAATTCACTATATTAAATGCAACAACCTCACGTGTTAGAGATAATTTATTCGAAATAGATTAGTTAGATCAAACACCAGCATAAAACCAATTAAACGTATTTGTGCGAATAAAATTTGAGAAACCTAGTAAAATGTGAGTGCGAGTAGTATTTTATTTCCGCACGCTAAACCGCAAGTTTCACAAATTCAAGCATAGAGACAATAGGCCGTAGAACAACCGCAGTTGGGGAGTGCTAACTCAACAGGGGATCCAAAAAATGTTACTAAATTAAAAATCAGCTAACAAAGCCAATTAACTCATTATTGTACACCTAATAGCACGCAAATACCACTAAGTATTTATTTATTTATTTATTATTCGCACCGTCGATTAATTGCAGAAAAAGAACCGTCGCAGGCAGGAGTATCTGATTCCGATTCCGTCGACGCTGATCTTTCCTACATTCCTAAAGGCAAGCTTTCCTCTTGATCATAAATATAGCTATATTAAATGTAAACCGTATTTTGATGTATTTTATATCTATTGCATGAAAACTATATTCAAAAACTCAAATATAATCAATGAAATAATGAGAAAAGATAAGAGAAAAGAAATGATGAATGAAATGATGAAAGAGATGGTGAATGAGTTAATATTATGGCTGGTAAAGGGGGCCAGGGCAGGGGAAAAGATAAAAGAAAAAAGAAAGATGATGATGAGGTAAGAGGTGGGACCCTTTACATATGGATAGTATATAAGGACCAACAAAACTCTTACTCGGAATGAGGTCGTATTTAAGTGCCAACCATTTTCCCATTTCGACGGGCAAAAAATGCTACCTTGTTACGTAATTATGCTCTCCACACCAGGGTAAGTAATATGTGTGAGTGTGGTGTGAGAAGAGGCGCTATAGCGCTAGGTGGAGTGTTGGGTGCAGAGAGGATGAACTGGCCCAACCAACATTACCAGAACTCGGTGGTGGCATCATAACCTCACCAGATGGTCGCCAGATTTGTTACGCCATGCGACTGGAGTTCCCAACAACCAACAATGCTTCCGAGTACAAGGTGTTGCTTCTTGCCTTGCGAAGGGCAAGGGAGTTGGATGCGAAACGTATATTCATCAAGACAGACTCACGCCTTGTCGCAGGGCACTTGGATAGAACTTTTACAATAAGGGATCCAGAGATGGCACGGTACTTGGCGGCAGTCTAGGCCGAAGCGAAGCACTTTCACGACATCACCGTTCAAAACATCCCAAGAGACGACAACGGCGCAGCGGATAAACTGGCCAAAATGGCCAGCTCAGGCGAATGCTCTCCTCCGGACGTCATCTACAGCATAGTACTCAAGCCTTCCATCAACCCGAAGATCCAGGGGCTGCCCCGGAAGCACCAGGGGCTGCCAGGCAGCCCTACGTGAGGACTCGCAAGGTTCTCCAAATAGAAAACAGGGATTGGCGAGACGTTATCTGCAAATACTTGGACGGAGATGAGCCAGATGACGCTACCGAAGCCAACCGCGTAAAGCATCGAGCGCGCAACTACCACATCATCGACGGCCAGCTGTACAAAGGAGGCATTTGCGCCCCTCTGTTGTGATGCATCTCCCGAGAGGAAGGCCAATCTTTGCTAAAAGAAATACATGGAGGCCTCTGCGGGGCGCACCAGGCCCCCCGAGGCATCATCTCCAAAACCTTCCGATAGGGTTTCTATTGGCCTACAGCGCTGCGGGACGCGCAAGACCTAGTGTAGCACTATCAAGGCTGCCAGTGGGCAAGTCACAGTAGCAAAGCACCCGCAACACCGCTTCAGCCGTTGGCACTAGTGTGGCCCTTCGCTCGACGGGGACTCGACATCATCGGGCCATTCCCAATGGCAAGAGCAGCCTTCGCTTCGCCCTCGTCGCTATCGAGTACTTCTCCAGATGGGTGGAAGCCGAGCCGGTTGCGAAAATAACGGTGGCAGCGGTGCAACGCTTCTTATGAAAAAATATTGTATGTCGATATGGCGTACCCCACGATATCGTCACCGACAATGGCACCCAATTTGACTCCGAGGCATTCCGAGCGTTTTGCGAAAACATTGGCATCACATTATGTTTCGCATCGGTTGGTCACCCTGAGTCAAATGGAGCAATTGAGAGGGCAAATGGTAATTTACTATCAGGCCTATCCAAACGGCTTGTAGGTATACCCAAGGGACTATGGCCGGCGGAGCTCGAGAAAGCTCTGTGGGCAATTCGCACCTCACCCACAAGAGCAACGGGTTTCTCCCCATTCAAACTGTTATTCGGGGATGAAGCAATGACTCCATACGAATTCCAGGCGAAGTCCTTTCGGACAACGCACAGTGCAAGCTCAGAGGATAGAAGCACATCAGTGGACCTCCTGGAAGAGCACCGAGTCCAGGCCATCTCAACGATGACGAAGTATGATGAAGGGGTAGCTAATGTGTACAACAGAAAATTACGCATCTGCAACCTTGCACCCGGTGATATGGTACTTAAACGTGCGGCCAACACCACGACCATAGGAAAACTAGAATCCAAGTGGGAAGGCCCTTACATCATCATCAGACGCACAAGAGCGGGATCGTATTATATCGCAAAACCGGAAGGGCAACAGCTCGACAAAATGTGGAACACAAAGATCCTCTGAAAATACTACCTGTAGAATACAACCCGGTTGCAGCCGGAGAGTAACTCCGCACTTACGTAACTGGTGTTTGTATCAAACTTGTAATATCATGTACAAATTTGCATCAAACTTATAAGGTCATGTACAAATAAATGTATAGAAAAGGTGCACACTAACTCCCCCTCGGACTGCGGCCTTCGAAACCGCTTCGCGGAATATAAAAGGGCTCCCTCGGAGCCTTATTTTAAAAGGTACGGGGGACGGCGCAGGCTGCGCCTCCCCCTCAAAATGGGATCTTTGGATATACAAGCCAAACCATCTTACATAATATGGGAAAAATTCCCTAAACAATACTACAAGTTACACGCTATACGAAAAGCTCAACAACTACAGTATAGGTACACGACGATATACATACATAAGTGCCCCACAAAACTGGGGCGCGAAATACTACTCCCCACTGGACTCCCCCGCTTCGCTCATGACTGGGTCTTCCGGGGCGAAAACGACACCTCGTTTCTCCCAGAATGCGCTAATCTCCGTGCATGCCTGGGCAACCTTACGTTCCCGAAATTGATGAAACTGCTCCATAGACTCCTTCGGATTCGCAAACTTACATCGCTGCCGCTTCGCGCCGTGGTGCACAACACCACGGTAGCACAGCTTCAAAGTCCACTTGGACAAAATAGCCCGTTCATATTTTGTACCACGAGGTGGTATGGTCGTTTTCACATTTTCACCTTCCGAGGGTCGTACACCTCGGCGAGCGGCACAACCAAACCTCACCAGTACAGCCTAGCCAAAGCAATAAGGTAAGCTATGAAAATTATGAGATAGCGCGGTAATTGTTTCTTTTCATTCAAAAGTCGAGGATTACAAAAAAAACAACAACCCCCACACGCCACCGTTCGACCACGGGGCCAAAGTGGGACAAATATTTACAACTCAAAAACCCACGCGTCAAAAAGCTACAATAGGGCGGAGGGTCACACCTTGTTAGCGGTGGTGGCCCCCTGCTCGCCGCCGCCATCGGTAGCCGCCACGGTTTTTTCCTTCGCTTTGTGCTCCAAAACCTTGCGCAGGGAGCTCATTGTTGCGTCACGCCTCTGCGGCACCCAGAAGGCTTGACCAAAAGCGTTGCTCGCTTTCTGCACCGCACGATTATCCGCAGAAACCACCGATGAAGAGGCAACAAGCAGGGTGCGCGTGCCGAGGGCATCCACATGCTCACAGCCGGCCTTCTGCAGCGACACGAAGGCCGGTGTCCAAGCCGCCTTCGCGCAATGGTCGCCGTATGCCCGCGTGGCAGGTAGGCAAATCTCACCAGCACGCCGAAGTCGGTCAAGCGTTTGGTCGATTTGAGCAATTGTATGTCTCCGGGGCGGGGGCAAGGCTCCGAGCTCCGTGACAGTATTGTCCATCTGTTCCATCGTATCCCAAGAGACACGATAGACCGTCTCGGAGAATTCTCTCTCTGCCTCAATTTCCGCTTCAAGTTGCCGGCGGGCGCCCCGGAGCGACTCCACTTCCTCTCGAAGCTTGCCTCGCTCAGCCTCTAGCTCGGTGACCTATGCCTCAAGCCCAGCCATTTTTTCGGTTAGGGCTTCGTGCTCGGAGCGCAGCGACTCATTCCTCGAGTGCTCCGAGTTGATATGCCCTTGGATCTCTGCATAGCCGCGATCAATACTCCCTTCGAGGGCGCGGGACAACATTAGATTCTGTGCAACAAGTGCCCACCATATATATATATATATAAAGGAGGAGAAAGGGAAAGGGACATGCCTTGGCATCATTCGCCTCGATCGAGCGCAGCATCCCCTGCAGAGACATTCTCTCGAACAGGCGCTCTACTATCGAAGGGGTGGCGAATCGAGCCACCTCCTCGCATACAGTGGTTGCGCCGGGGCTCAGCTTGAAGTTGTTCAGGCATAGCGTCCTGACATCGGCCTTAAGCGAAGCCCCGGGAGCAACAGGAACAGCTTGCCCGCAGGACGACCCCGCACCGGACCGTTCCCCAGTGCCGCCATTGCCGGTCGTTCTTCGAACCACCGGCACCAGCGTCACCACCAGTGGTTCCTTCATCACAAGTGGCTATAAAAAATATACATATATACATTATGGGCATCCCGACAACAACTCGGCCAGTATTTGAAACAAAACATACCCGCGGCGACGGGGGGATCCTCAACTAGTGTGTCGGTTGAACAACACCTGTACACGTGCGAGGGCGTCCCAACCGACGACTCCTCGAGGGCTAAGCTCGCCACCTTAAAAGAGCTGGTATCCCTCGTCGGAACGCCGAGGTCACAACGGGACGCAACGTTGTTATCACCCGAGGTCCAGAGGAAGACTCTGTTGAGCACACTTGCTCAACCCGCTCCACAGGGCGGCGAGCTACCTTCGTGCCTCGGAAGGGTGAGTCCACCCTTGCGTATCCTGGCCTACCAGGATCCGAGGGCCCGCCACATTGCACAGGCACCGCGTCCATGGGCCCTGCAACATCCAAATCCTCCTCCCAAGACGCGCTTTTCTTCCGTTTCCCCTCATCAGGATCGGGACGCTCGGCCAAACGAGAGGCTTGATATGAAACGCCCGGTTGAGACGAGGCTCGCGAATCACAAGTCCTCGTTTTGAGTGCTCCTCCCCAGTGTAGGGCCCCAAAAATTGCTCCGCAGCTCGGGCCGCCTCGTCGATAGGTAGCACCGCCCGTCACCCTAGTATAAGTTCAGAAAATTGACGATCAAGAGATTTCAAATACAAAAGCAATACATACCATCTTCCCCACAGGGCAAGTCAAACGAAGGAACACCGCTCCTCGCGGTTCCAAGCTTCACGTCCCAACCACGCGCAAGCGGCCATAGCCGAAGCGCGCAAAATTCCTCCACAAGATCCCGAGTGGACAACCTTCGCGTAACGCTTAGCAAAAGTCGCAAGAAGAGCTTCCTCGCGAGAGATCAACTAGATCTCTCGCGAGGGAACAAGTTGAATAGGAGCACCGGAGGATTGAGGACCATCGCCCGACGAGGACTTATGGTAGAACCACCTTTGGGTCCAGTCCGTTTCCCATCTATTGCGGGACGCGGGTGCGGGCAGGTACCAAAGGCAGCGCGTCTTTGGTTGAAAGTTTACGCTTCCCAAGTTGAGCGTTTCTCCTGTGCCCTTCTTCTTCTTAGGCTGGCAGCGCCCATCATGAAGATACGCGAATAAACGACCTTCTCCGGTCGCTCCGACCGATCGCATAACCCACTCAAAGACGGCCAGCTTCACAATGGAATTGGGTGTCAGCTGCGCAAGCTCCACCCAGTATAGCCGAAGCGCACAGGACACCAGCTCAACGCAAGGGAACCGGAGGCCCGCGTCCAAGAAGGCAACAAAAATGACTGCCTCGTCCTCCCGAGGCTCCGGCACCACCTCCGAACCTGGCGCTCGTACTAGAGACAAGTCAGCAATCTTGCCTTCATCTACAAGCGACCGAAGAATCGCCGGAGTAACAACTGATCGGCCCAGCTCGTTCGTTAGAACCGAAGAGGACCCGCCATCTCGCGAACGCAAACCAAACGACGCAAAAAACGAAGAGACGCGAACCAATTGCAAGCCGACACGTGTTCCACACTCACTCCAACATAAGCAACCGCAACCCTAAAGGTCACACCAATAACACCCTAAAGGCCAACACGAGCAACAACGCTTCGCCAGGCCGAAGGGGACGATGTGCCCGGACCCTTCGGGAAGAGCGGCGTGGTTTCAGCCTTGGCGAAGCTCGACCTCGACCGTGAGGGGTTTGTCGTAGGGGCGGCCCCACCAACCCCAACGGCCAGACAAAGCCACCTCCGGAGAAGAGCCGAAGCACCCCCGGAGGGTCCTTGGCGCTTCGCGACGCCCGGAGCAGTAGGCCCTCCGGGCACCTCCAGAGATGAGTCGAAGCACTCCCGGAGGGTCCTCGGGGCTTCGCAACGCCTGGAGTAGTAGGCCCTCCCAGCCACCTCCGGAGAAGAGCCGAAGCACTCCCAGAGGGTCCTCGGTGCTTCGCGAGGTCTGGAGCAGCAGGCCCTCCGGGCCACCTCCGGAGAAGAGCTGAAGCACTCCCAGAGGGTCCTCAGCGCTTCGCGAGGTCTGGAGCAGCAGGCCTTCCGGGCCACCCCCGGAGGGTCCTCGGTGCTTTGCGGCGCCCGAAGCAGCAGGCCCTCCGGGCACCTTCGGAGAAGAGCCGAAGCACCTGTGGATATCGTGGGGATATGTGCATGATCTTGGGATGATGAGTCAACTGGCAATGGCATTGTTGGTTTGCAAAATATCGCATTTTCGGAAACACTCATGTCTTTGTCGAGTTCTGGCCGGTCCGACCGCCAAGCCGCCGATCGGGCCGTGCCGTGGCGATCCAACCGGCAGTATTGCCGTCCGACCGCCACGCTTGATGATGGAGTTTGGGGCTAGGCCAAAAATAGGTTGTGTAGGCATGAGAGGGGAGTCTCCTGGATATGGTCAAATAATTTTTGGAGCTCCCAGTCAAAAGTTCTATTCATTTAAAAATTCCAGAGAGTTTTGGATTTTCGAGTTGAAAATTTGTCTAAGTCATTTGGAGCGGTCGGACCGACGTTATGAAATCGGTCGGACCGGCGTGAAATCGGTCCGACCGGTGGGTATGGCAGTCAGACCGGCTTCCACTTGAACTTCGGCCACTTTGGCATTGTTGTGTTTTGATGGTGTCTATTGTATGAGTTTCAATGCTTTATTGTTGCATATTGCATTGTTGAGCTAATGTGGGTCAAGTTGTGAAGAACTTGTTCCCAGAGACGATTTCTTTGTCTATTGTCGCGGGTGGCTTGCGTGTCAACGACGTCAACGGCGAGGAGGATCGGGACTAAGCTTGGAGAGCTGAGGTCCATAACGATCATGGATGCCGGGTGAGGTCGTGTGACTCAAGCATGGTGCAGAATGGACAAGATGGTTCGAATGGGCAGTTCGTTGTAGCTGGTTAGATCAAGCGGTGCGGGAGTCGGTGCAAGTGTCTTGAAGGTTCCGATGGGATTCGGACAGGAAAGACTTGCCGACATGATGAGAGCTGCTGATCAACCTACACGTGGTGAAGCAGGCGATTGCTTCAATAGATTTATGTGTGTGTGTGTGTCCCATTTGTATTGGACCTTAATGGGAGCCCACTAGAAACCCTAGACCTTCCTATAAATAGAAGGGGGGAGTTGGAAAAACTGCCCCAAGCATTCATTTGAGAAAACCCTAAGTTTTCTAGGGTTTGGAGAGGAGAGGAGAGGCTTGGGTTTAGAGAGAGATTTGTTTGTGCGCTCTTTGATTGAGCTCTTGTCCTCCTTGAGGGAGTGGCTTTGACAAGCAACACCTTGAATCAATCGATCTATGGATATTTGTTCAAGGATGAAGTCTCATATGTTTTCTTCTCACTTTTGATGATTTTGGTGCTTCCTTGATCCGGTTGTTGTTGGTTGGTCTCTTGACCTCATTTACCTTGCTATGATGTGTGGGAATACTCCTAGAACCATCTAAATCTTCAATCCCCCACAAGCAAGTTTTGGATCAAGTTTATCATATTTCTAGGTTTTGAACACTCCTTTGATAAAACCTAAAAAGATCAATTATTTGTTGTGGATCTGGATGATCGTCACTAGGAATAGGTCCCAGATATCCTTAGGGAGGTGTGCTCCAAATTTGGTCAAGTTTCATCGGTTGAATCAAAAGTTGGATCAATTTTCATTTTGATTTCGAGTGGTCTGCAGTGGCTCTGGACTAAATCGGTCCGACCGATTTCTCTGGCGTCCGATCACGATCATTCTGACCGCCAATTGGTCGTTGGTCAGACCGCTAGCTTTTCAGACCGCCATTTTGCCGACGGTCAGACCGGTCTAGTGAGATCAATTCTCCATTGTTGAATCTTGTGTTTAAGGGGGTAATCGGATTTAGCACAAGGCTTCCTCTGTGCATTTACTGATCTTCTTAGCTTTCATAGCTATAGGAGAAAAGTGTGTGTTGAATTTGATTAAGACGAAAAATCGAGAAAGCGTCTATTCACCCCCCCTCTAGTCGCATTTCCGGTCCTACAGCACCCCATGAGGGTCCTCGGCGCTTCGTGACGCCTGGAGTAGCAGGCCCTCCGGGCACCTCCGGAGAAGAGCCGAAGCACCCCCGTGGGTCCTCGGCACCTCGCGAAGCCAATAGCCCTTCGGGCACAGGTAGACCTGGTGCACCAGCCAGGTGGACCAAATGCAGGAAGACCTACTGTGGGCCAAGACCTAGGTGTAGGGGGAGGAAAGGTCCCTGCAGCCCCTACACATATAGTATTCCTGTAGGGGTAAGATAGTAATGTAAACGTAGGGCTATAAATAGGGAGTCACCCCCTATGTAAGAGGGGAAATTTTCTTTAATTAAAGAAAAATAATCACTATCTGTTCACTGGCTGTTGATCCCCTCTCCAAGGATCCTTTGGCTCCCCGAGAGTGACGAAGGTCCCTTTCTCTCTTACTGTCTAGTCCTTGTTTGTTACGCCAGACATGAACTGAATGAACTAGGTAAAGAACCGAAGATCTGCAAGATTATAAATGCAGAATCTACATTCTTAAAATATATATTATAATTGAAACAAGAGTGATCTGAATATATATAAATCATGCAGATCTATAATTACAGCAATCTGAGTGTTGTATTAGTAGGGTTAGTTATACAACAATGTGTACGTTTGATCATTCGAGCTAGTGACATTTGATTCAGGTGTGTTCAGCAATGAAGTCAAGCAATTTGTCCACAGATCCTCCATTTGGGTTCTTATGTTCTATTCGCAATGCGTAAATGAACAAGCTTATGCTGGTTGAGCCTCGATATTCTTATCTTGTTGTCCATGTACCTGCAAGAAAATGCATAAAATCAGAACAAGCATTAATTCTCTGCTATGTTGATTCACCAATGACCAACAATTTCTTAGCATATGAGTCATATCTTTCAGTTATGGAAGATGGTAATCTAGACTTACAAGATTTCCATGACAAATTCTCCGCGAGTATCCAAGGGAAACTGTAAACCACCAACTTGAACAGCTCCTTCATTCATGGACACGCTAAAGGTATTACTATTCCCTTTTTTACTGCAAGTGCAACACAAAGTACTTACCTCAGCATTGAACAAAACAGCACATGCGAAGTAAAAGTGCACTTCCTGTAGTAGTATGGAATCAAGATCCTAAAGGGAACTCCAAGAACAGGAGAACTCTGTGTGGCTAGAATTTTGATATGTACAGAATACAAACTGTTTTATGAAGCTTGTGTGCCAACAGAACATTGATGTATGAAAGGCAGAATAAATGGGGGAGAAACGAAAATGATAAATGGATCTAGTATGTAACCAAAATGGTCAATAGCAAGTTAAGTTCACAGTAGAGCAAAGCAAAACATAAACCATGACCATGCTATTGTTGATTATGCATCGTAGAAAGGACTAGGAGGACCGATCTTAAGTGACATCATTACCTCAACAAAGTTAATCAAACAAATCAATTCCAACAGGTAAAAAAGTAGAAAAGGGATTATTATATCCAGTTAAGTAAGAGTGAAGCAAAACATTAGAAAAACAACCAGTACAGGGATCCTCTATATATAGTAACCCCATTCAAGAGAGAACATTTAGGATTTAGGAAAATTAAAGAAAATCCTTCTGAACTTCACTAGCATGAATGCATGTTACAAAAGCATTTTTCAACCTGACTCCATCTTGTCCAACTACTCCCATCTTATTTTTTGAGATTCAAGTTTGCAATTACCAACTTAAATTAGACTCCCCTTGATAAAGCGACTCAATGTGTCTCATGTTCCAATGACCTAAACCTATCCATGATCATTTCTAGGAAATACAGTCCTATTGCAAAATGTTCATTTTCCCTCTCCTGTACGTGTGCAGAATATTCTACACGTTTGCAATTCCCTAGTGCGTGTAGCAAAAATAGTGTTTTCTTCATTTCTGAGAACATATTGGTTTAATAGTTTTATACCACATGCTGAAGGAGTGGAGCAAATATATTCACACTATTTTAGCTTCACTAATTTGGTCTTGGACAACTACAAACTATCCCAGACAGGAAATACACATATCATTTATGCAGCTACTTACCATATGTTGCCTCTTGCATTGAGGCTGATACCTGGGAAGGGGTTCACCAAATTCTTCAGTTGTCCGTCTTCTTTTATCATCTGAATGAAAAGCACATTTTACTGTAGTCATGTCAAGTGCCAAGAAGAAACACACTAGAGTAGCGTTTCATCTCTTTGCTCAGCCTTTGAAGTGGTTCTGAATCTAACCTGGAAATCCTTGAGACCAGCAGATGCAACAGATGACCAGCTTTCACATTCAGTCTGCACATAAAAATGGATAAAAGAAATATATAGATTAGGACCCCCAAATTTATGTGAATAAGAGACATAAGAGTCTATTTGAATAGCCATCAAAGACTCCAAGTCATATGTATAAGAGTCTATTTGCTTGTTTAGAATGCGCATCAGCTCTCAGGCCCTTTCACAAACCAGAGAAGCATCCAACTTGTTTGATGCTGCCAAGAATCCATACTTCCCTCCCATAGAGAAGACTTGTCTCAATCTGATACTCTTCCAATATTTTTAATGATTTTTTAAATAAGAACGGTAGGAAAAACCCTACTGCAAATAATGTTTATATAGAAATATAGAAATCTGTACAAGATAAATTACAGGAAAAAATAAATAAATAAATAATGTTACTCAATTTAGAAAACTGTAAAAGATAAATTACAGGAACAAAAAAGATAAAGCAAAAAATGTTACTCATACAGGTCTGGGCCTGTACTGCCATGTGGTTGATATGCATAGTCAAACACTCAAATATAAAGAAAATTCACGGTGAACAATAAATCCAACTACACAGCCAAGAGATGTGTACAAATATTCTGAAATCTTTTTATAATCGCTTCAGTAAAGATTGACTTGTTTTTTTATAACAAAAGTAAAGATTAACCTGTGAAGCCCACAATAGTTGCCATTCTCCCACTAGAGTGTTCAGATCAGCTTCAACCCCTTTTTTGCTTGAAGTAATATCATCTATAACCTGTCTAACAAACAAATATATTGTACAGACCACTTTCTCAAGTTACTGCCATAATGGACAATCCAAGCTATAATAAAGCACCTCTTTTACGCCTGTCCCTGCAGATATAGCTGACAACAGCATTTGTCTTGGGTCTACACTTTTCTGGAGAACAAATGTGGTCCCCTGTACTACAGGTTGTTTTGAAAATGAAATACACGCTAGTCTGGACAAAACTAAAGCTTTTATATAGAGAAGAGTTATAAATTTGCTCCACTGTAGATTTGTACTAAATTGAGAGAACAATTACAAAATTCAAAACCTTAAATTCATGGCTACAAGGTTACAATTGTGAAAACCTTACTGTTTGCAAGGTGTAAAATAACATCAAGACTATGTAATATGTACCTTGTTTCCCCTTGAAATACGTATGTTCCCAGTACGAGATAAGTATGTAGTGTCAAGCCAACCCTTTGCTTCATCTCCAAGAAGCCTGAATGGCACTGGGTATGGAACTTTAAATGGCAAAAACTTGAAGGTAAATGCTGCTCGGTCAAAACGGAAAAGAATGCGCTTTCCATCTTTGATAGTTGCTTCTGCCTGAATTTTTTTAAAGAAACCGCATTGTAAAGTCATGTAGAACGTTGTAAAAACAGTATAAATGTAGCACTTAGCAGTAACAGAGGTTAGCTGACTAGTAGAAACATCTATCCGCATTGACATAGAATCAACACCACTCTGTCTAGCTAACTCTCTTTAAGGGAGTAGAAGGCTTCTCTTTCCAACCGCCTCCATGTTTACTATGGCAATAGATCGATAAAACACTCCGTGAATCTTCAACAGCTCTCCAATGATAAAAATAACGTGGTTAATTGGAAGGTTACTACTACCTATTCCGCTAAGTCTTAAAGAATCACAAAAAGAAGGAAAAGCTAATGAAGTTTATGTAATTGGCTCTAACAATAGCTATGTCCTATGTATTGTCCTTCAATATAATGCTAAGAATGTAGGGTGCTCCCCTCCAGTTTATACTAAAAGTATTAGTCTTAAACAAAAATGATATGGTCAAGTAAATTTCTGTTTGTTAGTCATGTATTGTTTAGTTACCACACTATTGACCCCCTCGTTCCCTGCAATGTAATCTTTCTAGCATACATGCACTTCCCTCGAGCATGACACTGTAACCTTACTGTACTACAAGCTTGTATGATCCAAGAAGCTCTATAGAACCTAGAGTCCTAGATAGATAACTCATTCAACAAACCAAATTCTGAAAGACATAATTAGACACTGAAAACAGTTATAAATGAAATAGAAGAATTGGTGACAAAATCATCACCAGCAGATGCAGTCAAATAGGAAAAGCTAAATACATAAAGCTCCCTGAACAGTTGAAGCTCAGGTGACATTGACAAAGCAATTACCTCTACTTTCAGTTCACCAACTGATTCTGAAAACTTGACTACATTGACCACCCTTGGATCATCTGTTCTAAGGTAAACTTCCTGAAAGATCCTGAAATAGTCAACTCCAACAAATGTCCTCTGTAGGCAATGCAAATTGAGAATAAATTCAGTCATCTGTCCAGAGTGCGGATAAACCTAAAGTTGAAAAAGAATATAGAGCTAAATAGGAAATGGAACATATTTTCTAGGAGCATGTTGGTTTTTTTACCTGAATGGGGGATGCTGTCCCTGGTCTTGTAGTGAAGATAAGCTGCCAGCTACCTTCGATTAAACTTGAATTGGTCTGCATAGAAACCAGGAATGCTAAGAAGGCAACCTTTGTGATATGGACCGACTTGCGGGTGGTGTTGAGAGGGGGAAGGAGACGATCGCAAGATGCTGGATTGGAACAGAGAGGGTAGCGAGGTAAGTCACGATCGTGCACGTTCACTTGGCAGGGCTCGTCCCTAGACAGCGAAGAGGCTCTGAACTACAAGGGTTAAGCTATAAACTCTAGTATTGTTTGACAGATCTTACACTGCCCAGTCTCTTTTATAGAGAGTGAAGGCATACACAGAAAACTGAAGTGAACTCTGAAGGAGTTCTTACCTAAACCGAGACTAACAAATTACAATGAATCGATATGCAAAACCGAATTGATTTCCTAAGCTCTTTCCTAATTCTATCTCTTCCGAAAGCTTGCAATGCCACCGAAGCTTATTCTCCCGCCTGGATTCCTGCTGGCAGCACCCCGGAAACTTTATGGCGACACTGGTATGTTCTGTCAATAAAGGAGTCCACAACATTTCCCCCGTCCCATAGAAACAACTCGTCCTCGAGCTGAAAATTTGGATATTGAGCGTGAAAATCTGTCAAAAATGCCCATGAAGCTTCTGATGCAAGTTGGCCTTTCCATTGTACTAATAACTCCCATCGGCCACGGTTTAATCGGGCACGCTGAATCACTGCTGGTTCGGGGATAACCCGACCATGATGAATAGGAGGCAAAGCTACTATCTCAGTCGGCGTATCACCACAGAACTCTTTCAAATGTACGACGTGAAAAACATTATGGATCTTAGCATTTGCCGAAAGTTGTAAACGATAAGCAACGGAACCAATGCGCTCCACTATTAGGTAAGGTCCATAGTGATAGGGCCCTAATTTGGACGATCCTGAAGTCATAATAGAAGAAGCTGTACGGTGTTGAAGGCGTAACCAAACCCGCTGCCCAACCGAAAATTCCACATAACGACACGACGCTGCTCATCATACCTCTGTTTCATCATGGACTGAGCTTGTAAAAGCCGCCCTCTAATTTCCATTAGAAACTCATCCCGACTGGCCATCTGCTGTTCCACGGTGGCGGCACGAGCTGACCCAGGTTGTCATGGGCTAGGTACTGTAGCACCAGGATTAAGAAGGGATTACCTTCCCCAATACGAATATCTATTTCCTTAACCGTGTGAGTAGTACTACCCACGATTATTAGGGAAGATTTATTATTTAGGAATCTATAGTAATAGGAAGACTGGAAGATGGTGCAGTTAGAGTCCAATTCGGTTAGGAGTAGCAAGTAGCAGTCAGATAGTAGATTAGGAAAAGGAGGAGTCTAGCAAGAGTTACGTTCAGGCTTAGAGTTCGAGTCAATTATGTGTCTTGTGTGTCAAGTTAGTTGGTAGTATAAAAGAAGGTCCTACGTACTAGTTTGATCAAGCAACAAGAACAAAGAAATAATAGTTTATTCCCGTCTATGTTTATCTTCCTCCTCTAAAATCCCTTCCCCTTCAAGCCGACGCCACCTGGCCTTCTTCTTGTTGATGTTTACGCCGTTATGATCTAAGATAATCACCAGTTGATCCCTTCCCACGACTTCTGCTACCATGGTTATGGTGACAGATCAGATCATCAAGACCTGTCGCTAAGTCATTGGCCATGATAAAGGCTAACGCTAACAAGATGGCCATGAGTTTCAATGACAACAACAAAAAGATGACGGCCATCTTCCTCGACATGCATGCTACTTTAGAGAAGATGATTGTGGATCAGAAGGAGAAGAAGGTGCAACAAGAGGCGGTGGTGTTTCCAGCAATCACAGTGACACTGTTGGAACTTGCCGAGCCACTACCGCATCCTGCCATGGCGTCATCGAAGCCTGCCGCAGCAGAACCAAAACCTTTAGCGGTGCTGCTACGTCTTGCCGCAAAGCTGCTGAAGCCTGTCGCGGCCCTACCGAAGTACGTCGTGGCCACCACGGCGCTACCATGGTTGCTGCCCGGTGAGTTTGTTGCAACCATGCCTGTTGCAGTAACCGGTGAGTTTGTTGCAACCGCACGTGGAGGCAATGATCTCTAAGGACTCATGTCGCCATCGCAACCTCTCGTCAACATGGGGTCACCTAGAGCTTCAGCCATGGCCACCACCACAGCTGGAGGACGAGTTGTCGCGAAAAGAGGGGAGTAGTTGTCATGGATCGGGTACTGTTCGCGTGTGAACAGTAACCCCGGCCCATGACACGGGTGCACACCCTAACAATGGCGGTGGTTCACGACCATAGACAACTTGAAAGGGAGTGGTACGCAGTGTCGTCTGAAATGACGAATTATAGCAATGTTCCGCCTAAGGAAGCCATTGTACCCATTGTCAAGGCCGGTCACTAGAAAGACAACATAGATACATAGTGATAATTCGATGAGCCACCTCAGTATGGCTGTCTATTTGAGGGTGAAAGGCTGAACTCATATGTAACTTGACACCAGCAAGATGAAATAATTCCGTCCAAAAATTACTAGTGAAAATGGAAGAAGGCATGCCATGTAATCGGACTATCTTGTCAAAGAACACACGGGCAACAGAACTCGTTGTATATGGATGTGATAAGGGCAGGAAGTGTGCATACTTCGAAAAACGATCCACAACTGTTAAAATGACGGATTTACCATGGACCTTAGGAAAGCCTTCCATGAAATCCATTGATATATCGGACCAAATCGTTGTCGGCACTAGCAAGGGCTGAAGTAAACTGGCTGGATGGAGATGGTCCGTCTTGTTCCGTTGACATGTTTGACAGCATTGGATAAAGTCTAGCACAAGGCGATGCATGCGAGGAACATAGAAGTTTGAACGTAGGCGATGAACTGTTTTCTGTACCCCTTCATGACCAAAGTTGTGTATGTCTACTAATATTTGTGGCCAAAGAGAAGAAGTGTCTGGAACAAAGATTTTCCCATTGTATAACAACAGATTGTCGGCCTCGGACCAAACTTTGTCCTCCTTGCCATCCCGTACGCGAGAACGTAACTCGACCATCGATGGTATTTCGTCCAGCTCCTTGCGCAATTGATCAAACAAAAAAAACGAGGGCCGGACAAAGCATGCAACACAATCTCCTCATCATGTCTTGATAGTGCATCAGCTGCCGCGCTTTGTCTGCCTAGCCGATATTCCACCAAAAAAATCATACCTGAACAACTTGCTGACCCATTGATGTTGAGGGATCGTTGAAAGCCACTGATCGAGGAGAGACTTTAAGTTGTAGTGATCTATTCGAACAGTAAACGGTCGTCCCCAAAGATATGGCCTCCAATGCCGAACAGCCTGCACAAGACCGATGAGTTCTCGTTCGTATGCCGCCAACTTTGTATGGTGTGTTTCAACAGCACAACTGAAGAATGCAAGAGGCTGATCACCTTGATGAAGCATTGCACCAAACCTGGATCCCGACACGTCACAATCCACTGTGAACCTTTTACCGAAATCGAGAAGTTGTAATACTTGGGCTGAAACCAGCGCCTCCTTTAAAGCCTGAAATGCTTTCTCGGTTTCTTTTGTCCAACGGAAAGACTCTTTCTTAAGCAACTGAGTGAGGGGATAAGCCACCGCACCGTAGCCCTGAATGAACTTATGGTAGTACCCGGTTAAACCAAGGAAACCCTGTAAAGCCCATACGGATTTGGGCGTTGGCCATGCTTGTACGACAGTTATTTTATCTGGATCCATCGCCATGCCGTTGCCGAAAATAATATGACCGAGATAACCCACCTGCTCTTTGCCAAAGGAACACTTCACACGCTTCAAGAATAACCGGTGATGGCGCAAGATGGCAAGCCTTGCTTTGACATGTTGAAGATATTCAAACCAAGATGAGCTATAAATTAAAATATCGTCAAAGAAAACGAGAACAAAACGACGAAGGAAAGTCTTGAGAATGTCATTCATAAGTGTTTGAAACGTTGCCGGTGCATTAGTCAAGCTGAAGGACATAACCAAAAACTCGAAGTGACCGTGATGTGCACGAAACGCCGTCTTTTGAATATCCTCCGGATGCATGCGAACTTGATGATAGCCACTGCGCAAGTTCAACTTTGTAAAGAAACGAGCGCTGTCCAATTCGTCGAGTAATTCATCGACAACCGGAATCGGAAACTTGTCCTTCACAATTTGTGCGTTTAATACACAATAATTCACACAAAAACGCCATGTTCCATCTTGCTTTTTGACTAGGAGCACTAGTGCCGAAAATGCCGAATTGCTATGTTGAATGATGCCCTGGTTCAACATGTATTCACATTGTCGCTCAATCTCGTCTTTCGGGAGCTACGGATATCTGTACGACCTGACTGCACCGGAGGCAACCCAAGCAATAAGTGAATCCAATGATCATACCGGCGTTGAGGAAGACCGCATGGCGTCTCGAATACATCAGTAAACTCACCAAGCAACTCTTCAAGAAGATCACAGCTTGTACAAGTGTTCGCGTGTATTGCATCCGACGACACGTTTATTCCTCGCCAAGTGACGTGGTGATCTTTTATCCAGAAGGACATGAAAAATGATTCAAAATCCCATAAAATCGGTTCGAGCGTTCGAAGCCATTGCGTTCCGAGAACCACATCAAAGCCACCCAGAGGAATCACGTAGCGATCGATAAAAAATTCTTCATGATCGATAGTGATCGGAATGCCGCTACATAGTCCTGCACACGGTGTAACACCCCAAAATGCCTAAATACAAAAATGCGAGATTTTTAAAACTTTTTCCATGTGTCATATGTTATCATGCTTTTGACTAGCTTTATGAGATTTATTTGATCTGCGTTTCTTTTCTTGCCGACACTAGAGAACCTTAAACCACAAACCCTAGAATCAAAATAATGCTAAAAAAACTAGTTAGAGCTGTTTAGCAAAATACCAGATTGAGATCTATCATCTATAGGAAAATTCTTAAAAGCAAAGCTCCCCTTCTTATCTCCAGCCCTTTCCCTAATCTCCCCCTTGCCTCCATTGTCAGCCGACGTGATGCCGTAAGCCACCGAGCCACCTTATCTAGTCGTGGCAACCACCCCCTGTGCACCGCAGTACGCCCTGGCGCGTCCCGGTGCATTGTTCCTTCGACCAGTGGCCCAGCCGAACCGGCGTAGTCGAGACTGCACCCTAGTCGTGGACGGCTGAACGGACCTAGATCAGGTGTCAGTCAAGCCGGTGCGACCAGAGACCGCCCCTGGTCGTGGTCTTTTATGTGGGCCCGGGTTAGTGTCCTCTCCCCTGCTGGCGTCGACACTTGCCGAGTCCGGACGTCCCGATGTGACTTGTTGCGTGCGTTGGCTGCCGCCGTCGCTCAACCATTAAGCACCATCGCTCAGCATGTCACGTCGTTGTATTGTGTTGTCGACTCTGTCGCTATCGCCAACCACCCCGTGGTATTGTGCAGCACCAGATGCAGCGTATGTCCGGTCGACCTCCGCCCCCTGCACCTATAAATAGCAACCCCAGGCCCTCCCGCTGTCATTCCGCACCACGAGAGCTAGTTCTCCCCTTCTTTCCTTCCTCCATTCTGCAAGAGAGCTTGAGCTCCAAGTAAGGCTTGAGCGCCGCTTCAGCCGGTGCCTCCACGAAGTCGCCAGCAGCATTAGCACCATCAGTAAAGCCCTCTTCTTCTGGAATGCCTCAACTCTTATTCCCTGACTCAGAGGCGGCTCCCCTCATTGAATCCACTCTGTATTCGCAGGAGCTACCGACTTCGTTCTTCCTCCTCCGCCTGAGTAGCCCCCAGATCGGATCGACCTCGACGGCCATCACCGCCCCTCGAAGCCTCTCCCGCCGTCGCAGACCTTCGTTGTCAGACCGTCTCCGGCTAACTCGTTTCTTCCGCTTCCTACCGGTACGTTCCTAGTGGCCACTAGAGACTCCTTTCTACTCTTGATGTGCGAAAGCATTGCCAGAGCAAAGGATGCACTGTAGAGCCAAGTTGTAGTCGAACCAGACCAGGTGGTCGCACCCCCAAACTTGAAGTGTAGCCGAACCCCTAGATGATCGAACTCCTCCCCGCCTAATGCTGTGGTCGAACTTATATTTCCGACCAAATGGTCGAAACTCCCTCCGATCAAATGGTCGAAGCTCCTCCCGACCAGATGGATGAGACCCCTTTGAAGTAAATGGACGAAACCCCTTTTTCCGAATGATCGAAACTCCCTTCGACCAAATGGTTGAAACCCCCTTCTACCCAATGGTCGAAACTCTTCTCAACTAGGTGGTCGAAACTCTTTTTGACCGGATGGTCGAACCTCCTCTCCACCGGGTGGTCGAAACTCTCTTCGACCAGATGGTCGAAACTCCTCTCAATCGGATGGTCGAAACTCCTCTCAACCGATTGGTCGAAACTCTTTTAGACCAGATGGTCGAAACTTTTCTCGACCGGGTGGTCGAAACCCTCTTCAACCGGATGGTTGAAACTCTGCTCGACAGGGTGGTCGAAACTCCTCTCGACCAGATGGTCGAAACTCTTTCCGACCGAATGGTCGAAACTCTATGCGACTAGATAGTCGAAACCCCCTTCGACCCTGCAGTCGAAACCTGTCCCCACCAGTCAGTTGAAACCCCTTTTAACCAGTTGGTCGAAACCTCTTCGACCAGATAGTCGAAACGCTCCTTCGACCAGCCTGTCGAAGACTTCTTTGACCAGTTAGTAGAATCTCTTCTTCGACCAGCTTGTCGAAACTCACCTTTGACCAGCCAGTCAAAGATTTCTTCGACCAATTAGTTGAAACTCTTCTTCGACCAGCTTGTTGAAACTTCTTCGACCAGTTAGTCGAAACTCTCCTCTGACCAGCCCGTCAAAGACTTTCTCGACCAGTTAGTCAAAACCCTTCTTTGATCAGTTAGTCGAAACCCTTCTTCGACCAGCTTGTCGAAACTTCTTCGACCAGTTAGTCGAAAACTCCTCGACCGGATAGTCGAGAACTCCTACAGATTGTCGAAACTCCTTCACTGTAGTAGTCGAAAAACCACTTCGACTTATAGTCGAAACTTCTTCGACTAATAGTTGAAATTCCTTCGACCAGTAGTCGAAACCCCCTTCCAAAATTCCGTTCGACCAGTTGGTCTAAACTCCTTCGACCAACTAGTCGAAACTCCGTTGACCAGTAGTCGAAACAATGAACAGTAGTCGAAACAGTGAGCAGTACTCGAAACCATGAACAATACTCGAAACCCTCTCTACCTAATATTCGAAACCCATCCCGACTAAGTGGTCGAAACTATGAGTAGAAATCAAAAACCTCATCGACCAAGTGCTCGAGACCCATCTCAAGCAAGTGGTCGAAGCTATACACAAAACTCGAAAACTTTCTCAACCAAGTTTTCGAGACCCATCCCGACCAAGTGGTTGAAACTGTGAATAGTACTCGAAAACCCCTTCTCCCAGGAAGACGAAACCCCTCCGACCTGGCGGTCGAAACACTGAACAATACTCGAAGCCAAGAACTCGTACGCAGACTAGATACTATCTTGGAAACAACCTTCGATACCTGCTTGAATCCTATGTCCAACACTGAACGCGGTAATAGGAACCTGAGACTAGCTAAAACCGCCCAACTAAACCGAGGACACCCTCCCATTTGAATTTTTTTATTGCAAGTTGAATTCATTTGGTCTTATTCAATTTTGGTTGGATTTTGCGATAGAACTCGAAGCTCTAGAAGACCATTCACAACCACGGCGGGAGCAAGATACCATGACCAAGGCAAGTCAATGCTTTGATCATATTGCACCCAGTCTTTGCAAATTATGTTGCTTTTAATTATGAAATTGCATTGCTATGATTTAAAGAACTATGTTGATCTAGTTCATAGTTAATGACTTAATGATAACTGAGTATAACCTTCCACTCCTTGAACTTGGATATTATCATTTGTCACCCTAGGCTTAATGGTTTATATGCTAGTTAATAAGTATGTATATAAGTGTCATGCTTAGTCTTGCTTAGATACGTGGTCGTATGGGATTAAAGTGCGACATCAATCTTTCCAAATATGAAAAGTCGGATTTGGGCGATTGAGGCCGAGTCCGGTGGTATGTTGGACTAAAGGTTATTTTCAAAACCAACTAAAACCTGAAAAATCTCTACTCGACTTGGGCTGATGGAATGAGTGGCTGGTGCTGGTGATGCGCGCAGTGGGGTATGTGGATGCACCGCCCAAGTCAATAAAAGACAAAGTTCTTGTGATGACCTCTCATGTAAAAACAGTACGACCACAAGTCTATAATGGGCACGATCTAGCTAACTAATTTGTTCGCCTCGGCATGGCTTCGCCACTGGTAGGTGTGTGGCGTGGGTATGGGTAGAAACCACAGGAAAACAACACGACGCAAGAGGGAGCCTCTTGGGAGCATGGCTCTGGGCGGTGGAAACCTTAGCAGGTGGGATTGTGTCGAGGTTGAGCATTGTAAAAGCCTTGTGGTAATCTCCCCTTGATTCACATGTCTAAGGAAATATGCGTATATATCAAGAGATTATCTCTTCTGGGTAAAGTGTACGAACTCTGCAGAGTAAGAAAACTATCGAGATAGCCATGCTCACGGTGAAGAGTGGTGCCGGGAACACACCTAAACTAGCTTTCATTTTTCTAAAAACCATTTGTGGGTGGTCGTGGAATGAAAAGCTGGGGTGGGACCTCAGGGATTTGTGAAGGCCTGGCCGGGGACCAATGGTAATTACGGGTTAGCCCGAGCATCGAGTGGATGGAGCCTCTCTTCGACGAGATAGTCGAACGCTCCTTCGACCGGCTGTCAAGACTTCTTTGACCGCTTAGTAGAATCTCTTCTTCGACCAGCTTGTCGAAACTCACCTTTGACCAGCCAGTCAAAGATTTCTTCGACCAATTAGTTGAAACTCTTCTTCGACCAGCTTGTTGAAACTTCTTCGACCAGTTAGTCAAAACTCTCCTCTGACCAGCCCGTCAAAGACTTTCTCGACCAGTTAGTCAAAACCCTTCTTTGATCAGTTAGTCGAAACCCTTCTTCGACCAGCTTGTCGAAACTTCTTCGACCAGTTAGTCGAAAACTCCTCTGACCAGATAGTCGAGAACTCCTACCAGATTGTCGAAACTCCTTCGACCAGGTAGTCGAAAAACCACTTCGACTTATAGTCGAAACTTCTTCGACTAATAGTTGAAATTCCTTCGACCAGTAGTCGAAACCCCCTTCCAAAATTCCGTTCGACCAGTTGGTCTAAACTCCTTCGACCAACTAGTCGAAACTCCGTTGACCAGTAGTCGAAACAATGAACAGTAGTCGAAACCATGAACAATACTCGAAACCCTCTCTACCTAATATTCGAAACCCATCCCGACTAAGTGGTCGAAACTATGAGTAGAAATCAAAAACCTCATCGACCAAGTGCTCGAGACCCATCTCAAGCAAGTGGTCGAAGCTATACACAAAACTCGAAAACTTTCTCAACCAAGTTTTCGAGACCCATCCCGACCAAGTGGTTGAAACTGTGAATAGTACTCGAAAACCCCTTCTCCCAGGAAGACGAAACCCCTCCGACCTGGCGGTCGAAACACTGAACAATACTCGAAGCCAAGAACTCGTACGCAGACTAGATACTATCTTGGAAACAACCTTCGATACCTGCTTGAATCCTATGTCCAACACTGAACGCGGTAATAGGAACCTGAGACTAGCTAAAACCGCCCAACTAAACCGAGGACACCCTCCCCATTTGAATTTTTTTATTGCAAGTTGAATTCATTTGGTCTTATTCGAATTTTGGTTGGATTTTGCGTATAGAACCTGAAGCTCTAGAAGACCCGCTGCCGAACCACGAGCAGGAGCAGCAGTACCATGACCAAGGCAAGTCAATGCTTTGATCATATTGCACCCAGTCTTTGCAAATTATGTTGCTTTTAATTATGAAATTGCATTGCTATGATTTAAAGAACTATGTTGATCTAGTTCATAGTTAATGACTTAATGATAACTGAGTATAACCTTCCACTCCTTGAACTTGGATATTATCATTTGTCACCCTAGGCTTAATGGTTTATATGCTAGTTAATAAGTATGTATCTAAGTGTCATGCTTAGTCTTGCTTAGATACGTGGTCGTGCGGGCATTAAAGTGCCCGACATCAATCTTTCCAAATATGAAAAGTTTGGATTTGGGCGCTTGAAATTTGAGTCCGCCGGTATGTTGGACTAAAGGTTATTTTCAAAACCAACTAAAACCTGAAAAATCTCTACTCGACTTGGGCTGATGGAATGAGTGGTCAGTCTTTGGTGATCTTGTGATGGGGTATGTGGATGCACCGCCCAAGTCAATAAAAGACAGAGTTCTTGTGATGACCTCTCATGTAAAAACAGTACGACCACAAGTCTATAATGGGCACGATCTAGCTAACTAATTTGTTCGCCTCGGCATGGCTTCGCCACTGGTAGGTGTGTGGCGTGGGTATGGGTAGAAACCACAGGAAAACAACACGACGCAAGAGGGAGCCTCTTGGGAGCATGGCTCTGGCGGTGGAAACCTTAGCGGCGGGATTGTGTCGAGGTTGAGCATTGTAAAAGCCTTGTGGTAATCTCCCCTTGATTCACATGTCTAAGGAAATATGCGTATATATCAAGAGATTATCTCTTCTGGGTAAAGTGTACGAACTCTGCAGAGTAAGAAAACTATCGAGATAGCCATGCTCACGGTGAAGAGTGGTGCCGGGAACACACCTAAACTAGCTTTCATTTTTCTAAAAACCATTTGTGGGTGGTCGTGGAATGAAAAGCTGGGGTGGGACCTCAGGGATTTGTGAAGGCCTGGCCGGGGACCAATGGTAATTACGGGTTAGCCCGAGCATCGAGTGGATGGAGCCTTAGGCCGGGAACCCCAGTCGCTTGCCTGTGGGCAGAGTGAATGGATCCACCACTACTTCTTTTTGCTTCCACACTTACCCCCTACTATGTACTCTGACCTTGTGGTGGCCTTTGTGCCATTTTGTAAAACAATGGCCATACAGCCGGATATGTAATATATTGGTTGTGAATGCGATGTATGTGATTGATCTAAGAATGAATCTGTGTGTGCTATCTACTGATCCAGGGAATGACACAGTTTGACACAGTGGATTCCAAATTACAAATTTGGGGTCCGACACACGGCACGCTATCTCCATTCGCGACGGTAACATGTAAACCGTGAAGCGGTGTCATTGGCAAACCCAGCCGTTGTGCAACGTCCTCGGCCACGAATGTGTGCGTTGAACCAGAATAGACCAACGCAAGGAGCTGAGCGCTGTGAACGGAGATCGCCAGACGCATGGTTTGGCCCATGTGGATGCCAGTGAGCACATGTAGGGAGATGCCAATCGTATCCTCTAACACTTGGGTCTCATCCTCCTCTAATTCCAGCAAATATATACCCTTCATGGAGCATTGTTTGGCGTGATCCTTGGTGAATTTCTCTGGGCAGTTAAAACACAATCCCTTGAGACGACATTCAGTCATCTCGGTTGACGTGAGATGTTAGAAACGAGATCGTGGAGCGGCTGCTGCCACTGCCGACGGTACTGCCGTAGAGTTTGTCCTAGTGTGAGGAGATGTTGCGACAAATTTGGCGCCCGTAGAAGGAGCCGTGGCCGACTGGTGCACCAGACGTGGTGGTGGTTTGGAGGCTGCCACTGGAGTAGTTTGGACGTCAATCATATCTTTCTTAAGGCGCCATTCATAAGCTCTAGCCAAACTCATGGCTGTCTGTAGGTTGGTCAGATTCTGTAACTCGACATCGGTATGCAATGGATTCAGCAATCCTGCAGTAAATAATTGCACTTGCTGAAGCGACGAGAGTGGCTTAGTACGACACAAAAGCGCAATAAATTGTCTTTGGTAATCATCAACTGAACCTTTTTGTTGTAACTGTGCCAATTCACCCAACGGATTGCTACGAACTGGCGGTCCGAAACGCATGTTGACAAAGTCTGCAAAACGTGGCTAAGACAATACTGCTTCATCACATTCGAGCTCATAATACCACTGTTGCGCATTGCCCGTCATGTGATAAGATGCCAACCAAACTTTCTCTTCTTCAAGCATTCTTTGGCCTCGAAAAAACTGCTCACATCTATTGAGCCATGGAAGGGGATACTCTTACCCATTAAAGGTGGGAAAAGTGAGACAGTGATAATGGGGTGCTGCTTGGCGTTCGTCTCCTGGATCGTCTAAACTTGCGCGCTGTCCTAGTGGAACACCCTTGGGCTCAAGCCGTATGCCAGGATTAGCTTTTTCCACGTAGGCGTCATAGCGTTGTTCATCGTTTGCTAGATCCTCAAGTCACCAAGCTCAGTTAGCATGGAATCAATCTTCCCAGACATCCTGTCTTCCATCCTCTTGATTACCTCCTCCAGAAGCTTTGCGTCACCCATGTGAACGGGTGTAGAATCTGAAGCTGATACCAAGTTGATATGGACCGACTTGCGGGTGGTATCAAGAGGGGGAAGAAGACGATCGCGAGACGCTAGATTGGAACGAAGAGGGTAGCGAGGTAAGTCGCGTTCGCCCACGTTCGCTCGGCAGGGCTCGTCCCTAACCAGCGAAGAGGCTCTGAACTACGAGGGTTAAGCTAGAAACTCTAGTATTGCTTGGCCGATCTTACCTCGCCAGTCTCTTTCATAGGGACTAAAGGCATACATAGAAAACCGAAGTGAACTCTGAAGGAGTTCTTACCTAAACCGAGACTACCAAATTACAATGAATCGGTATGCAAAACCGAATTGATTTTCTAATATCTTTCCTAATTCTATCTCTTCCGAATACTTGCAATGCCGCCGAAGCTTATTCTCCCGCCTGGATTCCTGTTGGCAGCACCCTGGAAACTTTATGGCGACGCTGGTATGTTCTGCCAAAAAAAGGAGTCCACAACACTTTGTTTCTCATATTTTTCTAGAAATTTTCAGCTTTGTCGAGCACATGCATTCTAACGGGTGCATTTGCTATTTTCTGTTCTCTAGGAGTCATTTCTGTTGAATCTTAAAAAGCAATGCAAAACTTTACCATATTTAGAGATTTGCGGTTCCATTATTTATTCACAATTACCTCGGTCAAATTATACTGAACTTCTTCTACCAAAATCAACAATAGTTCCGTTCAGTGTAATGTGTTAACAATTGTAACCCTAAAAACCACACAAGGTCCATGATGCAAAGGTTGAGCACAAGTATGTAGCCCATTGTTGTGCGCATAGTCTTACGTTCAAGTTCCTTTTGGCAAATTATTGGGATCAAGCATTTGCTGGCTATATATTATCAGTTGGGTCCCTTGTTTCAAAATTTCAGTTGACCATAAAATTCACCAACTAATTTGTGATTACCTGTTTTGCATCCAGATTCGCTAACATATTAGCAAAAGTAACCTTCTCTCATTAGCACGTTTATGGAGTTTCTAATTGAAAGTCCAAGATGCTAACTGATTCATTCGGCAGAAAACTACTTTATACTAAGCTCTAAGGAATCACCTCAGGAGGAAGCTTCACTTGCAGCTGATTATCTCTACAAGCCACCTAAAGCTGTAAACCTTTTCATTTGAATCCCACCAGAAGTACTCCGTTTGGCCCTCAACTTATTTGAGTAACAATCTTAAACTTATAATGCCAATTGACGTATAGGGCATGATTTTTTATGAGTTCGTTAGTTAACCCAATAATTACCCCCAAGCTAAGTATGATGCAGATTGCACTATTGCAGAGTATAGCCACCCACCGGATCGGGCACACCTTCCAGTTCCTCAAGAGCCTGAACGGCGCTCTCCACCTCCTGCACAAGCCGACCACGGAAAAACATCAGTGACACGGCACGCGCATTTCAACAGGCACATGGTGGTGGGCGCGCGAGGAAGCCACAAAGGCTGCGCACGGCGCAAGTGCACTCAAGTCAAGTGGATTGGTTCCTTGCCTGGAGCTGGCGCGGCGCCACTGCGCGGCCGCGGCCCCGGACGCCGACGAGTGCCTCGAGGAGATACGCCTCGGGCTCCGTGTACGCCTCCTCCGCAGCCGCCACCAACGACGCCGCGAGCAGCGGGGCCCGGCGGCAGCGAGGCTGGGGCTGGGTCCGCGAGTGGCGAGCGTGGGAGGCGGCGAAGCGAGGCGAGGCGGACGGCGGAGGCGGGGACACGTGAGAAGCCCGGAGGTGGAGGAGGCCTCCGGCTGCTGCTGCTGCTGCGGCGGCGGCGGCGGCCATGGCGCGCGGTGGGATGGGATGAGCGGCGTTTGTGGCTTGCGTTCGCGCCTAGCGCGTGGTGTAGCTCCAGCGCGGCAGTTAAATTGGGGATCGATTCGTGGCACCAGTGGATGAGTGACACGTGGGCGGTGGATGGGTAAGTTATATTCCTCTCCCTTCCGCGCGGCACGCTACGCAATTGCGCATTTCGCATGGTGCCTGCAGCAGTGCAGCGTGGTTTTTAAAAAGAATTTTTTTATACGTCGCTGCAGAGTTCCCGAATTCCGGATCTAACATTGTAAAACGCATCCTCCCTTCGACCTACCATTAAAAAACACACCCATCCTTCTATACCACTTCATTTTCAAAACGTTCATGTATATGCCACTGGTGACCAAATTCCGTGAGTCAATTTGTGACCATACTATGAAAAAAAAACGATTTTTTTCCCTTTGCACTTGGTGGCGGAGCAGGACGGCTCGGCAGGTTAAGGTGAGTGCACAACATGGTGATTAGGCTAGGGTGGCACAGCTAGGCGAGGTGGCGGTGACCGAGATGAAGGAAGTAGGTGGCGCGTGGAGGTGACGATTTACAGCGCGGAGTGAAGGGGATGATGACGGTGGTTTGCAGCAAAGAAGACGTCGAGCGGTGGCGGCGGTAAGTTCATTGGGACGAGGAGCATCTCCCAACGTGAGCAGCGTGCCTAGGACGAATCGATGCAGCGATGCAGTGTGCGCTGCGCACACGACGACAAGGCCGGAAGCGTGGCTGGTCTCTTGCACTACTCCGACGGCAAGGCTAGAAGCAAATGGCACAACTGTGATCTTTAGGAGGTTAGGGAGGTCAGAGTTGCACTAATTTTTAAGGGAAAATTCCTCACATGTCACTAAAAGTTGTCCCGATTCCATTTGTACCACTAAAAAAAGTGATCTCTTCTACGTGCTATCGAGAATCTATTTTAACCCCCTATACCATTTGTCACTTTCTCTATCAACTGACATGGGAAAATACTCTTTTGTTCTTCTGCTTCCCCCTTCCTCCTTCCTTCTTATTCGTCCCATCCCTCATCCTCTTATTCCTCTCTACTTCAACCTCATTTTCCTCTCTATCTTTCTCTCTCCTTATCATCATTGGCCCTCTCCCTACCTCATACCGTCAACGCCGGCCTCCTTCCCTCCTCCCAATGTTGGCCCCCTCCCTGCCTCCCATCGTCGCTGCCGATCTCCTCCCACCGCTGGCCCCCTCCCTATCTCCCACTATCGATCGTGGGATGCAGCGTTGACAGGAGATGGGTGGGGTGGAGTGTGCCATGGGGAGCAATGCGCGATTGGGGGCCTAGAATGGGGAGAGAGAGAGCCAGGGGGGAGGGGGAGGAGGAGGAGGAGTTGGCCGGTGGGGGAAGGAGAGAGAAGAGAGGGGTTGATGAAAGTGGAGGAGGAAGAACATGAGGTAAGGTGGGGATTTTTTTGTGTTTAACGGCGACTCCAACTAACGGAGGTGACGGAAATAACATAAAAGGAATTAAAATAGACTCTCGGTGGTACGTAGGGGAGAGCATTTTTTAGTGACACGGAGGGAAATGGGTTTAATTTCAGTGGCATGGATGTAATTTTTCCAATTTTTTAGGGAGTACAAGGGAGGTGACGAATTTTCAGTTTTTGAGGTGGTGGCTCACCGCAGTGAAGAAGATAGCTATGTCCCACAATGGATGTGTCTCCGCGCTCATCCTCCTCGCCACTTCTCCTGCTTCACGCTCCTCCACCTCAACGCCCTCCTCTCGCTCTCCCTCCCTAGCAACAACCTCTTCGGCCCGCTCCCGGCCACCCTGCCCCGCGCATCTGCACCCTTGACCTCTCACCAACAACCTCCTCGCCTCCCTCGCTTCCTACACGTCCCTTGTGTTGCTCAACCTCTCCGAAAACCACCTCTCCGACCTGGTCCTAGATGGCATCTGGTCGCTGCGGTCGCTTCGGTTCCTGGATTTCTCGAGTAACCAGCTCTCGGGGCAGTGTGCCTTGTTGGTTCCCGTGGAGCAGTTTGATGCATGTGACTTGAGTTGAAGGTGGGGAAAGAGAGGAGAGAGATTAGTATTGTATCAGTGGAACAAGAATAAAAGGGTAGGAAGGGTATTTTTGAAAGAAAAAATAAATTTTTTTAGGGTTAACGGTGATGGCATTGATGACGATAGCAAAAATGGGCATGATTTCGAAAATGCAGTAGCATAGAAGGGAGAGTGCATTTTGTAATAACAGATCATGGATCTAGGAAGTTTGCAGTGACATAAAAAATTTCCCTTAAAAAAGGGATGTCTATTGCACAATTGCCTAAAAATTTCTTAACTTTCAGCCAATTTTTTAATCATTAGATCTAGATCCAACCACGCACATCACTCCCTCACTCTATATATAAACCCACCCTTCAACCCTAACCATAACCTTTCCTGCCCCTCCCCATGCAACGCCTCCCACCATCTTGCCGGCACCAGCGAGGTTCTCCGGCTAGCTCCACCCCAACCACCCTCCTGCGCTACCCTTCTTCCTCCTCTCCGGTGAGTCGTCTCGCGCCACTTGTCCTCCTCTCTGGCGAGATTTTCCACGCCGCCCTCTTCCTCCTCTTCGGCGGCTACCACCGCCAAATCTAGCATCGCCTCCTAACCTGTCTCATCCTTGTCGTCACTGTCCACTGACCTCCTCGTATCGACGGTTTCAGTGGTACCACTGCCGCAGCCGTTGCCCATCTACGTGCTTTTGCCGCCCTCTCCTCCCTCTAATTAAGCTCGGGCTCCGGTGAACCCAAACCCTAACTGGTGAACCCAAGCCTTAACCCGGCAGCTGCGGGAGATGGCGGTGCCGGGGAGGAGGAAGAAGAGCTCGTCAGAGTATGAATCTCAACGCAAGATATGACTATTAAGAAAATCTTCAGAAACTTAAAGCAATTTTCAGGTGACTATGCATTAGCAGTTCTGTTAAAAAAAAGACCATGGCTTCTTTTTATTTTAAATTGCTTTGCTAAATTTATTCATCTACGAGTCTAAGCTAGTGTTTGATCGGGGATATGGTGGGATGAGATATGATATGTAGATCTAGTTACTAACTCGTGAGGGATGTGTAGATTCAACTTTAGAAAATATTCCTATTTCGTGCTGTAGGAGGAGAGATCAGTTTTTTCGCCAAACGAGAGTACCCTGACGCACTGTAAGAGGACATACCAATTTTATTTCACCGGCCGACAGTATCCTAACTCACGCGCCCCGCTTCACGTGTGCTCCCCGTGACCCCATTTCTGATTCGGTCACCCCGCTCACTTATCTCCTCCGTGTGATAGGAGGGACTATTGCATAGAACGGGAGAGGGGTGAAAGCACTGGGCTAAGTAGGTGAGGTAAATTGGTTAATGAAATACAACATTTTGAACGAAGGATGCAGGAATTTGACATCACTAATGTTGAGTGTTCTTTTCGATCGTACTCTTTCTTGATCTAGTTCTGACACAAACCTATTTATGTCAAGATGTGAAAATAGAAAATAAAATCATCTGCATCGAAGAACAAAATGCATGTACTACAGTACTATGCATTAAGCATTCAAGCCATTAGATCCAAAAGCAAAAGATACTAATGTAATTGCTACTATAGAAGCACCATTTAAACACAAGCGATCTCGGTTGGCACTGTAGGAGTAGAACTGTAGCTGATAATACGGGGAGTTCAATCCAACGGTGGAAACATGCTTCTAATGCAAATTACTGAAGCTCCTGTGTATTTTGTTCTTCACTGCAGAGGATCATTTCTGTGAGAATAATGTAATAACTTAAAATCTAGTACTATTTCTAATTACCAATTGGCTGTTGGAGCCTTGGAGGTTCAATGCAACCCCTACCATTAGTGGATCGGAATGTCTGCCATTGCAACTAGCATCGATAGGGACGCATAGTGCTCTCTGTATTAATATTTTATCCGTTAGATGATATGCGGATGGATGAGATCGATTGCTACCAGTACAATTTGAATAGTACACATATAGATAAAATTACTGTTTATGTAGTGGTCCTCTGTGTTCCCTGTTTATGTAGTGGTCCTCTGTGTTCCCTCAAAGGATCCAGATCCACCATTAGTCTATCTCATGCACCTCTAGGCTGTTAATATTTCACACACACACACACACACACACACGCGAAGAACATAGATGGAGCAGGATGTGTTCAACCCAGTGGATTTCTTTTTTTTTTTAAAAAAAAAAACTCTTGAGTTGGGAAATTTACTTCTGCTATACCATGAAGAGCCTACCCTTCTCGTATATTTACCTATACTCCAGCTCATCATGTAAAAGAAATCAGAGTGGTAGAACAACAATGAAAATTGCATACATATACTTGGCGGCAGAAATCATCCATGCATCCGTCTGCCCTCACAAATCTCACATAAAATGCGGTAAAGGCACGGAGAAAGGAGACATATATAGCAAGTGATGAACACATGTACACCAACAAGAAGATTGAGTAGCTGAAGAGAGATCAGTGGCAGGGCTTGAACCAAAACTTAGAGAGGGCCAATCTAGCTAATTGTGCTCTAAATCCTACTACACACTTGCTGCTTGATTAGTGTATACGTAGCAACAAGAGAATACTTCATAGTGTGATTTCAATTTGAAGAGCTGGTACTGCCTAAGCTCCGCCACTGAGAGATATGGTACTCATAAAGTAAACGATGAGGAGCTGGTGTGTAAGTAAAATTTGTATTTATGATACTGCCAAGCCTTGTTCAATCCTGGGAGAAGTTTCTCGAAATCACAGGGGGTAAATGATGATAAACAAATTTCCCCTAAGATATTCCAAGGTTCTTCCACTTCAATAGCTGTGAGAAGCTATGAAGATCAGAGGCCTAACACCCACAGTGATACACCACACAAAACCGAGGCGAAACACTTCTTAAGAACCCGAAGCTCCTAGATGGACGGTCCACCCCTCGCAGGAGGATGGTCCATGAGGATCGGGAATTAGTCCACCTTAGCAGGAGGATGGTCCATTCCAGGGGTAATTGGTCCACCTAGAGAAAAAGCATACAAACAATACAAGAACTTTCACAAGTTTCAAATCAATGCTCTAAAACGCATGATACTTGGATCAATGCAAGATCAAATCCTAGGAAATCTAAATGACAAATCGATCTAGCAAGGCCTTCCCAAAGTTATGACATTTTTGCTTCCAAAGACGAGATGGACCAAAATCGGGCAAAAACCAAAAAACCACGACTAAGAGTAACTCGTGAGGGGATTCAAGTCAACAAGACTAAGGATAATTTCCCACTTGTCCTAGCACTTCAAATCACAGAAAGAACCAAGCCAAAACCCCCAAGAAATTCGAAACCCTAGAAATCACAATTTCAACCCTAAAAAATTGGCAACTTCACGAACTTTCATCAAAGATGCCTAGATGGATGAGATTCAAGCTCCAAGATCCTAAGCCATCTCTTACATGTCCTTGGCACCAAACAAGATCAAGAAGAAAGGAAGAAGAGGAAAAAACCCAACCAAATCAAGAAGGCACCATCACAAACAAGAACATAAGTACTTGGATGAATTTAAGAATTCTATAACAACTTGAGGAGGATGGTTTCTGACACCACTCCTATGAAGGACAAGAGCCTCAAAGGCAACCCGCTCAAGTTCTCTCTCACATAACCTAAACATAGGCTAATAACTCTCTCAAGGCTTAAGATGGAGGCGCCCCTCCCATCTCCCTTATATAGTGGAGGCTAAGCCTACCACTCTCTCATGAACTCTAATAATGAGCACACGTTAAGACACACCAACAAATGGGTTTCACTCGCTCGATACACTCCTACACGCTTGTTAGAGCACATGACCACTTGAAGCTCCGATATCTAAATTCACTTGTTCTTCCACCTTTGTTGAGCAAAACCGCTTCCATCTCCGCCGTGGTGTTATCATTTGATGATTTTCCGGTATTGGGCACTTTACCAAAATACCCTTCCTCCTTTACTTTTCCTTTCCTTTACTTCGAAGCAATCCACATGCTTTGATACGTAGGTTTGATGCTCCAATGACTTGCCACATAGCCGACAAGTCTCTCCTGCTTTCATATCCCACCAAACCACTACCACACTTGAACATGCTTGAGTTACTTGGTGCACCACATGCACCACCTTGTCTCCCCATTGCTCTTGTCTTCTACCGTTGCCTTGCTTGAGCCACATAGACTAACTCGACATCCACGGCCATTCTGAACCTAAGCTCTCCTAGCTTAATCCCGGTCTCCTCATCGTTGACTGCCACCGTCAGGGGCGGAGCTAGCAGGGGTGTCGGGTATGCACCGGCACCCCCAATTTTTTTAAAAAACATCAAAGATCATATCTTGATTTATTGATCCAAAGTTAAATCACCAGGCCCAACCAGTCCAAATACTCTCTAGCTCTCCTAGTCTCCTGATCTCCCTAATCCCCAATCCCCAACCCTAATCCGAAATCTCTCATCCCCACTGGACTCACCTTGATTTGGGAACCGGAAGGGAAGCAGGACGCCGCCGCCCCTGCGCAAGACGGCTGAACCGGAAGGGAAGCAGGCCGCCGCCGCCCCTGCGCAAGACGGCAAGAGCCGGAGGCCGGATCGCCGGTCGCCGGAGCACCGCCAGAAGCGCAGACCTTGCCCGCTGCCGGCCGGCCATCGGCGGCGACGCTTGCCCGCTTGCCGCCGTCTGCCGCTGACCGCTGCGCCCCTCCGCGGCTCCGCCACCGCTGGTCCTCGCCACCGCCCGCTGCCGCTGCCCCGCCGCTGAATCGGAAAGTGGAGACGGGAGTCTCAAGTCTGGAGTGGAGGGCTGCGCCTACAGGGTGTGTTCTTTGTGGAGTCAGGTGGAGGGACTGGAAAGTTGCTAACTTGCTTCAGGCGTGGCGACTGAGTGTGTGGCTGTGTGCTGTCTGGCGTCTGCCTGTGTCTGTGTTCAACTGTTCATGAGTACGGATTCACTCATCACTCATGACTATTTAAGTACTAACTTGAGTACTTGACTGGGTGGGATAGCTGGACCTGGACACTTGGACTGTTGGAGCCTCTTTTGATTTTTTATTGGTATGTTTGTTTAGTTGTCTTGATAGATGATTAGTAACATTAGTTGATACTTGATAGACCATTAGACCATATGGTATGCCGTATGCTAATATAGTAAATTTGTAATGTACTAATTTGAAAATCTTGTTATGATATGTCAATGCAGATTGTAAAGATATGAAGAGGAATAGAGATATTCTTTCTTTTTTTCGGGATTGCGAAGTGAAGGCAAAGAATATTCCATCTTCTTCATCACCGGCTGAAGGGGTCCAGGAGATAGAGGAGACTCAAGAAGGTAGAGGGGGAACTCAAGCAAGTGGGAATCAATTGACTTCTTCTCAGACGGAGAATGTTGATGCTGTGATTGATGTTGTGGTTGCTGTCAATGACCAACCCCAACCCCAGCCGAGAAGCGCAGGAGCTTCAAATACACTTATTGGCAGTGAGGAAAGCATTTATGATGTTGAGCTTCTTCCACATGATCCAGAAAAGGAAACCCATCACGAGTTATGATGTCAATGATCAAGATGCGATTCGAGAGGATATATTATGAAAGGGCCATGCCAACCTTATACACATGATTTTCCTATCGTAGAAATATCGTAAAAGACATCACTTCACTCTTAATTGGTTTGATAAGTACCATTGGATTGAATATAGTGTCAAAAAGGATGCTGCATTTTGCTTTGTCTGTTATTTGTTCAAGGAGAAAACTGTAGGTGGTGATAGCTTTGTTAAAGGTGGTTAGAGAAATTAGAATAAATATGATGCACTTGACAAACATGTGGGTGGTATAAGAAGTATCTATAATCAAGCTCAAGAGAAATTTAACTTCTTTGTGAAACCAAAAACTTCAGTTGCTCATGTCATTGTGAAGCGAACTAAAGAAGACAAGCGTCTTTACAAGGTAAGGTTCAGTTATTCACTTAGATGCTTGAGGTTTATTTTGTGTCAAGGATTGGCATTCCATGGACATGATGAAAGTGAACAATCTAGTAACAAGGGAAACTTCCTTGAGCTTTTGAAATGGCTTGCAGAAAGTAATGAAGAAGTTAATAAGGTTGTTTTGAAAAATGCTCCTAAAATTGCATCTTAACTTCCCATCCCATACAAAAGGAAATTTGAGTCTTACTCAAATCCGTGGGCAGGGATATGATGGGGCTAGTAACATGAAAGGCGAGATTAAATGGCTGAAAACTTTGATTATGAACGAGTCTCCTTCTGCTTATTACATCTATTGTTTTGCACATCAACTCCAATTAGTTCTTGTGGCTATTGCTAAGGGCAATGCAGATTGTGTTTGGTTTTTTGACCAACTATCAAATTTCCTAAATGTTATTGGAGTTTCTTGTAAACGCCATGAAATGCTTCGAAATACTAGAGCTCAGGAAGTTTTGGAAGCACTAGATTCTGGTGAAATTGAAAGTGGACGAGGGTTGAATCAAGAGATGGGGTTGGCTAGGCCCGGTGACACACGTTAGGGTTCTCATTACAAAACTGTTTTGCGTATTATCGGTTTGTATTCTACAATCCGCAAAGTATTAATAAAGATTGGAAAAGATCCCTCCCTAAAGAATGAATGGGAAAAAGTCCATGCTATGGTGGCAGCCTTTGAGTCATTTGATTTTATTTTCATGGCAAACTTGATGCTACTCATACTTGGGTACACAGATGATTTATGTCAGTCTTTGCAAAAGAGGGACCAAGATATTATTAATGCTATGACACTTGTTAATTTGGCTAAGGACAGATTGCAACATATGAGAAGTTATGGATGGGAAGATTTTCTTCAGGAAAAAGTTACATCATTTTGTATGAAACATCGCATTAAAGTTCCTAAGCCAAATAAGAAATATGTGCCTTTTGGAAGATCAAAGTATTTTTTTCCTAAACAAACAAATGATGATCATTTCAGAAGGGAAGTATATCTTGGCATCATTGATAGTGTTCTTCAAGAGCTTGATAATCGGTTTGACAAAGTTAATATGGAGTTGCTTGTGTGCATGTTTGCCTTGAATCATCGCAACTCATTTGAAGCCTTTGAAAAGGACAAAGTAATTAGCCTTGTCAATTTTTATCCCAATGAGTTTTCAAGTACAGATTTGATGAGACTCTCTTTCCAACTTGATAACTTCATTGATGACATGCGAAGTGATGATAGGTTTAAGGACCTCAACAATCTTGGTGACCTTTCTATTAAGCTCGTTGAAACAAAAAAAATATAAAGTTTACAAGTTGGTATACTTGCTTCTCAAATTGGTATTGCTCCTACTGGTGGCGACGGCGAGCATTGAAAGAGTATTTTCTGCTATGAGTCTTGTGAAGAACAAGTTGAGAAATAGTATAGACGATCAATTCTTGAATGATTGTTTAGTCACATTTATTGAGAGGGAAATTTTCTTGAAGGTTAGTGATGATGATGTAATGAAATGTTTTCAAGGCATGAAAACGCGTAAAGTGGTATTATAATTTTCTTTGTACAGTTGCATATTTTATAATTTTCTATTTATGTAAGACTTTATTTGAACTATTTGTATTGTGCTTTTGACAAATTTAGAATCTATGTGTTGGAATTGTGATATTATAAAATTATTGTATAAACTATAAAATTATGAGTGTGAAGTGTGCACCTCCACATCTAATTTCTAGCTCCGCCACTGAATCCGGTGAGATCCATGTCCGGTGGCCACGGTGCTCACACTTTTGTCTGGTGGGCACGGCTCCGTGAGCTGCGCGGCGGCAGGCAAGGCCGACGGACGCGACGGCTCGCGTTGCTGTCCGGTGGGCGCGGAGGCTGTTCTTGCTACAGGCAGCCACACAGCACCCCGAGCAGCGTGGCGGCGGCTGTGGCGCGCGAGCGAGGGCGAGGCCGAGGCCGATGGGCGCCGCGGCTTGCGCTCGTGTCTGGCAGTGACCACGCTCGCGCTCGCGCTACGCCTGCTAGCTCCTCACCAAACCTTCACCGCTCGCCATCAGATCTACAGCCCGCCACCCCGTCGTCGTCGTTGCTCGCACTGATCGCCACGACCAGGGGCAGTGCGGTGATGTATCTCTTTTTCTTGTATCAATCGCTGCAATCTCCTCATCACCCATATGGTGCAATGGGGTAACACAAAGCCACCTCTCTCTAGCACACTACAACGCAGTCCTCTCTTCCCTCTGCATCTCTCTCCCATCTTCCAAACTTGGGTTTTCCCGGTGCCGCCCACTCCCAAACAAATAAACCATAGACCATATATATATGCGTGGGAACAACATTTCTACAAACATGGTAAAAAGAGATCCCAAAGAGGATAGCCCTCATCTGTGGCTTTGTCCCCCTGCAGCTAACACGCTCAAAGGAGAGAACATTGGAGACATATAGGGAGCTAGAGACCCGGCCGGCCCCTAGAAAGAAGAGTGTATAACTTGCAAACCTTTATCGAACTACTACACTGAAGTTAGCGGTTAGCACAACGTGTGTGCTTAGTGGAAGGGCACCTCTTTTCTAGTTCTTTTTTGTGTTTCTAAATTCATGTTGTTCCATATTTTGTTGTTCTAGTATGTATATTCTTTTAGAATAGGTCCATTGGACCTTTGCATTATTGCGGAAGTCTGAATTTCAATCTTTTAACTATAAAATCAGATTTTTTTTACAACCCTCAACTATCAAAATTAGGCAACATGTATACCCATCAAGCCATTCCACCTTGTTTTAATCCAAGGTGGCACCAACTTTGCGGTGGTTTCGACACATGTCAAGAGACTACCAGTGTTTGGTGATTAATCGGTGTCGGTAAAGGAGAAGATGGCGTCACACGCGTCCTTCGACACCAACAGTAGCAGCGTCCAAAGCGCATGGGCACATGTCCACAACCACTGCAACCCATTCAATACCCTCAAGATTGACACCGCGCTAACTCTTCTCCCATGCTACCCCTCGCCGGTAGGTGCCACCATCGCAACACGACAACGGTGTTGAGATACAGATTAACTACACTAACGCATAATAAAATTTTCTATCGTGCAAGCTAGTAATTTCTGCTTTATCTGTGTATCTTGGCTTGGTGAAGATGTAAGGATATTTGCGAGATCTGCGATAGTTTAGCGTGTAAGGTGGACATCTTGATGACATGATGCGTGAGGCCCCAAATATCAAGATGGCGTCACACGCGTCCTTCGACACCAACAGTAGCAGCGTCCAAAGCGCATAGGCACATGTCCACAACCACTGCAACCCATTCAATACCCTCAAGATTGACACCGCGCTAACTCTTCTCCCATGCTACCCCTCGCCGGTAGGTGCCACCATCGCAGCACGACAACGGTGTTGAGATACAGATTAACTACACTAACGCATAATAAAATTTTCTATCGTGCAAGCTAGTAATTTCTGCTTTATCTGTGTATCTTGGCTTGGTGAAGATGTAAGGATATTTGCGAGATCTGCGATAGTTTAGCGTGTAAGGTGGACATCTTGATGACATGATGCGTGAGGCCCCACATATCAAGATGCGTGGGTGTGGTACTGCTCGTTTGTACGTATGTTATGTACATGATCAGTGGAAATTAACCACCAGCGTTACTTGCTGCCAGATGGATTTATGTGGACCCTACATTCATCTCAAACTTCAAACGGATAATATCACTGTTTACTGCACTGTCCGGTTGGACGGATCCAATGCTCCTCTTTTCACCTACCAGAGTTGATAGAAGGCCATAAAGCGTGTGTACGTGGGTGCAGATGACAACTTATAAAATTAAATAGAGTGAATGCAAACTGATGATCTATATGATGTTCGACTAGTGCAGAAGACACCATTACAAATTGAATTATGAGAGGCGGCACTTGCAACCTAGCAACTCCGGTGTGTATACAGGAGTTTTTGCTCATTTGGGCCATTTTTGAAACGATTTGGTATATGTCGCCTAGTGCGCCAAGAATGACAAAAATGCCACCATGGCTTCATCCTACCGTGCTCCCGGACCTCTGCACGTGTCTGCCACGAATCTGGACCGCAGGATGCAGCTACCGTGGTGCGGAACCGCTGCACGTGGCTTGCCGCACTCCCCGTCGGCTTCTGCTACCCTTCCGCGGGTCTAGTCTGCGGCTGCATCCCCTCCGATTGTTGCATTCGGACCGCGTCATGATTTAAATTGATGGATTTTTTTAAAAAAAAATAGAGAAAAATATTAAATAGAGAATAATCACATAATTAAATTATGAAGATAAGATTTCAACCCTAACAATAAGACTTCGTAATCTAGGTGTGAATTACATGACACGTGGTTTGGTTACGTACATATGTTTGCCTCGGTACTAGGGGTGAAAACAGATCAAATATGGATGGATAATGGCTCTGCCAAATTTATTTTCATATTTTTCCCCGGATGTGGATGCGGATACGAATATGAATACCCTGGATACGATACGAATATGAATAATGTTGAATACAAATACGAAGCGAATAAGAATCGAAACGAATACGGTCATGAATATTTTTAGGAATATGAATACCCCTTAAATTGTACGCTAGAAATTAACGAAAATATATAACTAGTTTATTTGATCCAAACATTCATGAATTGTTCATATTTTCAGTAACCACACATAATATTGGCACTTGCAAGCTGCATTAATTAGTTCATCACATATATAACACTTAGTTAACCACATTTAGCTCATAACTCATAAGTCATTACACATGCACTCTTAATTCATCGCATACATAAAATTTAGTTCACACTTAGCTCATCACACCTAGTTCATTCATGACATATATAGTTCGATAATACTAAGATACCATGTCTCAAAAATATATGCATAACAGTACACTTAGTTCATCACATATCCATTTTCTAAACAAGCAGCATGCCAGTAACATCTCGTCATCTTCCTCTTCCAAAGAAGCTTAAATTTAAAAATAAAAAATAATCAGGGTCATTCATATATGTTCAGATCACCAACTGCCAATGTATAAGGCCGTCGGGACTTTGTGAACCCGTATATCAGAGAGCATTTACTCATAATACATTTTATCAACATATTTTCTTTATTTCAACATCTCTTATACATCATTGAACATATCGTATAAGTGCGTAGAAGAAAATTTGAGTTTACAAGCTTTATGTTCTCGTAGGTATTTCTAATATCTAACAGCTACAAAACAACTTAATCTGACTCATCTCAGCCACTATAGTCATACAATTTTTTTTTTATTTTTTCTGTAACCGCTTATAGGGAATCTAGCATAGAGAAATTTCACATATGTCTTGACATTCAAACTGGAGTTCATACAGAAAAGCATTTAGTAATGAGTAGTTGTTCAAACAAGGAATTAGACACCAGAAATCAGTAGCATTAAACTACACAAAGAATCAGACAGCTGAAATCACTATGTTCTTGCAATAACTCCACACCAATTACCCCACACCAAGCAATGGTTGAACTCAATCATACATTTCACACATCTTATGGTACAACCAACACAAATGATTAGCTTAGATTTACTCGAATGTGCCCAAAAATCCCAATAAATCTGCTCGAACACCATTCAGTCGCCACCCATCTAACCGCAAAGAATTTAGCCACATTTCTCCAACCAATCATGCCCTAACCACTCGCCGTGCGGCCGATCTTCCGTCATTTTTGTCGGACGAAAATTTGAGCGAACGTTTGAGCGTGAATCGTTGTGGACCGTCGATCCTAAGATCTGACCCAAGTTTGCTTGTTGAAGTTTGAACTTAACATGCGCCTTGATCCGTGGACCGTTGGACTCACTGTTTTTAACGAGGCAACTATTTGAATATTAATCGCTAAAGATCATTAACCTAATACTCTCTTTAACTTCACCCATCATTAATTACGGTAGTTGTCATTAATTGAGGTCAATTGTGGTAGTTGTCGTCAATTGCGTTAATTGTCGCCAATTGCGTTAGTTTGTCGTTAATAGTCATTAAATGATGTCAATTGTGTTAATTGCCGTTAAACGGTGTCAAACAAGATATAACTTGCCTTAGGGGCATTTAAGATATTTTCCATCTCAAAAGCTGCAGCCAGCCAACCTAAAAGCCAAACACCAAACCTTTTCAGCTTCAGCCATGCAGCCTAGCTAGAAACTACTCTTCAAAAAAGCTACAGCCGTGCTAAACAGGCCCTTAGGCCCTGTTTGGGATGTGTCGATGTCTTGAACTCTCGTCACAGAATGAAAAAATAAAATTATAAAAAGGAAATGGAGATTGCTATATATTCGCCAAAGGACTCAAAATGGTGATGTATATTGCAAAGGGTATATGCTCTGACTACATGAAAAATGATTGTGAATACACGTGGATTGGGGCTTAGATTGGGGTATATTTTTACAATGGCACATAGGCCAGGCTTTTATAGTTGTTGTCGGGACCCAAATATGCAAATCTGGACCCTCTGTGTATACTGCACTAGTCCAAGATCACGCTAGTGCACACAGTGGCAACATCGATAAAATATCAATTCTATATGCAAAAATGACTAATAAATAGACAAATAACAATAATTATCAGAGTAACGACCTTAAGGTCAAAGCTTACAATTAATGCCTTAGAAGACGAATAGCTCAATAAAGCTGCAGCGGAACAAACGAAATAACTTCAGTGAAGCCCATCCATATGCCCACAGGCAATCGACTGGGGTAGCGCGACCTAGTTCTCCACGATCTTTGTAGTAGACCTTGTTGACTGACGATTCTTCTACTTCTGTTGATTGTTTATAGCAAGTATGAGTACACACCGTACTTGCAAGTCATACCACAAAATGCAATTTATAGATGATGGCTTATTCCAAAGGAATGGCTTCTGTGGTTATTTTGCAGAAATGCAACATTTGCAATTGAATACAAATAATTGATTGAAAACATAATTCAACACAAATAAAAAATAATAATTTATCATTTGATTTCACAAAGACACACAGTCTAAACAGGTTATTCACACAGCTGCACAAGTTATCTCACACAGCTGACCCTTCTGAATTATTTTATGAAAATCTACCCCTCGTGTAAAATCCCCGAGTATGTCCATATCCATGGACGCGACTATTCGAATAGATTGGTTTAACACTCTGCAGAGGTTGTACACTTTACCCACACGGTACAATCAGTGTAGCTAGCACTGACCATAACAAAACCTTTCAGATACTTCATCTCAAGCAATGACACTCCCGATGTGCTTTCCTGTCGGTCAACCGATACACACAGCGTTTGGTTACGACACACATCGCTGCCGTATATTTCATAGCATACCTGAAAGCTACCTTTATAACTACCTAGTTACGAGTAGCGTTTGGCAACCCCTAAGAGTGTAACTACATATGCAGGAAACCATGCTGATCTCAGGTCTAAGGATTATACATCAGCATTGCTTGAGACCAACTAATGATACATAGAATCATAACACTCTCAACAGTGTCTCAAGGTGGGTCTTTTCCAATACCATGTTCTCTAACATGTGTCCATATTATTGGTTTGATATCCCCATATCCATGATTTGTGAAATATAGTCATCAACAAATATATATGCTAGTCTATTCATATGTGTTCTCATATGTTTCCGACCAGGGAACGTTTAAGAATAATCATCACAGAAATATAGAATTTCACAATCAAGTCAAATACTTGATACTAAATATTATTGATATTATTCTATGAACAAGATAACATATTATCCAATGTTATGAATATATTGAAATATAATCATCTTTATGATTGCCTCTAGGGCATATTTCCAACACCATCAATGGTGCTAGGTACACATCAACATTATTCTCAGGTTGCTTTGGCCCTTGGATAAGTATCGACAACAAAATATACTTTCGCTTTATACAAAACCAAGGAGGAAGGTTGTAGATAGAGAGAGTCACGGGCCAAGTGCTATGTCGGCTACTCATGTTACCGAAATGATTCATTCCATCTGTACTCAATGCAAACATTATATTCCTCGGTTTTGCACCGAAGTCTGCAAACCTCCTATCGATGTTTCTCCACTGGGCGGAATCAGCAGGGTATCTTAGCTTTCCGTCATTCTAACGCTCTTACGAATGCCAATGCAATAGTTTTTATCGGGATGCGTTGCACACCGAACATATATGCATGTTTGCATACTCGTTACGATAGGCGATCTGATCGTTCGGAGAAGCATGTATTTTTTCTGCTTCCATTCCCAATAAACAAAGAACCTTCTTGGCTTTGTTGGTGGTTTTGGGCAACTTGTTTCCCTCCGGAAGCATGTGAAATTTTTGTCGGACCAACCGTTACTTGCCTTCAATTTCAGCAGTTTAAGCACGGATGACAACCTTATGTATTCCGACTTGCAACTCGGGAACAAAAGTTTCTCCGAATCCCCCATCAAGCCCCAGAATTTAACATAATCCCTCTCATCACAGTTCCCTTATGCATCACGAAACATCTAATCCAGATTGTCATCATGCAGCCTATCCATATTAGAACCACAATCAATATCATCCGACGATATATCGTTGACTTCGTCGGCGATGTCGTTATTACTACCTTCCTGTATAATCTGTTCTTCACCGTGACTGGTCCAACATGTATATCCCTTTCTGAAACCCCTTCGAATCAAGTGTGCTTGGATCTGCGCTCGGTTCTAAAACATCTTCAGATTCTCGCAGTCAATGCATGGACAATACATATATTCCGCCCCTTTATTCAACATATCTTCCTTGGCAACTCTTGTAAAAGCAGACATACCATTAATTTACTCTTCACTCACACGGTTGCCAGTGTACATCCAGCTTCGGTCTATCTATGCGATGTATATAACAATTTATTGTTAAATATTGAATTAATTAATTAGTATACAATAGATACAACTTTTGATATGTCACTTGGAATATGTATTTATAATTAACTAAAAAAACAATAATGCATTACAATACGAGTGAAGTAATATGTGTGTAATCAATGACAACAACACCAGTAAAATCCAAACTTTGGTCATGCACCTTAGGGTCAGGTTGTTCATCACAAACACATTTTAGACAATTAACCCACCCAACTTCAGATTGCAAGAAGCCAACACTTACAAAGCAACACAAAAAACTAGATCTAAACTATCTTCAATTATCTCTTTACTAAGCTAGATCTAGAATATAATGCAAGGAACAAATTACTAACCATCGATAGTTAAAAATAAATTACCAAGCTAGATCTAAAATCACTCTCTTCCTAAATCCACGGTCTTCTTTCACCAAATCACCTTAATGCCCCACCTCCAGCAGCAGTAGTGAGAACAAGCTGGAATTTAAGACATATCTGTGAGGTTGGAGTGCGCAATAAATAAGATTACCACGACGATTTTTAATACAAATAAATGCATAATGAAACGAGATGTCACAGGCATATTGAAAACCGTCTATAATATTACGAAATATCACAGATAGTTCTTTGTCAGAATCATGTGTGATACTTCACAGACGGTTTTCAACATGAACCGTCTATGATATTATATATTCACAGACAGTTTTTAGCGTAGCCAGTAATATAGATGATCTCTAAACCAAAACTGTCTGTGATTGCATGTAATATAGACTGTTTTGATCAACCGTCTGTGATGAAACGTCTAGTATTAACTTTTTTTTTGTAGTAGTGTATTGTTCGTACGAATATACCATCGTCCCTCATCTTATTTATACAGACAAATGCAGCTTTAGATACTACCACTACCTTCAGAGATAAGTAAGTATGAATGATCAATTGGAATTAGATGCTCAGATCGATCAGATGGAAGTGCTGTTGGGGATGCCCTTGCCCGTAACACCGGGCGTGGAGAAGGGCTTCATGAGCTGGTACGGGACAATGCCGGCGCCGCACCGGTTCTTGAGCTTCCTGTCCTTGTTCCTGCCGTCGATGATCCCCTCGATCTCCTTCAGCCGCGCGTTGAACCCCCTGTAGGCCGCCTGCACTGCGGCGTCGTCGTTCCACGGCGCGGTCTCCATCCCGCCGAGGTACTCCTCGTCGGGGGAGTGGCTGGACAGCACGTCCAGCACGGCCATCACCAGCGTCGCCTGCACCTGTGACGGGAAGCACTCCCGGAGCGCCTGGTCAGGTTGTCCAAGAACTTTGAGAAGGCGGCAGTGTCCACGGGCTCCTCCACCGGCATCTTGGTGCGCGCGATGGACGGGCGGTTGGGAAGTAGCCGCCGAAGTCGTACTGCCCGAAGTTGACGGCCGCGTGGTGCGCGGCCGCGACCCAGATGATGGTGGTGAGCGTGTGCGCCAGGCTCTCCGGCGTGTCCAGCGTTGGCCACCACGGCGCGTCCTTCTTGTCGCCGTGGCCCTTGGTGCGCACCTCCGTCCAGAACGCCTGCAGTTCCGCGTCGCCGACCACGCTTCTGGCGTCCGGGTAGTACCGGGACACGTACGCCTGCACCCAGCCGTTGATGGCATCCCAGATCAGCAGGCCGTCGTTGGCGAACGGGTAGTCTTTGATCGTGAGCTTCAGGCCGTGCTCTGCCTTGGGATCCTCCTCGGCCATCCCCCTGCGTACGAGGTCGGCGGGGAGGGCCTCCATGTCGAAGCGCCAGAGCTTGTCGTAGGCGACGGAGCTGAGCTCCATGGAGTACTTCTGCGGCGAGAAGGAGAGCTCGATGATGCCGCCCCCATTAATCAGCGCCGAGCGGGCGAGCGCATTGATCCGCATGGTGTACCGGAAGTGCGGGTGCAGCAGCTGGTAGATGGGGTGCATCTCGCTGAGCTGCCGATTCGCCGCGATGATGTAGGGCTCCACCGCGCAGTGCGTGCGCAGCCAGTGGCTGATGAGCTCGTGGTGGCCGGCGTCGTGCGCGCGGACGTGGGACTTGGCCATCCTCCACAGCCAGGATTTGGTGGTGTCCGTGGACGGCGTGAACACCTGCCTCCACTGCGGCCGAGACGGCGAGGCCGGCCGGGTGAGCTCGATGGCGAGCAGCCGCAGCGTGCCGCCGTCGGTGAGGAAGAAGATGGTGCGCGATCCGTACATGGTGGTGTGCTCCAGGGACCGGATCTTGTGCACGTAGGGCAGGAACAGGTCGTGGTAGTCCAGCATGAACAGCCTCTTCTGCTTAACCGCCTCGGCCACCGTCATTACGTTCCTCATCTGCGCCTCCAGCAGCTCGGCGGTGATCGCCGACTCCGCCGGCCCGTAGTCCGCCGGGTCGAGCTTGCTCTTCAGAGGGAATTCCTGCCACATTTTGTGCAGAAGTGAATCAAAATCTCACAACATTCCATTCATGCGATGTACAAGACAAAAATGCACTGCTTGATCGACGTTGGCGAATGTTTTCTGAAGACTTACCCTGACCCGCTCGATGGCGTATGGATTGACACCGGCGAGCGTCTCCCTCGCGAACTCCTCGTCCCTTAACCATGCAAACTTGTCCTCTGCAGTTAATGACACACATTTAGATTCGTGCATGTACGTACGTTGCTGATCCATATTTCGTATGTGCATGCCGACGTCATGCAAGTAAATTTTTTACGTACTTTGGACATTGGCCGGGGTGTCGAAGAGAAGGAGTTGCCCGGCGGGCCCGTCACGGAGGAACTCGAGGAGGCGCGGCACGACGCTGCGGAGGAAGCCGAGATGGTCTGCGCGCGGCAGCTCGACGCCGTCCTCGAACAGCTTGTCGATGACGAAGAAGGACGGGAAGGCCTGGTTGGGGTCGTCGAGCGTGGACTGGACGACCGGCACGGCGGCGTGGAGCACCGACGTGAGCGTCTTCACCGAGAACTGCAAGTTCTTCTCCTCCGAGAACGCCTCGTCCCTCGGCACGTAGACGCGGCCGCTCCTCTTCTCCGACTTCGGATCTGCATTAAAACTCGTCAGCAATCGGCCGACATATCATTTGTTTGGTTTACCGGTCGATTTCGGCAATATCGGTTTTACCGAACCCACTGGTAAGACTTCAAACCGGCCAAAATCTGCCCAAAAAAATAGAATTTGTTTGAATTTTACTCTAATTTGATTTTTTTAAATTTTAAATCATAAAAATTCAAATTTTAATTTAAAAACTTCGGCTAAATTTGACCAAATTTTTTCGATTTTCAGCAAATCGGTCCTACCTGCCCGGTAAAAATTTGGAACCGGTTTTGAAAACCCTGGCCGACATGCATCTATGCGTGCTCACCTTGTGCACGAATGATGCGGTGATAGACGTCTGTTTGCTTGTACCTTTGGTGGATCGGGGCCGGCCAGTGCGGCAGCGCCGCGGGTAGGGGAACTGCATGCTGCCACCGAGGACCGGCCTGGCCTTGCCAGCGTCGTTGCTGTCTGGGTTGCCGAGGTCGTTGTACACGTCGTAGTCGTAGATCCGGTCGGTGGCCGCCCTCTCCCCGCGGCCATCGCCGCGCTTCTCCTCGAGGTCTTTCCTCCGGTAGCTCTGGAGCCCGGGAGGCGTCTGGTTCGGCAGGTAAGGCTGCACGCACGGTCGACATTGACAAATTTCAGCGATTGTTTGAGTTGATCCGTGCTAGTTCAAAACCATCAGTCTGGCTGGGCCATGGGGTAATGGCTCATGGCCGGGTCATGGGTAATGGCTAGCTCATCTGAAAAGGACAGGGAAGGCCTTGGTAGTCGAGGTAGGAATGTCGAACCTTTTTCAACCTTTTGCTTCGAGCTATCGTTGTCAAGATTAGAGGAACGAGCAAGCCATGACAACCACAGCCCTTCCTAATTAAATTAGGCGAGTAGGTCGACTGACAAGTCTGGACCATTCGGCTATCCGGTCTATTAGCAGGCCATCCAATAAAATTGACAAAGCTGTAACTCGTCACAAAATGATTAGTAGAAGTTAAAAGCTGTCATGAAAGTATTATTGGGGTTTTGTGAAAAAAAATCAGTAGTACTCGGTAATAAAGAAATGTGATTCTGACTTTTGAGTATCTTTCTCTTGCACCTCGTTGACGAATCATGATTCACGCATAAATCTGAAGTCCGCCATACACTTGCGCCGCCCGTATCGCCGCCCATATGCCGCTGTGCGCCATACTGCAGCGCCTCCGCCCCTTACGACGCCCGCCCCACAGCGCCCCTGCCGCCCACAAACTTGGTGAATTTTAATATATTGGCTTCACTGGGCATTCGAGTTATTCCATAAAACCACCTCAATGTCAAAAAGTAAGCATTATACAATTTGCTAATTGTCTATGGTCAATAACTTGATTTGTAGATGATTTTCCTCGGCTTGGAAGATTTACATCAAGGCGGAAGGCAAGTGCACACTTATTTTGATGAAAATCACTTGTTTCATCTTATCTTGAATACATCACGGCTTAAATATGCAAATGACACGTAGTAAAGATGTTTGCTCACCTATATTTTCTAAATCTTGACACTAAAGATACATAATATGAGAATTATCTCAGTACTCTGGGACACAAATAAGCATAGTTGGATATGGCTTTCATCGAGATCTTGCATGGTCAAGTGCTTTGCTACTATTTGGATGATTTTTCATGAAGGCATTGTAGTATAAGTTTTTTTGTGAGGAAATGATTGTAGTATAAAGTATTGGTGATTCTTACTGTATTTACCGGTGATTTTCTATGGGTATCTATGGCGTTAGGATATTCTTATGTAACAACCCTTTTAATAGCTATAATCCATTCACTAACTTTATCTATTTGCAATTGTTGGCTTACTTTTGTCATATTTTGATAGTAAAGTACTTGAGAAAATGCGGGTGTAGGTTCTTGACACAAATTTTGACAATAGTAGTAATTCTTAATCTTTGGAATGGGAAATTAATAGGTTGGCCCATTAATTTTGAAATGCAAAATCATAAGCAAATCATCAAATACCTTGTGTCATTTTATTTTGTTCTTTCCCCTTGTCAAAAGTTTGTACCAAGTGTTCTATGCTTACCTTTTCACCATGTCCAACTAATCGACCATTGAGTCTAATGATATTCTTTGTGTTCCCTGTTCAAGTTGTTCTGTTTTTCTCGACCAAGTCAAGCACCTTACATCTTGAATTGTTGCGAGTAAAGCAGATTCTTGTAAGGAAAAGTTATTCTTTGTTCCATCATTGGGAGCTCAACATTTAAAGCCTAAGCCAATTTTCGGTGGGTAAAAGAAAAAAACTTTACGGCTCGATTCTTCTATGTTACGCTTTCTTTGTAATTTGGAGATCAATCACTGAAATCGGCGTGCCAGGCGAAATCACAGTACTGCTGAATGAACCACTGGCAGTCCCAAATATGTGATTTGGGTGGACTCGAGCGGATCTCGGCGTGCTGGCGCGTGGATCGAGGATAGAGTGAGTTCGCACTCGAGAGGCAGCTACGGCGAGTCCCAAACACTGTGGATTTGGGCGGTCTCGAAGCGGGATCTCGGCGTGGTGAGCACGATAGACTCGGGTAGTATAGGATTTGGATCTTTTGCATCTCTTTGTTTCTTGGTGTTATTTGCTTCTTGTGTATGGCATAACAACTCACCCTCGAGTTAGTCTACAGTTAGATAAATATGATACACTCTTGGAGTATTAATAATGAATAGTATTGTGCATTATGTTTGTGTCTTTACATGTAGAACCTTTTGCTTTCTGTATATGCCATGTTCTTGCAACATAGTTTTGTCAAGTCAGGAGAGTCTACAATCTAGAACATATGTCCCATTTTATGTGCATACTCATGCTCTCTCTTGTTTGTACCAATACCTCACTCCTTGAGTCTTGATACTTGAACATCACAAAGCAGTGTCTTTACAATACTCATACTCAACTCCTTGCATACTAGGCAAGCTACATGTATGAAATTTTATGGTACCATGCATCATATTATTTGATTACTTCATTGTTAGAACCTTGTTATATATTAAGGGGATGAGTGCTTATTATTTGATAGAGTTCCACATGTGCATGTCGACCATCGTGCTTATTGGTTTTCTTGCGAGTTTTGAAAACCTCTCACGTGCGGAGAGTCTTGAAATTTGTATTGTGCAGGTTTATGTTTCTTTTTGCGAGAGAGCGGTCGAGTAGCGTAGGAGTACCTCGGCGACCGATCGCCTTCCTTCGCTATTTCGCCTCGCCAGCACAATCGATTCGATTGGTATATCACTTTGTTATTGCTATATCACTTTGTTGAATGCCATTCTACGATTGGTTGGTCGATTTATTCTTTGGTTAGGCGTAACCTAGTTAGGCGTCTCCGTTCGAAAAGAATACGGTTGGAAATATGCGGATCTTTGCATATCTATAACAGATATACATTTCAGTAATCCAATTTTTGTGCGTAGATGGGGTTAGTTTCAGTGGTCTCGATCAGTAGTGAGTTTGGCGAATCTCCTGTTGTTCTCCGGATACACAATCTCCTGCCGGGGCGTCTATTTGGAGAACAGCGGGTCTTCTTGCCAGTGTGCTCGGATAAGGAAGTAAACATGAAACTAACCTCATCTCGCATCCTAGTGAATTAGAACCTATCTTGACCTATTAGATAGAAAGATCGTGTAGATGCATTTGATTCTTATATTACTCACGATATGTTAGAGGATGGATGGCATGTACGGGCCGCTCAAGTCGAGGTTAGTTGTCGATGAATGGATTGAGAAGACCGATGCTTTCTTGGAACTAGCATGCCAAGGTTAAAGGAGCGCGTGCCACTTGGTGTCCACTGGCGAGATGTGCAAACACGCGTCGACAAACAAAGGAGGTCATGGGTAAACATCTTTGCAAGTTTGGATTCACGGACTATGCGGTGGATCTACCACGGTGAATCCGATCGTATGAGAGAGGAGGTCGTGAGACCACGCGTCGAGGATTATGATCTTGATGGCGGGGTAGGAGACATGTTAAATGACTATATCGGGTTTCTTGGATGCCGGGGAGGATATGAGGCCAAGGCGGCTAGTGTGGCTCACAAAGCTGTTATAAACTCGTGAAGGACATGCATTACGAGGCCGCGTCCGAGCCATCCGGAGACCATGAGGTAGGAGTTGGCATGAAGCATGTAAGCAGCACCTGGCTCCAACACGCGTACAAGTCGGAAAGATCACGGACGTCGACGTGACCCTAAGGTTTAATGCACGATTAATAGTGGTGCACAAATCGCACGCAGAAGTGCGGAGACTAGTGTGATTAACATGGGTCATAATCACGGATAGCTGTACTAATGCGATATATTAATGAGGCTAGCTTGACCTCCCTTTAAATCCGGATTTAGCGTTCCGTCTATCTTAAGACTAGACTAGACCATCTGCACATTAATATGGAACCTGCAACCTGACTTATCAATGCACTCTCTTGAATTTAAGGAGCAGAAGATCACATAGCGTCTCGGCCTAATCTCACGATCCAGTCTCTCTCGGGGTAATTAATTCCACAGATCACGTTAATGAATTCGGATTCTACCTTGTTGCCGAAGAAGACACGCTTCCCCGGCGCGTCGTCGTCGCCGGACTTGGGTTGCGCCCAGGAGTTGCACCGGATGGCGAGGAGGGCGGAGTTGCCGGCGTCCTCGGCGGCCGTGACCTTGACGTCCTCGAGGAACATCTCCGTGCAGTGCTCGTTGGTGACCAGCACGGCCCCGATGGGGCCGAAGCCGGCCGGCACGTCGAAGTCGGCCTCGTAGCTCACGTTGTCGTGGTCGTTTCCGGCCACCTTGTGGGCGTAGCTCCGGATGGCTCGTTTCTCCTGTCCCGTCTCTTCATTCACACAATTAAACCAACACGTAGTGCATCACTAAGCACGTTGTGCATATGATCAATCAGATAATTAATTAAGCTAGCCACTCTTATCTATATATATATATATATGCCAGTACATTATATCACTAACTAGCTAGAAATATCAAATATGTTAACTACAAACTTATCTGTATGGACTACTAGATTTTTCACCAGTATTGGCAAAACGGAGAATTATATATATATATATATGCAACGAGACGTACCGACCTAGCTAGCTTCCTTGCAGATTGCAATTGTGGCAACTACCGCGCCAAATCGCCCGGCGTGACCGTACTGACACGTAATTAATCCATCACAGAGTTTTTTTTCGCTGTTTTAACCTCTCTTTAAATGCAATCAGATTGCAAGTCGGCAGGTGGCATATCACCATTTGGGTGCGCGGCAGGTCGCCTATCACCGGCTGGGAACCCGACACGTGTCCTATTGCGATCTGCGTCAGCAGCATGTGGTCTATGACGGTAGTTTCACATTGTAGAGGTGTTATTTTTGTCATTTTATTCGTAGGTGGTAAAAAGACTAAGGTTTAAAAATAAGTTGGAGCATAATTTATAAATAAATACTATTAAAGTAAATAATAATAAAAAATAGTATAACTTCGCCAACTCGAGGCCAAAAAAAAAAAAATCCAACTTCTGACGTCGTTGATGAAATGGGGGTTCCTGGCTTTGGAGAGAAAACAAGACGTGTTGCTAACTATGTATATATAAGCATGCATGCTAATTAGTCCAAAAAATTTGGTTACCAATGTGAACATCAATCAAGCTAGAAATATAGAGAAGATATATACCTAGCTTACAAGTCATGAATGATGACCATGTGTATACAGTACTACGACTATATGCGTTGAGAAAAAACTAATTAACACCACAACGCAAAAGTGAACTATCACGAAGCAATGAATCTATCAACCCCTCCAAATTACCAGCGAATTAAGCTAGCACATAATTACAGATATCTTTTTTTTGGTCACACATAACACACGGAACCCCTAATTAATTAGCTTCACAATCAGTGAGTGCATGGTATTCGTAGTAATATCAATCGATCAGCAGATCTAGCCTTCAAGTAAAAGCCAGAGACCGGTACAGCGATAAGCAACGTATTCCGACCACACACTGACACAGTCATGCAAATCCATGCGTTCTACCAAGACATTTGCATCTCTTTCAGGCCTGGATGAATGAATGCACAGGTCCTCGCTTATTTGGCATATCCGTAGTAGGAGTACTGCATATATACATCTTTGATATATATGTCATCAAATGCACACGTTTCGTAATCTGTGGCGAAAAAAGTGTATGCTTATGATTCACTGGAGCAGTATATTTTATTTATATCATTTTACACGAACAATGCAACTTGTACTCACTTAGGATATCAACATGATCTCCAATACACACTTCTGTTACTTTTTCTAATTATATGATAGTAAAAATATAAAAGATACAATGATATGAAAATATTTTTCATGACGATCTAGTTGCAGCAGTCCGACGTAACAGATCAAACTACTTTTGTGTATATTAGAGTTCAAAGTTTGAGGGAGTAGTTTAGAGTCTCAAGACTTGTTTTTTCCCAAAGAAATTGTATTACAGTTAGTATATTCATTGAGTTTTTTCTTCGTAATTGACTCCTCTTATATGCGCGCAGGGCCTCATTTCAGATTTAGCAATGGCCCCAATTTCTCAGGTACGACAACGTATAGAACTATGCAAAAATATATGCATGCAGGCTGTTGAGGAACCCGCCGACGGTGACCTTGATATACTAGTACACTTACTTGCGTCAAGCTCGGAGCTGACGAGCTCGAGGTAGAGCGACCTGCCGATGAGGTCTTTCACGTCGTCGATCGCCCTCGACGGCCTCAGGCTGTTGAGGAACCCGCCGGCGGTGACCTTGATCGTCGCGACCGCCTTGACGCGCACCGCCGCGCCACCGTCACCTCTCTTCTCCATGGACGAAATAGCGTACTGCTGCTACTCGGCGCTGCCTCCGACGACGACGACGCGCACCGTACGTATGGTCTGGCCGCCTCCGCACGCAGGACGTCGCCGCGGCCGGCCGACGGAGATCGAGCAGCGACGGGAGGCTGCACGTCGAGGAGGGGAAAAGGAGAGGGCGTGTACGTGGTGATATTGCTACGACTTGGGGTACTAGTATTGCTATGGCTCGACGGTTTGAGCTGAGAACGCAACATGGTGTGGGTATATATCGTCTTTGAGCTAGGTGTGCGCAGTTAATACAAAGAAGCTTACGTCTGCGTGTGCTGGCTGGCTGTTACGGTTGGTGCCATGCATGTGCGGGAGGATCATGGTTATATGAAAGTCAACGATTCTTTTTCTTTCTTTTTTTGTTTTGGTTTTGTTCTCTACTTACTGCCTTACTGGTCAAAAATTGACGTGGATGATCGTGCGCCATGATGGCTATTCGAGATGCCGGGCATGTCGCCATCTGTCGTCTTCGTTTCGTCCTCGTCCTTCCCGCGCGAGATCTCTGATGCGCCCTTCTGCTACTACCCTTTACGCCCAGGGACCGACCGAGGACGTTAGTCTCTACTGCGATACCACACAGGAGGATGATCCTTCTCTACATGCGCATAAACGCGAATGGAAATGACCGATTGGTAGGGGAAGTGATGGTGCGGTGATGGTGGGCTTGAATGTGTCCGTTTCCAAATGGCGAGGCACGACGACTCGGCTAGGACAAGCGCATGCATGCCAATTAAACTAAAATAAGTTTTGAAATAATTAACTCAAAATATTAATCATTTAAATTTTAAGTTTTGAAATTCCAGTGAACTCCAATTAAAATCCCAAATGCTCTAAAATAATTATTTTAAAATATTATTTTTACATCGGCAAGAAAATTGGGATGTTACATTTGGGGAGGAGTGAGATTAGATTTCATGGGAAAAATTAAAATAATTTTGGAAATTTAAAATAACCTAGAGGTCCTAATTAAATTACTACTTCAATCTGTGTCATTCTTGGGTGTTTGATGAGTTTGTCATTTGTAAAACAAAACATTAGGAAAGTATTATGTAGATACATTTTAATTGTATAGCAGGGACATACTTTTTAGTACAAAATGTCTGAAAAAACGCCTCTACAGTCCACATGCCAAGTTGTTTATCAAAAACATCTCGAACAGTATCTCTATATTTAAGTCATCTTCTAAAGTGGAACTTTGTTTTATTAATGAACCCTTTTAAAATTTTATTTGAAAGTTAACTCCCGCGAACTTTATTTCCAATTCTAACTCCTTTGGTCACGCCACCACCCGTGGCGTGATAAAACAATATTGTTACGCTATATGATAAGTCCTCTAAAATAGCATTTTTGGTCACGCCACTGGTGGTGGCGTGTTGTTTTGTCACGTTACTGGTGGTAGCGTGACCAAAGGAGTCAGAATTGGAAATAAAGTTCGCGAAGGGTTAACTTTAAAATAAAGTTTTAAAAAAAGTTAATTAATTAAAGAAAATCTCTAAAATACCCTAAAAAGTGTATTTACAATATGATACAAATTATGATATAACAAATTGCAGGGACACATTAAAAAAAACAAATATCTATAGAAGTACATGATATATATGCTGTCGTGTGGCTGCACTCGCACTCCACTCCGTCGGTCTGGTCACATGTGCTTTAGAAAACAATAGTGGCGTTTGATGGGACGCCGTCTCCCCTCGCACTTCGAGCCTACCTTGAAACTTATTTCCCGGTGTCGCCCATTACCATTCCCATTCCCATTCCCAATCCCAAGTAAGCTAATAGCAATATGCGCCACAAGAAAATTAAACAAACTTTTGTACGTATGGAGAGGAGAGTTTCTATATTCGATCGTTATACTCTTTACACGAGGAGCCTTCTAGGCCATGGAATCAAGAAGATCACTCATCCATGCATTGAGTTCTATAATCAGAGAGAATCTGAGAGAATTCCATACATGACAGGACAGCAACGTGATGAGCGTTGGTGGAGAAGCAAAATTTCAAAATTTGTATTTACGGTTTTAATATTATGTACTGTAGATTCTCTGTATTGAATTATTTGATGCATAGGAGTTCAATACGTGATTTATCAATTCTTAAAACTAATTTCATGTTTCCATTTTTGGCTAGTAAGGCAGAAGACGTGGGAGGGGGATATAGTATGTTTGGGATAGAATTCGCTCAATTTTCAATGCACAAAACATTACAAAAAAAACTGTGTCTTGTAGACTGCATTTAGCTTTGAGATAGACTGTTTTCGATCACAAGGTAAGTGAACTGTTTCTAAATGGTGGTGGTGGTCACTGACTGGCAAGTGAGAGAGGCACATGGAAACCAATTTTCTTCTGAATGCTTTTGTATGCTCTTCATATTCTCTGTTCGGGAAAAGACTATCCATTAAGTTGAATACGAAACTGTTGCTAGGAATAAATGTGTGAATGGTGTGTAGAATCTCACAAAAATCTGAACAAAAGATTAGGCTAGGCCCATCTTGTTTCCCGTCTAACAACCGGATAATCACAAATAAGCTATGTAATGTCGATTAGGCACCTGGACAAGTTTTAAATCTAAAATTAGGTCCTTAAAGTTTCTCAAATCCAAAAAAATAGGACTTGAGTCATAACGTGAAGAAAACAACACACCATGCACGACGTGCTGTTCAAAATTTGTTATTTTTCTTTGCATTTTTGTAAGAAAGGGGGAGTGTCGATCATCAAGTCGCCGATCTTACGAAATGAAATGAGGAAAACCGTTGAGAATTCTTAGGGGAGAATAATGTTGCTCTTTATTACAATGAATTGGTTTTACAGGATGCCTTTGGCAAGATAGCGATCTAGCCCTAATTACTTGAGTATATATTTGTGAGGACCCCGTTATCTCCCTAAGACCGAGACTAAGCATGGTCTTAGGACATAACTCTAGGCCTCAAGTAAATGGATTCCAACTTAACTACATATAAGTGAGAGGTTCAACCAAAAATAGAGCCTCGGCAATCATGCGTCTTTGCTCCCGCTGCGAGCACTACATGATTGTCGGTTCTCTAACCGATCAAACACGACACTCAAAGAGTTAAATGTGAATCCACGAACAATGAGTACAAGATCATATTGGCTCCCAAGATCAGCGACCAATATGCTCATACTCTTCATACAACGTTGATCACATCCATACAACATTCATACATTAATTGTTCAAAAGGCGTCGATATAGTTGTTAAAGTGCAACTATTACATAACGACCGACCGGCCAAATTCAAATAAGAGTGATAAATAACAGTGAGCGAAATAATTAAACCAAAAGTCCAGCAAGGTATGCCCCATAACCCATCGACAGCAGGTGGGGTTAAAGATAGCACTACTGTCGATTATCGCCTAAATCGGCCCAGCGAGCTCATCGAGCTCGATATCGACCTCACCGAAAAGAAAACAAAAGGCCGAGTAACATCCGGTGAGTACAAGTGCACTTAAGACTTACACAAATAAAAAGTAGTATGCTAGAGGTTGTTCCAAAGGATGGCTCATATTGGCTTAGTTTTGCAAAGAGGCGCAACAATTAACAACCTACACATACTAGTTTCAAGTGCCCATTTATAAATCAGATTTGAAGTAGAAGTAAAGCTCATGAATAAGTAATAACATGAATCACAATTGAATCATAAAAGTGTCAAAGTGGCGGTCCACTTTGATACAACAACAAATACACAATTTAACAAAGTGGTTGTCCACTTTGCTACAACACAAGCATGAATATCCCATTCATGACAATCCCAAGTTTTCCACAAAACAAATATGTCAAAGTCTAACAATAGTAACTCCCGAACTCAAGTGTTGTCCATATCCTAGGGCGAGGCTATTCGAATAGATTTATACCTGCGGGGGTGTACTACTTACCCACACGACTTGATTAGCCCGTTAAGCCTCCGGATGCCTCAGAAAATAGCATACTTCCTATGGTATGCGGTAGATGTAAATCAAGATATGGTCATTTTAGCAAGAAAATTTCATTATGCTAAGTCCCTCAACCTTGGGCTTCTAGGCGACATAAGGCGTTACGGTCTATATGCCCTATCGGCCCTTAAGGAACATAGGGTTTAACGGACCCTATGGCCTCACAAAACCACCGTGGGGCTCAACACAACAAAACCTTCCCCTACTTAACCATCGGCTCCCACCCGCATGTGATAGCACGAATGTACTTGAATCAACGCGTTACAAAGTTCGGTCCTTGTTGGTCTAGACAAGACAATCCTCATACCCAATCTAGTACGAAGGCACCTTCACTAGCATCCACTTGTCCAGACCCAAATCTCATTTTAAATAACAAAATTTTAACTTTTGAAACAGATACGAAGATTTGAAATAAACCAAAAAAAGTTATAAAGTTTGTATGTCCCAAGAGTATCGGTTATTCCTTGATCAAACTATCGTTCTAGACTTGCATGGCTAAGCAACACATACCACGTAAGTCACACAACTTATCCTAAGCATTTCATCTTGGAGTAATTCAAGGATAACCACAATGACAAAACAATAGGGTGTATCTAACTATTCCACACAAAAATAGCGACATTAATAAAATAGCATGCAAGCAAATATCATTGCACTAACTTAACAAAAGCGGGATCAAATATGATGCAAAGAGAAGTTCAAATGATGCTTGCCTTGCTGGTATGCTAGCTGCTGTCCCTCAGTAGCGTATAAGTCAATATCGATGGCTTGGGATCTATTTAAGTATAATACCGAATAACCAGAAATACTCAAAAATTCAAAGTGCTCAAAATGCATGATTTTTCTACAGTAGCTAATTCATGATTTTAGATGAATTTAGGTGGAAGATTCACTTCAATTGGATTTAGCATGTGAAAGTTATAAGGGTTCGAAGTTCTGTTTTCAGAAAATCCATTTTAATTTGAATCATTCTTGTTCATTGTATTTAAATATTTGAGCAAAATTTGTAGAGTAGAAGTGAGTATAATGATTACATGGATAAATTGGCAATATGATTACAAGTCCAGAATAGTTGAGTTTGACTCATTTTGAGTTTTCAATATTTAGTTATGAATTTATAAAGATATTAACATTTTTCTTTGTAAAAATAAAGATGACAATAGCTCATTTTCCAATTTAATATTCTCTGTTACAGAGACATACTTGAAACCAATTTTAATATTAAGTTCATCTAAAATGAAAAATACCAGAAGTGGTTTCATCCAAATTGGAGTTAAAATGAATTTGTTATGCATTTTGGAAGTAAATCCTATTTTTCAGTTCATAAATAAATACATTCTGATTTTCTTAATCGATTAATACTTTTCTTACCGAAGCGCTACCTAGCTGCAGCTACTGACGTGTGGGGCCGGTAACAGTGCCATTTCTCATTTACCCCCGGGGATTTAATTTCCCGACTGACAAGTGGGGCCCGCATGTAAGCGAGACGGCTTACAGCATAGTGCATGAACCACGGGTCCATGGCCAGTTCACGCCTGATGATCGTGCGTTTAAGTGGCTAGGCCCACACATCGAGCTGATTTACCTTCCGTTTCGTACGCGGGCCCATGTAATAGACTCATTACTTTTCTTAAGACATCATTTACTACAGTAATCAATCATTAGACAATTAATGACCGAATCAAGCCTTAATGGCTTTGCTACAGTTGTCGGACGCGTCCGAGCAAGCGCCCATCGTTGCCGGCTCGCTCGGCCTACGCGCCACGGGCCGGCTAAAAGCGACTCTGGTGTAATAGCCTTAACGCAACTTTGGGTGGTGGTGGCGATGCAGGGTGCTTTGTCTGGCGGCTCGTCGGAGAAGGCGGCGGTGTACAATCTGACAAGCGTGTAGCGCCGGGTAATGCTCATGGTGGTTCAAAAGCGGGTGCACGAGCATCTAGGGACTCTTGGAAGCTACGAGAGTTGGAGAGAAGTGGATGGCCGGGTGGCTTGGCGGCGGTGAGGTCCACTGGCGGTCGCGAGTTCAGCGGGAGAGACACCACGAGCAACAAGGAAGACAATGAAGCTTCGGATAGCTCAAAGATCTATAGGGTGTGCTCGGTAGCAAAGAATTGACTAATGCCTTACTGGATCAAAGTGGGAGGCGAAAAGTTTGGATTCGGCCGATTTGGTTCAACTCTCAATTACGGTCTCTGGCATGCATTGCAAAAATTAGTTGAGGAACTCATCCCTGAGCTAAAAGACATGATATGACGCATAAAAGTTAGCAAGTAGCTCACGGAGGCAAAGATAGAACGGCGGTGTCCTCGGATGCAAGCTGCGGCGTGAGCAGGAAGCTGAGAAAGACACGGTCGCGTTAAGGGAGCTACAAGGCACAGTAAGGTTGGAATTAGCAAAATGGAATGGCCATTGGTCGAATTGAAGAGGAGGGAAAGCGCGAGGCTTGCAGAAGTCAGCACTACGAGCTTCTCCTTCCTCTGAGTGCTGAGAGGAAGAATGGCCAAGCGTAGAGCACAGGGTGGTTGAAGCGGACAGGAGGCGGAGCAGGGCGGCGTGAGCTAGTAAGGCTCGGGGATTGGGTGGCGTGTCGGTCCGGTCACGTGAAGCCGGAACTTGCGAGCATGGCGAGTAGCGTGGCGCTTAGCCTGCGCTGCGCCCGGTAGCGAGAATGGTGAGCGGCAGCGAGTTGGGCCGCACATGTCGGCCTTGAGGAAGCGCAGGCGCGATCGCGTCTCGGCTCGTGGGCGTTCGATTCATCGGATGGTCCACGTTCTAGCTGGTTGGCCGAATCGGTTCACAAGCGGCTTCGGTCGGACTCTCTGTGCTCTAGAGTGCAGGCAGAGAGCAGTGCTCTAATTGACCGATTTGAATTTTAAACCTCCTAGTTTGACTAGGCTCCAAAATATAACAATAAAATTTATAAAAAGTGAAATAATTCTGGGGGTTCTTGGGGTGACCTAGTATCCATAAAAATTCAGAAACCCCAATGTTCATTATTTATTTGGTATATTTCAAATTCCCAAAAGCATAAGTTGATAATGGAGTTTGAAATTTTCTGAGTTCATATTGAGTTCCAAAAATTTGGGAAAAATTATATTAATTCATGATAAGTAATGTAGTATTTGAATAAATTAATTCAGGAAACTTCAATAGCATTTGTTTTGGCTTTCCATTTGTAGTTCCAATTATAGTATAAGTTTAATTCCTTTCACAAATTTTCCAAATGAAATATTTAATATAAATCTTGAAACCATGATGCATGCTAATGAAATGCATAATAATCCTTTTTATTAATTTGGGGATGTGACAAACCTCCCCCTTATAAAAGATCTAGATCCCGAGATCGGTGGGACTTAAAGATGGATAGAAAAGTTCTAAAGGAAACATAACATCATTTGTCTTGATTTCCTTCAAGGATAGTGCTAAGATATCCTATCAAGTTACAAGGAATGGCTTTTACATTTTCCTTTCCATTATTTTGCTTAACCTTTCCTTTCTTGATCTGAAGACATTTCAAGCGAGAAGGAAAAAGATCTGGATATTTGGTTCATGAGATGGTCTTCACGTTCCCATGTTGCTTCATCTTCAGTATGGTTACTCCATTGAACTTTGATGAACTTGATGTTGCGATTCCTCGTCTTGCGCTCCGTTTCTTCAAGAATGCGAATCGGGTGCTCCAGATATGAAAGATCGGGTTGCAAGTCGAGTGCTAACTTTCGTTGCTTGATTGGGGCGGAGACATTTCTTGATTGTGAAACATGGAACCGTCATGCACATCGCGAAAGTGATGGCGGCAACTCAATTTATAAGCTCCGATCCCATCTTCGCTACAATTCGGAATGGTCAATGTAGCGAGGTGCCAATTGCCTTTGACTTGAAAGCGGTGTGTTCCTTTCATTGGAGAGACCTTGAGATAGGCGTGATCATCCACCTCAAAGCTTAGTTCGCGACGGCGGTCGGTGACATCGACTTCGGCGTGATTGAGTGTCAGAAGTCGTTCATGGATGACCGCGAACTTGTTCTTCGCATCTTCCACTAAAGTTGGACCATAGAATGGTCTCTCCCGACCGGACCAGTTCAAGGGTGTCCTACAAGCTCTTCCATACAAGCGCCTCAAAGGTGACATTTGCAAGCTTGATTGGAAACTATTGTTGTAGGAGAACTCCGCAAGCAGTAAACATTTTCCCAATCCTTGCTATAGGACTGACACACACATGCGAAGAAGATCTTCTAAAACTTGGTTCACCCTCTCGGTTTGTCCATCCGTTTGTGGGTGGTAAGCGGGGCTGAAAGATAGATTGGTCCCCATGGCGTTATGCAAGCATTTCCAGAAATGAGATGTGAATTGAGGACCTCTATCCGAAACGATCACCTTCGGTACACCATAGAGACAAACAATCCTGGAAATGTACAGCTCTGCTAGTTTGGCTCCGGTGTAAGTGGTCTTGACAGGAACAAAATGGGCAACCTTTGTCAGACGATCGACAATCACCCATATGGAATCGTTCCCGGCTTGAGTCCTAGGAAGGCCGGTGATAAAATCCATGCCAACTTCTTCCCATTTCCACATGGGAATGGGTAGGGGTATATAGGTGCCTCTTGACTTCAAATGCTCGACCTTGACTCTTTGGCATACATCACACTCGGCAACATAACGAAGCGATCTGTATTCATTTGACTCCACCATAGTCGCTTCTTTAAATCTTGGTACATCTTGGTACAACCGGGGTGAATAGAAAGCGAGAGTTGTGAGCTTCCTTGAGAATTAATTCCCTCGGAGTTGCGATCAAATGGCACCTAAGCGGTTTTGAACCGTAAGGCATCCGCATATCTTCTTTAAAGCATTTGGCCTTTCCAAGCTTCATTCGCTCCGGTTTGGGCCACTTCAAAATCGGTCTTACAGGCTTCTCTAATCTGATCCTCAAGTGTGGATGTCACGCTTAGGGCAGCGAGAGAACCTTCTTCAATTATCTCCGGTGTAGGCGTTGCATCATGACACACAATCCTATTTGAAAGGGAATTCTTGCCAAGCGGTTGCATTGAGATTTCTGCTCAGCGCGCCGGCTACTACATTAGCTTTCTGGGTGATAATGAAGTCCCATATCATAATCCTTGATCAACTCAAGCCATCTTCTTTGTCTCAAGTTCGGATCGGATTGGGTGAAAATATATTTGAGGCTCTTGTGATCGGTGTAGATCTCTTAGCGATTACTGGTGAGGTAATGTCGCCAAATCTTCAAAGCATGGACTCTGCTGCAAGCTCTAAGTCATGTGTGGGATAATTAGCTTCATGAGGCCTCAATTGCCTTGATGCATCGCCACCACTCGGCCCTCTTGCATGAGCACACATCCAGAGCCCATGGCGAGATGCATCACAATAAATGTCGAAGTTCTTGTGAATATCGGCAAGGTGATCTGGGGGCCTTAGTGGGAGATCTTTCAAAACTTGAAAGCTTTGCTCACATTCGTGACCATTCAAACTTCTTTTCCTTCCTTAAAAATTTGGGTCATTGGTCTCGCAATTTTGGAGAAGTTCTCGATGAATCTGCGGTAGTATCCATAAGTCCAAGAGCTGCGAATGTCGGTGGCGCTCTTGGGTTGCCTCGATTCAGCACATCTTGCACTTTGCTTGGATCAACAGCGACACCACCCTTGGATAACACATGACCCAAGCGGCTTCACGAAGCCAAAATTCATTTCTGCTGAATTTAGCATAGAGTTGATGTTAATGAAGCTTTCCCAACACAAATCGCGAGTCTTTGTTCGTGTTCTTCATCGGACTTGGAGTAGATAAGTATGTCGTCAATGAACACAACAACAAACTTGTCCAAGTACTCCATGAAAACCGAATTCATAAGATTCATGAAGTAAGCGGAGCATTGGTTAAGCCAAGCGACATAACAATATATACCGTACAAAGCGTAGAGTAGAAAATGCCGTCTTCGGTATGTCTTCGTTTTGACTTTTATTTGGTGGTAGCCCAATCTCAAGTCAACTTTGGAAAACACTGAGCTCGATCAATTGATCAAGCAGATCATCTATTCGCGGAAGTGGATATTTGTTCTTGATTGTGACCTCGTTCAGCAGACGATAGTCAACACACATCGCAAACTCTTGTCTTTCTTCTTGACAAAGATAGCGGGCATCCCCAAGGTGAGAGCTGGGCCTAATGAAACCCTTATCTTGAAGTTGCTTGAGTTGTTCTTTCAATTCTACCAACTCATTTGGAGGCATCCGATATGGCCGTTTAGAAATTGGTAGCGATCACAGGGTGCAAGCTCGATAATTCAACTTCGAGGCGGGGCATGCACAGGAGTTCTTGGGAAATACATCGGATATTCACATACCATGGTACTTCCTCTAATTCAAGAGAGTACTAGCCTCCAAAGCAAAGAGATGAGAAAGGTCCACTAAAGGTGCAAAAGTGACTTATTGCTTAGTCTTCACTTGTGAGAAATAGACCGTTGAGCACTGTCGATCTTTCACACATTTTTGGACAGCCAATCCATCCCTAAAATCACATCAATACCCTGAAGTTATCACAATTAGGTTTGCCAAGAAGTTAACCTTTTGAATTTCCACTTTTACGTCGGCAAACTTGATCGGTTTGGAAAACCGATCGTGGCATGAGATCGATAAGGTGGCTGAAGTTTATGCATTTCAAATTGATTGAGTGCAGCATATTCCTTTTTATGAATGAATGAGATGCACTGAATCAAATAAAGCGATCTTTGAACAAGAATTAACGGAAGTGTACCCAAAGCGGCGTGCGGGCGCCGCTTGCCTCCTCGGCGGTGGCGTGGTTTACTCGACCACGTCACGGAACTTGAGGAGAATCGATGAAGCGCGAGAAGGTGGTGAAGGTCTTGCCTTGGTGGCGTAGGTGTAGAAGCTTTGTAGGTCTGCGGCATTCCTCATTTGCGCTTGGCGAGGCAATGAGATGCGTAATGTACACTGGCGCCACAATGGAAACAAGTGGCGTTGGCCTTGTCGTGCCACCGATGCGGGGATTCTTACCCCCATTGCTCATTGTCTTGACGGCAAAGAAAGTGATGGAGCTCTTTGCGGTAGGTCTTAGCGTCACTTGGAGCTTGATCATGAAATCTGGAAAGGTCCGGTCTTGTGGACGGAAAAAACTGCCACTAGGCGTATTCGAGCGACCTTCTTCCTCTTCTTGGACTCATCTCTGGCGACACTTGTGCTCCACCACAAGTGCCTTGTTTACCAAGTCTTTGAAATTGCGGAACTCATGTCTTGCTAGGGCATTTGTAGCTCTTCGATCAAGCCATTCATGAAAGCGGCTCTGGCGGCGGGCGTCTGTAAAGCGTCATCGAGAGCATAACGAGATAGAAAATTAAACTCATGCGGGTACTCCGTGACCGTCTTCTTTCCTTGCTTGATGCAAGGCTGCTCTTATTTAATCATCATAGCGCCCTCGGGGATGTGAGCTTCCTGAAAGCTTCGAGAGTCGTTCCATGTAGGAGCGTCCCGTCGATTGCATGGCGGAGAAATTGTCCCACCATGCGCTCATTGCATACCATGGTGATAACTAGCAGAGAACCCTCTCCATGCGGTGCATTGAGCAATAGCTAGTTTCTTCTCAATATCTCTCGGCCAGTCTTACGCCTCCATGGGTCTTGATGCAGGAAGGTCAAAGTTGGTCGTTGAAATTCAGCGAGACCCGTGTGCGTTGAGAGGTAGCCTCTCTGCTTTGGACTAGGAGCTCAAGCGGTGTTGCGGGCAATAACTTCAAGAATCCGTGTCGTGTCCATTCGGTTTCTTTCTATCTGCGGCAACACCTCGGCCATTGAGGCGGTGGTAGCTCTTCCTCGAGACGTCTTGCCCCAGTGATGTTCTTGCGGGCGGCTACGCCTAACCATGAGCGAGGTCCCGTGTGGAGAGCCCTCATCCTGTGGCCGTGTGAGTGTTTGGCCTGTCATTACGAGGTGACAAAGAGAGTTAGGGAAAAGGGCTAGGATACTTACTTTTAGGGAAAACCAAATTAAAGACACAAACATTTTATAATAAAATAATCATGCGGGAGGTAAATGAGGCACAAGAACTCAAAGTCAAATGGGGTACAAAAAAACACTAAGGCGATTAAATCCAATACTTAATTCGCGAGTTTAAGAGTGATAATCATCAAATAGGCATGACGAATGGTAGCTGCCGAACTTAAGTCCTTACAAAAGAAACACATGGATCAACAACTACTAATCGCGTACAAATAGTAAGATACATACTCATTTGGACCCACGTAAGGGCAGCGGCGCTATCTAACACCTATCTATTTTCACGATCGAAATTCAGGGAACTCATCCAAGGTGATACCGGAGATCCGTATCATCGAGGTCATGTGGATTGGTGAGGCGTAAAGGGATCCTCGATGTGTCCCTCCGATTCCGACCTTTGAGTGCGGGAAAAACCCGACATGCGAGCGGCCGTTGTTCTGATTGAGAACTTGTCCTCCAATTTGGAGGCGGTATTCGATGGCCGAGAGGCATAGGGAAATTCGTTTCCCCATAAAGTACATGTCGGCTACAAGTCCCATAATGCATAGGGGTTGTAGATGCTCCAGCTACAAGAAGGCGCCTCTCCCAAAGCTCATGAATGCCGTGCGCTCGTCCGTGATGCGAACCAACCTTGCGAGTTCGAACATGGGGATCCTCCCGTCTGAATCCCGAAGGTGTTCACCTCCACGCCATGTGCTTGCATAGGGAAGTGGTCGATGGTGGTGAGACAACTCCGTTAAGTCATCGAGGCGACTCATGGCCATCGGGCCACCTCTTGTAAAGCCATGGCCTCGGAATCCCATGTGCCAAGCGTGCGGGATACTTCCGTAACTTGTCTTCCGATATGGATCACGGCCGTAGTCTTCCATCCGGGACCTAGGTCTCGACGGTAGATGAAGTATACGGGTTGGTATGTAAGTTGCCCTCCACATCATATCTCGAAGAAGTCTTGGTATCCATCCACACCTTGACGAGTCTCTCGACCGGAATCGATGTCCCATCTAAAGACAAGAATAACCGAGTAAGTTAGTTTTGCAAATCAAATGAGAGTAAGGTGAGGATGAAGCTAAGATGGATGAGGAATAAAAGAGATTATTACTTATCTTTATGAAATAATTTGATGGTCAAAAATATTTTGACTCAAAGAGGCTTACTAATACTAGCCATGCTATTTCTAACCTCTGACGGTATGGCTCCGATACCAATTTGTGAGGACCCGGGTTATCTCCCTAAGACCGAGACTAAGCATGGTCTTAAGGACATAACTCTAGGCCTCAAGTAAATGGATTCCAACTTAACTACATATAAGTGAGAGGTTCAACCAAAAATAGAGCCTCGGCAATCATGCGTCTTTGCTCCTCTGGAGCACTACATGATTGTCGGTTCTCTAACCGATCAAACCACGACACTTAAAGAGTTAAATGTGAATCCACGAACAGCGATACAAGATCATATTGGCTCCCAAGATCAGCGACCAATATGCTCATACTCTTCATACAGCGTTGATCACATCCATACAACATTCATACATTAATTGTTCAAAAGGCGTACGATATAGTTGTTAAAGTGCAACTATTACATAACCCGAGGCCAAATTCAAATAAGAGTGATAAATAACGGGAGCGAAATAATTAAACCAAAAGTCCAGCAAGGTATGCCCCATAACCCATCGCAACCGTGGGGTTAAAGATAGCACTACTCGTCGATTACCTAAATCGACGCGAGCTCATCGACTCGATATCGACCTCCACGAAAGAAAACAAAAGGCCCCAACATCGTGAGTACAAGTGCCTTTCATAAGACTTACACAAATAAAAAGTAGTATGCTAGAGGTTGTTCCAAAGGATGGCTCATATTGGCTTAGTTTTGCAAAGAGGCGCAACAATTAACAACCTACACATACTAGTTTCCAAGTGCCCATTTATAAATCAGATTTGAAGTAGAAGTAAAGCTCATGAATAAGTAATAACATGAATCACAATTGAATCATAAAAGTGTCAAAGTGGCGGTCCACTTTGATACAACAACAATACACAATTTAACAAAGTGGTTGTCCACTTTGCTACAACACAACATGAATATCCCATTCATGACAATCCCAAGTTTTTCCACAAAACAAATATGTCAAAGTCTAACAATAGTAACTCCCGAACTCAAGTGTTGTCCATATCCTAGGGCGAGGCTATTGAATAGATTTATACCTGCGGGTGTACTACTTTACCCACGACTTGATTAGCGTTAAGCCTCCGGATGCCTCAAAATAGCATACTTCCTATGGTATGCCGGAGTAAATCAAGATATGGTCATTTTTAGCAAGAAAATTTCATTATGCTAAGTCCCTCAACCTTGGGCTTCTAGGCACATAAGGCGTTACGGTCTATATGATCGACGCAGAGGAACATAGGGTTTACGCCCTATGGCCTCCAAAAACCGTGGGGCTCAACACAACAAAACCTTCCCCTACTTAACCATACGGCTCCACCGCATGTGATAGCACGAATGTACTTGAATCAGCAGCGTTACCAAAGTTCGGTCCTTGTTGGTCTGACAAGACAATCCTCATACCCAATCTCGTGCGAAGGCACCTTCACTAGCATCCACTTGTCAGACCCAAATCTCATTTTAAATAACAAAATTTTAACTTTTGAAACAGATCACGAAGATCTGAAATAAACCAAAAAAGTTATAAAGTTTGTATGTCCCAAGCTGTCGGGTTATTCATGATCAAACTATCGTTCTAGACTTGCATGGCTAAGCAACACATACCACGTAAGTCACACAACTTATCCTAAGCATTTGATCTGGAGTAATTCAAGGATAACCACAATGACAAAACAATAGGGTGTATCTAACTATTCCACACAAAAATAGCGACATTAATAAAATAGCATGCAAGCAAATATCATTGCACTAACTTAACAAAAGCGGGATCAAATATGATGCAAAGAAAGTTCAAATGATGCTTGCCTTGCTGGTATGCTAGCTGCTGTCCCTCGATGGCGTATAAGTCAATATCGATGGCCGGATCTATTTAAGTATAATCAGAATAAACAGAAATACTCAAAAATTCAAAGTGCTCAAAAATGCATGATTTTTCTACAGTAGCTAATTCATGATTTTAGATGAATTTAGGTGGAAGATTCACTTCAATTGGATTTAGCATGTGAAAGTTATAAGGGTTAAGTTACTTTTGAAAAATCCATTTTAATTTGAATCATTCTTTTCATTGTATTTAAATATTTGAGCAAAATTTGTAGAGTAGAAGTGAGTATAATGATTACATGGATAAATTGGCAATATGATTACAAGTCGAATAGTTGAGTTTGACTCATTTTGAGTTTTCAATATTTAGTTATGAATTTATAAAGATATTAACATTTTCTTTGTAAAAATAAAGATGACAATAGCTCATTTTCCAATTTAATATTCTCTGTTACAGAGACATACTTGAAACCAATTTTAATATTAAGTTCATCTAAAATGAAAAATACAGTGGTTTCATCCAAATTGGAGTTAAAATGAATTTGTTATGCATTTTGAAGTAAATCCTATTTTTGGTTCATAAATAAATACATTCGATTTTCTTAATCGATTAATACTTTTCTTCAGGCGCTACCTAGCGCGACTCTCGTGTGGGGCGATGCATTGCCATTTCTCATTTACCCGGGTTTAATTTCCGGACAAGTGGGGCGCTGTAGCGAGGCGGCTTACCATAGTGCATGAACCACGGGTCCATGGCCGGTTCACAACGATGATAATCGTTTAAGTGGCTAGGCCCACATCGTATGATTTACCCTAGTTTTCGTACGCGGCCCACATGTAATAGACTCATTACTTTTCTTAAGACATCATTTACTCATAATCAATCATTAGACAATTAATGGCCGAATCAAGCCTTAATGGCTTTGCTCGATTGTCGGACGCGTCCGACAACGCGCCCCGCGATTGCCGGCTCGGCCGCTCTGCCCGGCGGCCGGCTAAGCCTACATTGCCGAATAGCCTTGCGCAACTTTGGGTGGTGGTGGCGATGCGAGTGCTTTTCGCGGCTCGTCGGAGAGGAGGCGGTGTACAATCGCAAGCGTGTAGCGGCGGTAATGCTCGCGGTTCAAAGCGGTGCCGAGCATCTAGGGACTCGAGAGCTACACGGAGTTGGAGAGAAGAGTGGATGGCCGGCGGCTTGGCGGGTGAGGTCCACGCGGTGCGGTTCAACGGGAGGAGACACCACGAGCAACAAGGAAGACAATGAAGCGGGATAGCTCAAAGATCTATAGGTGTGCTCAGGTAGCAAAAATTGACTAATGCCTTCGGGATCAAAGTGGGAGGCGAAAAGTTTGGATTTGGCCGATTTGGTTCAACTCTCAATTACACGGTCTCTGGCATGCATTGCAAAAATTAGTTGAGGAACTCATCCCGAGCTAAAAGACATGATATGGCGCAAAAGTTAGCAAGTAGCTCACGAGGCAAAGATAGAAACAGTGTCCTCGGATGCAAGCTCGGGCGTGAGCCGGTTGAAAGACACGATCGCGTTAAGCTACAAGGCAGTAAGGTTTGGAATTAGCAAAAATGGAATGGCCATTGGTGCGAATTGAGTATATTGCTTGGAGAAAGTGAATTGTCTAGAGTGATCTTGATCACTGGGACTTTCCTTCCTCTTCTTTGTTGCGCTTCGACTGATGTCTCCTTATGTTGTTTGTCGTCCACCCTTAAATACCAGCGAAGAGGCGCTACTTACTCTTGGAGAAGACATCTTATGGAAACGATGTGTCTGGTCGGTGAGGTAGTTGTTGTCAGTTGAAGAATATATGATCGCCGGTTTGTGTCCGTGCGAGACAAACATGGGCAAAAAACTGTATAGTAGTTATTGTCAGTGACTTAGGACTAAAAACATCAGGTGGTTTCGAGTAGATAAGACACATTTCTTATTCATCACACGGAAGGAATATACTTGGAATCGGGTCCAAATACCAATTCAAGGTTTCTTCGAGCAGTTATCTAGTCGGACAAGAAGTATAGTGCTTCTCCGACCAGAGTACTCGTAGAGCGGTCTCTCGGATTCTTACAACCACAGGGGTCTTTAACCGCAGGGGTTACAACCATAAGGGCCATGTGATATTTAATTAAATGTTAAAGCAGTATTTAGGAATTTTAATCCTCGTCAGTTAGCCCCTGAACTTTTAAGTGGATTTGTAATATGAATATCCTACGATGGGATCTATATTTAGAAATCCTTCGTTTAATGGCGAGAATAATGAAGTGGTTGGTATTCACTTTAAAGTTGAGGCTGCACGAGAAGAAGAGATTTGTGTTCGTTGGGCTTCGGACAACTCCCTTTTTGCAGTTAAAGAGACACTATTACAAAACAGGTCATAGAATACGCCTCATCACAGGCGGTTCTTTGAAACCGTCTGTGATAAAATAATCACAGACGGTTTCAAGACGAACCGTCTGTGATATGGAACTATCACAAACGGTCCTCCACCTCGCCCCAGCCTCGTCGTCGCCGGCCTCCCACGACCTCGTCACCCCAGCCTCCCACGACCTCACTCTCTCTACTCCCCCCTTTTGCTATGTGATGTGGATTACTACTGTGATGTGTTAGTGCTCTATGAATGGATTGAGTTGATGCTACTGTGATGTGGGTGGTGCCGTGTTGTTTTTATTGCTCTGTGAATGGATTGAGTTGATGCTACTGTGATGTTGTGGCTATTGTGGGAAAACTAACGAAAAGTTCAATCCGAAAATCCATATCAGATTTATTTGCGAGGCTCGGGAGGCTCCAGACGAAGTGAAAATCCATTTTTATTTTTTTTACAATAGAAAAAGCTATCACAGATGGTTCTAAATAAGAACCGTCTGTGATAATTACTATCACAGAGAGTTCTTATTGAGCGAATGCGTGATTGCATTTTCTAAGCGGTTCAAAAACCGTCTGTGATGATCTCATGTCATCACAGATGCATAAATTCAGGCGGTTCAAATACCGTCTGTGATGATGGTTTAGAACCGTCTGTGATGACATTTTGTGTAGTAGTGAGAAACCCTATAAAATCCCGTAGTGTGTCGTCTTAGGGTTTACGCTCTTAGAATTGACCTTGATTTTCTTTTCATCTTCTTACCACAAAACCAACAATGTCGGATCTCATCTCTAAGCGGGTGGTCGACCACGAGTTGAGCGATAAGAAGCTTGGGGCTATGGAGAAGTGCGGGATGCCTCCCGACAAAGCATTGATCTCTTGGAGATCGGCGGTCGGGAGCACTTTCCCAAATGACAATGAAGGAGAAATTCTGTGTTTTCTTGCATATGTCGAGTGCGGGTTTAGGTTACAGTGCACATGTTCCTCTCCCAAGTTCTAAAATACTATGGAGTTGAGTGGTAAATCTTGCTCCCAATTCGATCACCAATCTTAGCATCTTCATCTATCTCTGCGAAGCATATCTGGGATTCGCGGATCTGGTACATCTTTAGATATTTCTACAAGATGACAAAGTCGGAAAATCGTGGCGTCGCCGGAGTGTGCTTTGCACCTCCACGATGTGAAAGCTGAGGAGTACATTCGCATGTATTCCAAGTCCCCGTGGTCATCATGGAAGAAGCATTGGTTCTACATGACGCTCAGCAAGGAAGACAGCCTCTGCTTCACCGGTCGGGTGGAGGTCGAGAATCCTCGGTGGCGATCCTCCTCGAAGAAGGAGGAAAAGGTGGGGAGATGGATCAAAGCCATCCAACACCTTAATATCAAAGGTCTAACTTCTTGGCACGTGGTGAAGGATTTCACCATGCACTGAATAAGTCCTCTGAAGTTCCGGGAACGTGCCATGGTTTATTACATTAGTCAGGATGATTCAACCAGGGATTCCTTACAACGTAAGTCCTAAAAATTTTCAACCAGTCAGGTTTATCCTAGATGATTATTTTATAATCTTAAAGTCTCTTCTTCTTTTTTTACTACCCTTTCCTCTAAAGATATCAGAGATCGGATCAAGATGATCTATGCTGGGGAGACTAGTGAAAAAGCTGATGCCCTCCTGATTTTGGCGGCTACCTCTCCAGAAGAGAGGATAGAGAGACTTAAGGTGGAAAATAACAACTTATTTTCATTGTTTACGTATTTTTCGATCGGTATGCCATAACGCTTATTTTCCTTTAATGTGCAATCAGTCGGGTCTGAGAGAGGCGAGCTTACCAAGAGCTTGAATCCTGTCGCTGCCCCAACCACTTCTACTCCAATGACCACTCAAGATGGTGGTTCTACGGAGGTATGCTTTTATTATAACTCTAATTTTTTTGTTTTAAACTAATTCCTTCTCTTATGAGAAGGACAAAAAAAGCATCGAAGGTACTATACATTCTGGATGAAGAATTTCATCGACGAACTAACCTTATTTATTCAAGTGGGAGAGAGAGTGATCCGCTGATTGGAGGCACAATGACTGTAGATTCCGAAGCGGCCGTGATCGACGAGACAATTGCTCTTGAAGCAGCTATTTTAGTGGTTGATGAAGCCACGACTTCCGAACAGGCGGTTGGGGAGATTACTCCTGACCTCCGGTCGAAGGGCACAAAGGGTATGACCAGCCCTATAGGAACAAAACCGCTAAAGTCAGTCGAGAAGAAGAAGAGGAAAATGAGCGCTCTGGACTTTGCTCCAGGGTGTTTCAACTTGAAAGCCAAGAAGACTAGGTATGTATTTGCATAAATTCATACCTTTATAATTTATTTTATTTTGAAGTCTTCACCTTTGTTTCTTCTATTTTCGTAGTGTCTCTTATACTCCGATCACTTCTGATCAGGGTACTCCTCAGGAGGAAACTCCTAAGGAAAGAAGTGCCAGTGCCTGCTCCTACTGCTCAGGAATCCTTGATGGCTATGACCCTGTCTAAGGTGGCAGATGTTGAGGAAGACTCCCAGCAAGTTTTACCTAATGTTGGGACCGAAGTGGTCGAAGAGGAGGGAGCAAATCTGCTTCCTTCTTTCTTCAGTGATTGCGTGTAGAGGAGTTCTTCCTTTGTTAGGATGTCTCCTAATCCCAGTAACATCCGGTGCTATATGTGCAAATACGGCTCGTGTGTGGTCATTTCTGCTAATACGGATTCAAAAGATGATATATTAGCCAAAAACTCATTCATAAAGACCAACAACAACACAGAGGGGTCGTATAAATAGAAAAGCTAAAGAGAGATTGTGGTGGTACATGGTTTGAAGGACTTGTTGGGGTAGTAAATTTTGGTTTTTGCCCATATAATGTGACAAGCGATCACACAAATGTAATTAGAGGAGTAAAATTGGAACATGAGTTATGTTGACTTGACTCGTTGGTCATGCTTGTTTCTTTTGTTGAGCGGTGTTAGCGACTAGAGAGGATGTGAATAGGACCCCACTTTTTCTCTTCACGAATTCTACCCTTTACCTTCAATAGCTATGTCAAGCTATAAAGATTATGGTCTCAAAATCACATGGAAGAATTGAGTTAAAATCAAGAAAATCAAACTTCAACTTCTCTCACCCAGTTCTAACTGTCAAGTAGTGAGCGGTCTGACTGCTCGGCCGGTCTGACCGCACCCTCAGGCTAACAGAAAACAACACAATTTTGGATCCACAAAATGACTTAATTTTTTATCTGGAGATCCAACTCACTTGGGATTTGAGATAAGCTCTACCAGAAGGCGATAACCTATTCCAATCGAAGATCGAGATGATCATAGCTAAGGTTCCATAAATTTCTCGATTGAGTGCAAGAGGGCTTAAAACCGAAAGAACCTAAACTTCACCTAAAGGCTTGCTCGTGGATGAATGATGGTCAAGATATAGAGTATCGGGGTGGACACGCCATTATGGCGAGCTCATCATCCGCTAGAGCTTCCTCGAGTCGATTTCCGCCATCCCCTCGGTCTTTCCTCACCAGCATCGGAGAAGACTAAAGAGTTTGGCACAGTCGTTACGACTCCGAGCATCCGTTCTTGTCTTCAATCATACTCCTGCTGGGCCCAGCCATCGCTATTTTCATTTGAATCACACCCACCTATCCCAAATGCCCATGAGCCAAGTATCATTGCTGCCTCCACTTGCCCTCTAGATTCGAGAATACAGTTGGCTTTTGGTGCATCGGCGAGATCACCACTCTCTACCTCTCTGTCTCTCACTCTCTCCCAACTCTAGTGAGCGCGGGCGAGGCAATGAGGCGCGCGCGAGCCTTCGGGCGGCCGACGGGCGCTAGCGTAAGGTGAGGCGGCAAGCCCGGCGGCGAGGCCGAGCACGGGTGGCGACGGGCCGAGCAGGTGTAGGCGCCAGGTGGGTGGGTGGTGCGGCGTGGGCGACTGGGCAGCTCCGCAGGACCGCGGCTGGGTGCGTCACAACGCAGGCGCCGATGCCGAGCACGACGATTAGGTGTGCGATGGAGCGCTGGTGGCTCTGCTCCCAGGCTCAAGGCGACGCTGCCGACTACTCCCTAGTTGTCTTGAGGGCATTCCTTAGGTCTTCGCATGGTTCTCCCGAGTTGTCTTGAGGATATTTCTTAGGTCTTCGAGCTGGTTGCCAAGGTGGTTGATCTTCTCTGTGGGATCTCCTAAATTAGGCAATTGCATTCCCGATCCCATATCGAAGAGCTTCTTATTGAAGGCCTTGACTTTTTCTTGAAGATTTTGCCCAAAGGCTGCCTCCTTGCCGCACTCGAACTCGAGAGCCTTCTCTGCTCGCCTCAATGCTTGGGTTTGCTCTGGTCGAGTAAATCAAAATATAAGTATATACGACTAGCGAAAGAAAGCATACTGGTCGTGCTTACGATCAGCTACCTTGGCACTTTCTCGATAGTCTCAAGCACTTTCTTACATGCGGTGCGTCGGATATTCGATCGTAGGTCCTTGTTTGACATTCTTCTTTAAGCTTGGTAATTATGGCTTCTTTAGCCATAACTTCTTCTTTAAGCTTCTCCGAATCTATCAAACATGATAAAAGGAAGAATTAGTTAAAAGAAAAGGAGCCAAATGGTAAAGAAGAAGAGAAGTAGGCACTAAAAGGGTGCTTACTTTCTAATTTGGAGTTCTTTTTCTCTAAGATCTTTATTCGCAGGGTCAGTCGTCCGACCACAACGAAATTTTCTACAAAATGCTACAAACAATAGCAAACTCCTTTAAGTATCTTCTAAGGAAAATGCTATTAAACGTGGTCGTAGAAGATTATCTCAATTGCTATGTCATTATATTCGGCAAAAAATGGAGTCTGGACTCGTCTTTGCTTGATGGTCCGAAATTCTTCCCCAAGCCTCATTAAGATCTTCATCCTTGAAGATCCGCAGGCGATGAGGAAAGGAGACTTTGCGAGAAAAACTCTCAGCTGGGGTTGGAACTTGCTGAGATTCCTCAAGGACCACCACCTCTATAGGTGTGGTCGGAACCACCACCTCTGCAGGCGTGGTCGGAGCCAACACGGGTTCCTGAACTAGTGCACCACCTACTCGGGGCTGGTTCGACCTCTTCAGGAGCATTTTTCCTTAAGGGTGTTTTGGTCGTCATCAACCGGGATACCAGAGGATCTACAAACGACAAGAAGAAAAAGAAGTTCAAGACTCAAAAAGACACCAAAGGTAATTACTTACATAAGTCTTTATTTAGTGTATACACACAGTCGTTTTCTTGGTCTTAATTTTGAAGTCTTGTGCGCAAAATCCACCGCGCTTTTCTTCCTCTTCTTTTCAACCGACTTCACGGTTACGGTCTTAATCGATTACACTAGAAAAACCAGCGGTTATCGAGAAAAAACTAAAGAGTATGATAACCGTCGGCCATTCACGAATAACAGTTGGGAAAATTGTAAATCACATAGCGATTGCCTTGTTTATCCTAATACTTCTTTGTTCTTACCTAATAAAAAGTGAGGATTATTTTCTTTATTACGAATTGTTATTTTGATCAAATCGATCGAGAAGATATTGGTTGTCTTCTTTGCTATTGTCTTTGCTATTATACGGTGAATGATGGGTACTTTGCACATAAGCTAGTAGGTATACTAAGCGGTGCATATCACAAATTCTAATACATGGAATCACATAGATACATCTTTACTTAGCAGCAAGATATCTAATTCTACACCCAGGGTTAAGATAACCGGTATCAAAATTTTAACGGTCCGGTGAAAATTTCAATTTTAAAAAATAGGCCAAAATTTTTGAAAATAAAATTTTGCACAAATTTCTTCTATATTTGACAAAATTCATGCAAATTGGAACCGGCTTAAAATTTTACCAGAGGTCCGATAGAAATGATTTTCACCAGTTTTCGGTGATAATCGGTCGAAATTTTGAACCATGCCTACTCCTTTTATCTATGTGCTACCCTCGCTCATATTGGACGTGGCAAAGTGTAGGACCGGAAAGGCGACTAGAGGGGGGTGAATAGACGCTTTCTTGATTTTTGACTTTAATCAAATTCAACACGCACTTTTCTTCAATAGCTATGAAAGCTAAGAAGATCAGTAAAAGCACAGAGGAAGCCGTGTGTTGAATACGATTACCCCCTTAAACACAAGATTCAAGAATGGAGTTTTGATCTCACTGGACCGGTCTGACCGATGGCCAATTGGTGGTCTGAACGCTGGCGGTCTGAACGACGGCCAACTGGCGGTCCGAATAGCTGGTGGTCTGACCGCCGTTGTGGAATCGGTTGGACCGATTCAGTCCAGAACCACTGCAGACCACCCGAAACCAAAATAAAAATTGGTCCAACTTTTGATTCAACTGATGAAACTTGACCAAAATTGGAACACACCTCCCTAGGGATATCTGGAACCGATTCCTAGCGACGATCGTCTAGATCCACGTCAAAGAATTGATCTTTTTAGGTTTTACCAAAGGAGTGTACAAAACCTAGCAAAATGAAAAACTTTATCCAAATCTTGCTAGTGAGGGATTGATGATTTAGATGGTCCTAGGAGTATTCCCACACATCATAGCAAGGTAAAAGAGGTCAAGAGACCAACAAAAAATAACCGGATTAAGGAAGCACCAAAATCACCAAAAGAGAGAGGAAAACACATGAGACCTCATCTTAGAACAAGCATCCATTGATTGATTCAAGATGTTACTTGTCAAAGCCACTCCCTCAAGGAGGACAAGAGCTCAATCCAAGAGCACACACACAAATTTTCTCTCTAGAATCTAGTCTCTCCTCTCCTCTCCAAACCCTAACCCTAACTAGGGTTATTACAAATGAAGTGCTTGGGGGATTTTCCACCTCCCCCTTTCTATTTATAGTGAGGCCTAGGGTTTAGAGAGAGTTTACTTAATGGGCTCCCGTTAAGGCCCAAAACACACGAGACACAAACACACACAATACAGTCGAAGCAATCGCCTGCTTCACCACGTGTAGGTTGATCAACGGCTCTCATCATGTCGGCAAGTCTCTCCCGTCCGAATCCCATCGGAACCTCCAAGGCACTTGCACCAACCTCCGCGCCGCTTGATCCAACCAGCTGCAATGAACTGCCTGTTCGAACCATATTGTCCATCTTGCGCCATGCTTGAGTCACACGACCTCACCCGGTATCCATGATCGTTCTGGACCTTAGCTCTCCAAGCTTAGTCCCGATCCTCCTCACCGTTGACTGTCGTTGACCTGCAAGCCACCTACACAGCAATAGACAAAGAAATCGTCTCCAAGAACAAGTTCTTCACAACTTGACCCACGTTAGCTCAACCATGCAATATGCAATATTAAAGCATTGAATCTTATGCACTAGACACAATCAAAACTAAACGTCGCCAAGAAGGCCGACGAACAAGTGGAATTGATCGTACCGCGTGCACGGCGGTCGGACCGATTTTCAACCGGTTTGACCGATTTTATAACGCCAGTCAGACCGCCCAAAATGACTTAGCCAAAATTCCATCGTGAAAAACCGAAACTCTCTGGAATTTTCAATTGAATAGAACTTTTGACTGGAAGCTCAAAAAAATATGAGACCAAGTGCAGGAGACTCCCCTCTCTTGCCTACACACTCTATTTTTGGCCTATCCCCAAACTCCACCAAAGGTTCTGGCTGGTCGGACCCAGCACACATAGCCGGTCGAGCGCCCACTAGTGATCGGACGGGCGATGCTTCCGGTCGAACCAATCCACGGGCGGTCTGACCGCCTGAGGTCTGAAACAGCTTGATGCTTTTCCGAAAACATGAGATTTGTCAAACCAACAACGCCATTGCCAATTGACTCATCATCCTAAGATCATGCACATATCCCCACGATACCCACAATCTCCCCCTTGATGAACACATTGGCAATCTCCTAGAAAATGTAAGTTTATGGTTGAAAAGTAAAAAACTCACAGTTTTCGCGTAAAGGCACAACTTGGTCCATAAGCAAAAGAAAGCCTAGAAAATGGCCAAGCTGGTTTCAGAATAGAAAGGGCAAGTGAGATAAGCAAAGAGAGCATTAAAAAACTTTAATTTCCAGAGAATAGCCAAAAATCTCACTTAGGTCCATATGAAAGAACAATTGTTCTATGTGACCTTTGATCATTGTGAGTCTTCTAGATTTGCAAATAAAATCAGAAAAGGCAGTAAAACCAAAAGAACCCACTCACTATTTACAGAAAATTCATTTTCCCCCTATGACTCCAAAAAGCTCTAAAACAATATTTTTACCAATCTTTCTCCCCCTTTGACAATGAATTCATCGAGGTGCATAGAAGAAGATAGAGCATGAAGGAATGACTTTGTGTTTGAACTTTAGCAAAAGGAGCCATGAAGATTATCCATGAATACAGTACAAGTATTACACCAAGCCATATTATATGAAGAAGCTATGTTCAATCATGGCAAAACCTGTACAGCCAAGCTAAGACCAAAATAGCAATAATCTGAGATTGAATGAACTAATAGCATGACAAGTTACTCAAAATCATAGCTTCACTAAAGGTATCCAAAAATGAGTCAAGTCATGTCTATAAGCTATACTGAGTCAAAGTAGAGCATTATGATTTCAATTCAGAAGCAAAACGTTCAAACATTTAGCACTTTGAGCATTTTGAAGAAAAAGATTAATTTTATCTTAGAATTGTGCTAGATCTCAAGCCTTGCCGCGACCATCTCAAGCAAGAAGCTTAAAAGAGTGATCTATATCATCCAAAACCGCCCCTGAGTTCATGCCTAGTGCAATGGCAAGCCGTCTCACGAGAAAGAATTGGTGAGAACAGTTTTCTCGCACAAAAAAGTTTATTTTTCATTTGCTTGACTTAAGAATTAACAAAGCTCAATTTTCAGCTCAAAATAATTTCAAGAGTCAGTTTACCTTATATGACATGGCATGAATCATGAAAGGATCTCTAAAGAAAAACTGATCACAAGATCCATCTAGTCATGTTTTGATTCAATTCGCTCACAGATAATAGAGCTAGCATGGCAAAGATTAAGCTAAACACGAAGAGCCATCAAGGAACTCTAGCAGATTAGCACAAGACATGGCATGGTATACAGTATGAAAACATGTCATACACGGATAATAATCAAAGCTCCACAAGATTATATTACAATGCAAGATGTTTAAAATTTTAAAATGCATTATGATACAATGAATGCAAAAAGAGCAAACTCCCCCTCAAAATAGGCCAAGAGAACTAATAACACCAAACTCTCCCCACAAGAAAGCAAAACGAGAAGAATCAAGAGCTTTAGTGAAAATATCTGTAACCTGTTGCTCAGACTCAACAAAGTGAAGTACAACATCACCCTTCTCAACATGGTCTCTAAGAAAATGATATCGAATATCAATGTGCTTAGTCCTAGAATGTTGCACTGGTTTTTTGGCAATGTTTATGGCAGAAGTGTTATCACATAAAAGAGGAATACTGCCCAAAGATAACCCATAGTCCCGAAGAGTATATAAGATCCAGAGAACCTGAGAGCAACTACTGGCTGCAGCTACATACTCGGCCTCGGCTGTGGACTGTGCAACAGAAGTCTGTTTTCTAGAAGACCAAGAGATAAGAGATATGCCTAAGAAATGACATGTGCCCGAGGTACTCTTCCTATCCACTCTACACCCCGCAAAGTCAGCATCATAAAATGCTCGAATAGAGAGAGCAGAAGAAGAAGAATACCATAGTACAAAGTCAAGAGTATCTTGGAGATACCTCAAGATCGACGTCTTGCTTGACGATGAGAAGCACAAGGGAAGCTGAAAGCGCGCACGCACACACCTTGCAAATTGTATGTCCGACCTCGGCGTTGAGGTAGAGGAGGGAGCCTATCATACTGCGGTACTCCTTCTGGTCCACAGACTCTCCATCCTCATCAGGGTCCAGCACGGTGGTTGTGGCAATGGGAGTAGACATTTGCCTACTGCTTCCCATGTCGAAGTGCCGAAGAAGGTCCTTTGTGTACTTACTTTGGTGAATGAAGGTCCCTACTTTCAGTTGCTTGAATTGAAGACCAAGGAAGAAGGTCAATTCTCCCATCATGCTCATCTCGAACTCCCTGCTCATAGAATCTGAAAATCTGGACACCAAAGCATGAGAGGAACCACAGAATATGATATCATCCACATAAATTTGAACCAACAAGAAATCACTGCCAAGTCTGAGAGTGAACAAAGTTTTATCAACCATTTCTATTTTGAAATCATTTTCAAGCAAGAAACTCTTAAGCCTATCATACCAAGCTCTAGGAGGTTGCTTCAATCCATACAAAGCTTTTGAGAGTTTAAAAACATGGTTTGGGAACTTATGATTTTCAAAACCAGGAAGTTGCTTGACAAAAACCTCTTCTTCTATGAAATCATTTAAGAAAGCACTTTTAACATCCATTTGAAAAAGCTTGAAACCCTTAGATGTTGCAAATGCTACTAAAATGTGAATGACTTCTAATCTGACTACAGGAGCAAAGGTCTCTTCAAAGTCTAAGCCTTCTACCTGGGAATAACCTTGAGCTACCAGTCTAGCCTTATTGCGAACAACCAACACATCCTCACTTTGCTTATTTTTAAAAATCCATATTGTCCCAATAACATGATAATCAGAAGGAGGCTCAACTAAGGACCAGACTTTGTTTCTTTCAAAATTTTCAAGCTCTTCATGCATGGCATTGACCCAAGAGGCATCAGATAAAGCATGGGTGATATCTCGGGATTCAAAAGAAGCAACAAAAGCAGAATGTGCATGAGAATCAAGAGAAATAAACCTGGAGCGAGTGACTCGCTCTTGAAGATCCCCAATCATCTGCTCAGGTGGATGCCGCAGCTGAATGTGAAGAGGAGCTCCTGGTGCAGAAGTGGCCTCTACCCCATGAGTTGTGGAGGTAGGAACAGAGCCACTCAGATCATCGGTGAATATAGGAGGAGGCTGCTCAGCTGAAGCTGGAGTAGTGGGAGCAGGCTCTCCAACCATCTCAGATGTGACTGGAGGATGGATTGGCTCCTCATCCTCAAAGTCATCGTCGACGAAGATGCTTTCTCGAATTTCAGGAACCTGTGTACTTGTAGCATCGGGTCTAGTACCAGGACTAGCCTCATCAAATGTGACTTCGCAAGTCTCAACAATTTTGTTAGAGTCAAAATTAAATACATGATAGCCACGAGAATGAGCAGGATATCCAAGAAATATGCCATCAGAACATCTGGATTCAAATTTATCAAGGTTGCTATATTTAAGAATAAATCACTTGCAACAAAAAATCTTGAAATGAGAGACTTTGGGCTTATGATCAAATCTAAGCTCAAAAGAAGTCTTGCCAATCACAGATCTCAAGAAAACCCTATTAGAGATATAACAAGCAGTAGAGATCGCCTCAGCCCAAAACCTCCTAGGTGTGGAATGTTCATCTAACATGGTCCGAGCCATCTCTACAAGGATCTTGTTCTTCCTCTCTACAACACCATTTTGCTGGGGAACTCTGGGTGATGAAAACTGGTGCTCAATTCCCCTATCAGTGCAGAAGGTAGAAAAGGAGTAATTCTTGAATTCTGTCCCATTGTCACTCCTAATGGCTCTCAAGGCTCCAGGAAGATCAACAGCAAGTCTAAGGACCAATTCTCTAAATAAGCCAAATGCCTCGTCCTTAGAAGCCAGAAAATAAACCCATGAATACCTGGAGTAATCATCCACAATCACAAGCACATACCATTTCCCACCAGCTGACTGAACTCTTGAAGGACCTACAGTGTCTAAGTGTAAAAGCTGTCCTGGTCCATCAGTCATCACTAGGGTAAGAGGTGGATGAGAAGCAGAAACCATCTTACCATGTCTACAGGGTGAGCACACAAGATCTCTAATAGCCTTTAGCTTAGGCAAACCTCTAATCAACTTCTTACAACTGACTCTAGTCAAGTGGTCAAAGCCTATATGCCTAAGTCTACGATGCCACAAGACAAGATCATGAGAATCAGAAGCTACAAGACATCTAGGACTAGAAGTAGAGCAGATACTAGAATTAGCACAAAAGATCTTTTCAAACCTAAAGGTCTCAAAAACAAGCTCACCCGAGGAATCTAGAACTCTACACTCACCATTTTTAAACCTTACTTCTAGACCCTCATCAAGCAACTGAGAAACAGATAGTAGATTATACCTCAGCTTACTTACCAAAGCGACGTCCTTAAGCATGAACTTGTTGTTGACGCGTATCTCCAAAGGTAATCAATTCATTACCGGATGCACGTGTGAGGGAGGAGAACCATCTAGAATCTTCAGTCATGTGTCGAGAACACCCGGAGTCAACAAGCCATATGTCCTCCTTCCTCGCACGACGGACCTAAAAAGCACAAGCAAAAAACATCTGTGCCTTAGTACCAGGGTTAGTGATAAAAGATCTAGGTATCCAGTACTGAGACGCACGATGCCTGGGAACAACAGTAGAAGCAGCAGTAAAATGATTAGGAACACAATCATAAGTATGCACACGAGAACCACCTAGACCTCTCCGAAACGACCTACCAAAAGATCGATACTCCCCCTGTCTAGATGCTACCCGTGGTTTCTCCTCACGATATCCTAAACCAGAATGCTGCCTAGACCCACTAAAAGAGTCAATGAAGTTCTCTATGAACCTAGGCCTATGTGTAGTATGAAAAACAGGCCGCCTGGCTCTAGAGACTACAGCAGGTGAAGGAACTCTTCTAATGGTTCTCAAAGCGCTCATTCTCTCTTTTCTCTCAATCTTGGCTCTACGAAAGCAGAACTCAACAATGTGGCCATCTTTCTTGCAGAAGGTGCAATGGTACTTGACCTTTTGAGGTGCATCTTGATGAAGCGAAGCACTGTCTTCTTTGGAAACAGTTTGAGCAAAACCTGCAGATCTAAAGGCAACCTTAGATGGCTGTAACATCCCAATTTTTAGAGCTTTAAAAATCCTTTAAATAGTGGTAGTGAGAAAATTCACCATTTGGATTTATTTGAATATTAAATTAAAAACTTAATATGGACTTTAAGGACAAACTGATTTAATGTGCTTAATCCCAACATCAACAATTGTCAAAACCATTTTATTTAGATTCTACTTGCTTGGATATATTTTATAGAATTTTCTAGAATTTTTCCAAGATCATTTTCTATTTTCTAATTGCTATTTGCATTTTCTGGATTTATTAAAAAGAAAAATCTATTTTAAATCTTAGAATGTCTTTGGGCGAAGCCCAACACTATTCGGTCGTGCCGACCATTCGCCGCTCGGTAGTGCCCTCGCTTGGTTGTATGCTTGACGCGTGCCCCTCGCTTCCGATCGGACGCACGTGCTCAACCCCGCCTTCCTCCGTTGGATGTTCGCCGCGTGCCCTCCCCCACTGATCTCGCTCGCTCACTCGCTCGCCCGCGCCTCGCTGCCGCTGTCAGGTGGGACCGCCACAGGGTCGTCGTCTCCGCGGAGTCTTCTTCCTCGCGCCCGCGCTTCGCCGCCATTGCTGGAGCTCCTAGCTTCGTCCGACAAAATCGCAATGGTTGCTGATTCTTCACGCCGACCCCACCAATTTGTAGCCGTATCTATCCCGTACTCTTCTCTAACCAAATCGGCTACCGAATCTCTCTCAATCTTCGAGAATCAAGGATTTCAAAATCCGGCCGTTTCGGACCCGAATTGGGGATTCCCAATTCTGGCGTTCCTCGGGCCTATAAATACCCCCCTTAGCACCGCCCAGACCTCCGCAACCCAGAGCCGCCACCCTCGTCGCCCCGATCACTCTAGCGCCGCCGTATTTCAAGTTTTAGGGTTTTCGGCTGAGCTTCTTCTCCGGTGAATTGCGCCGCCGTCGTTGTCGCCCTTGCTTCACCGACTGCACCACCGTGATCAGCAAGTCCCAGGCTACCTCGTGCGCCCCTCCTCGTCGCCGGAGCATCGCCGGAGCACCCGTCCGACAAGACCCGAGGCTCGACCGCCGCTTCTTCCTCGCTGCCGGTCGCCACCGTCGTTGCCAGCTACCGGTAAGGGCACCCCTGAGTGCGCAATAGCACGGGGAACAATCTGGTACCCTCCACCACCGACGAGTCGCCACCGTTCGCCGGCGACCATCGGGTCGCGACGCCACCGCCGCCGTTGTCGTCGGCTCGGCGCCCGGCGTCGGCCTCGATCTTTGGTGTGGCGGCGCGTGGTGCCGGTCGATGCCGACTCGCGCGTCGTGGCTCGATCCACGCCGAGATCCCTCGGTTCGGTGCACTCGATCCACCGTGAACCCGAGGCCCGACATGTGGGCCCACATGTCGATTTCTTTAAATCTATTTCTTTTACGAAAATTCTCGGTGGCGCAAGCATTGCGCAATAATCCGATTTTCCTTTATAAAAATAATTTGGGAAATTCAATAAAATCCAAATTAGGGTTTTATTTGATTTTCAAACTTCAAAGCCCATATCTTTTGCATCAGAACTCCGATTGAGCCCATTCAAATTTGTAAATTCATATAAAATCAAGATCTATTTAATGGTGAATTTTATTTGATTTTTGGAGTTTGTTTTGCCTCTGTTATTTATTTGTTTTGTTTCTTTTGTGTCGTTTGCAGTAGGCGTCGATACTTGGGAATTTTGCGGAAGAAGGAGCACCTCAAGACCAAGACCAATATCTAGATCTATTCAAGGCAAGTTATACCTTTGATCATATCGAACCCGATTTTCAAAATACTTTGTTTCAATGTATTGCATTCTATTTCAAGTATTTATTTAAATGCTTTTGGGTGTAGCTATTAATCCAATTTGTTATATCCACATTGTATATTTTATGCCATGATCTTTTGTCACCCTAGGTTGGTTCATTATTAGTTGGTATTATCGTAGCACCAGCGTGGATTGGTTAGATCGATTAGGCCTTAGCCATGCCACGAGTCATTATTTCATGTGAGATGCAAATATAAACTGACTAAGTGATTATGGGCTGTGTGTGTGCTGTGCTATTACTCGTTGATGGCATGTGTTGCACTTAATCAACAGGGTGGGAAAAGATTTAGACTGAGGCAAGTGGTGGATCTGTGTGAATGGTGGAACTGTGTGCTATAAACTTTGTGATTTGGGTTAAAACTGGAAGTCTTGCCTTGGTCAATTAAGGACTTAACTTTGTGCGCCATTGAGCTGGGCCTTCTTGTGCGACCACATGCCTAGTATGGGTGGGCTGACTTAGTAAGTTATGGAGTCTTGACATTGACAACTCGGGTTGTATTTAAGGCGTGTGATGGGTTGGAGGTGTGATATGTCACATCAGCGGAGACGGTTCATTGCATCCTGTCCAACGGTGTGTGTCGTTCTAAGGGCTGTGTGTACAAATTGGATGGCGGTAAAGCACATCGGGAGTGTCATTGTTTGAGATGAAGTCTCTGAAAGGTTTTGTTATGGTCAGTGCTAGCTACACTGATTGTATCGTGTGGGTAAAGTGTACAACCTCTGTGAGTGTTAAACTAATCTATTGAATAGCCGTCCTCGGTTATGGACATGCTCGAAATTTCACACGAGGGTAGACTTTCATAAAACAAATGGGAAGGGTCAGCTGTGTGAGGTAACTTGTGCAGCTGTGTGAATAACTTGTTTAGACTGTGTGTCCTTTGAGAAATAAATTGTTAAAAGTAATGTTCTTTAATTGTTTTCCAATTATGTTTTCAATCTATTATTTGTATTCAATTGCAAATGTTGCATTTCATAAAATAACCACGAAGCCATTTCTTTGGAATAAGCCATCATGTATAAATGCATTACGTGGTATGACTTGCGATGCGGTGTGTACTCACTCTTGCTAAACAAATCAATGAAGTGGAGGAGTAAATGCCGACTTTTGAAGAAGAGTTCTCGAAGGTTGATCGTTAGGGTTTTGATCCCAGAATTCAGTTGCCTGTGGTAAATTGATGGGAGCCCACTGGAGTTTATTTTGTTTTCGCTGCAGTTTAATCTTTATTGTCAGCCTTGCATGGCTTAATAAATGTAAAACTCGACCGTAAGGTCCCAACAGTTATTTGCTATTCAAAGTACTCGTTTATTCTTATATTCGTTGTATGGATGTGATATTTCATCGATGTTGACACTGTGTGTACTAGCGTGATCCTGGACTAGTGCAGAATACACAGAGGGTCCAGATTTGCATATTTTGGTCCCGACAGAGGTGGTATCAGAGCCATACTGACTATAGGTCTTGACCTTAGCTAGATCGGCCGCCGTAGTATGTCCAAAAGTATTTTCTAAAGCAAATATTAACTTGCAAGATTAATTGAACTCCTTAACTCATCTCATGTTTCTCTTGACTCAACTATTGATGAAATTTTCTCTCCCCGCTATTTTAAAATTATTTTCATCTCCTTGTCCATCTTGACAGATGCCTCGTCTTCAGAGTTATGGAGAGCGGAAGGGAGGACTTGCCGGTGAGCTTTCGAAGTTGTTACAAGTACTTGGAGGATTTGACCGTCCATTGTACCGTGGCAGTGCTTGGATCGTGAACGGCCGAGATCGTGGAGTGATCTGCCATTTGACCGTTTACGCCAGGAAGAACACCTGAACATCTCAGCTCGAAGGAGTGTTTGGATTGAAGCAATCCAGGAGTCTTCGCGCCTTGCCATCTTGAGGATCTGCAACATCTACGCTCGTGAGCTTCGTGACACCGTTTTCCGTTACCATCCCCGCTCATCCGACGTAGATCTTGCTGCACGCTACCCGTCTACGGAGGGAGAAGGCAACGCCACCGTTGTGCATCTTGCCCAGTTCGCCGCTGCTCAAGAGGAGTCATTGGAGTTAGCCGCTACAGAGCTGGAGTGTGTCTATGAGACCCTTCAGAGAGCCGAGGAGAGGATCGCCATCTTTGGAAGAAACTCTCCATGGGCAAACATGATCACGAAGAAGACACTGAAGAGGAAGACCTAGAAGAAGCCGATGAACTCTTTGAACTCTTGAACCGGAAGAGCCGACAAAGCGTGAGCGGAGGAACCAAAGACATCTGCACGAGACCCCGCCTCGCTGTTGCACCGGCCGGGACATCAAGATCAGTTTGCAAGGATGCTAGCTCAATTTCAGTCTCTGACAAGAGCGTGAGCACCGTCAAGGCTCTGAGGCTATTTAATCGAGTATTCTGTTCGAGTTGTTTCAGGTTTAGCCAGTATTAAGTCTTGAGTCGCCCTTTAGGCGGTAGTTTTGTGTGCTTAGGTTCGTCCTTAATTTCTTGTGTGCAAGTATGAGCTGCAGAGGCCCTTAGGCATTTGTTGCAAGCCATACTATTATCTTAATTAATATAAGGGTTTCAGTTGAGTTTTCTTAAGATATGTTGTTGGGTTTTACCTACCCCGCTTAGTTCTACAACTTATCTTGTGCTTGCTACCTTATATAACCCCTGGAGATTCACCAGATGGTTCAGACTCGTCAAGCTGCTGCAAGTGGTTCCGATACTCTAGTGTCAGAAGGACAGGAGCATACCCCCGCAGAAGCAGTTCCACCACAAGCACCTTCAATTGATCTGTAGAATTTTGGAGCATTCATGGCAGCTCAGACCCAGCTGATGTATACCATGATGAACCAGATGCAAGCTATGAATAACGGAACCACAACAATCGACATCACAATGGAACCCAGCTTGCTCATGGTCACAACGGATCATCCAAGTTGGCGAGTTTATGAGAACCCGTCCACCAACTTTTTCGGACATGTCTCACGATGAAGGCGATGGTAGCCGTGTCATTGAGAAAAACTGCGATCACTCAATGCACGATCATGAGAAAGTTTTGTACGCCACTCACCGATGGAAGGTATTCTTTGCGAATGGTGGGAAAACTTTATGCAACCGCATGGAGCCGCAAGACATTACTTGGGAAGAGTTCACAACTGCTTTTCGCCAGTATCATGTACCAGAAGGAATTATGGATCTGAAGAAGGATGAATTCTGTGCTCTCAAGCAAGGAGGAATGTCAGTGACCGACTACCTCAATAAATTCTCTCAACTTGCTCGATATGCTGCAGAAAATGTCGCCACTGACAAGGCTCGCCAGAGTCGTTTTATGAAAGGATTAAACACTGGACTTCAAGCCAACTTGATCGCCCACACCTTTCCTGATTTCCAAAAGATGATCAACAAGGCTTTGATTCTTGAGGATAAGCGCAAGGAATTGGAGGATCATCGTAAGCGCAAAATGGTTCAGCAAGGAAGTCACCAACCCCAGCTGAGGGCAAGAATGATTCCACCGCAGTTTAGCCATTTTTCACCACAGAATTCTGCCAGACCACCTGCACCAACTTCAACACCTCGTCCGGTTGCTCAGAACTTCCGTAACCCCGCATCAGTCAACCCCAATCCAGTAAGCAACCCACAGAATGTACCCAGAGTTTGCTTTACCAATCGTCAGCCAGGGCATTTCGCCAACCGATGTCCGCAGAATGGGACTATCACTCCAGTACACTTCAACCTTGGGAACGCACCAGCCAAGACGCTAGTACAAGGCAACCATCAGGGAACTTCTCAAGCTGCCGGTCAATCCGGAGGAGCGCCATTAATCGATGGTCGAGGCGTGTGTCAACCACGTCACTCGGAAGGAGCTCGAGAAGCACCCGACGTTGTCTTGGGTAAGTTTCGTAAATTCATTACTGCATCGCCTATTTGATTCTGGAGCTTCGCATTCGTTTGTTTCTGGAGTTTTTGCAACTAAGAACAAATTGGAAGTTATGCATCTTAAGCATACTCTGTTAGTCCAGTCACCTGGAGCAGAGCTAAGTTCTAAAGTTGGATGTTTAGGAGCTAGGTTACTCATAGCTGTAGTTGAGTTTCTAGCCAACCTAATAGTTCTAGACACTCAGACCATAGATGTAATACTTGGTATGGATTGGTTATCTAAACATAAAGCAGTGCTAGATTGTGGCCGAAGAGCCGTAACAATAGAGGATACCACTGGAAAGAAAGTGGAATTTCTAGCCACCTCAGTACGTGATGGACATTTGGTAGTCAACAGTCTGAATATAGTTTCTTTGGAAGATGTACCTGTAGTCAGAGATTACCCGGACGTATTTCCGGAAGAATTATCAGGAATGCCACCGGACGTGACATTGAGTTTGTCATCGATCTAGTGCCAGGAACAGCACCAATTTCCAAGAGACCCTATCGGATGCCAGTCGATGAACTTGTGGAAATGAAGAAGCAGATAGAAGAACTACTGGAGAAAGGTTTTGTAAGACCTAGTTCGTCGCCATGGGGAGCACCAGTTTTGTTTGTCAAGAAGAAAGATGGAAGCATGAGAATGTGCATTGATTATCGTTCTCTCAATGAAGTCACCATCAAGAACAAATGCCCTTTGCCCAGAATTGATGATTTGTTCGACCAGATGAAAGGAGCCGGAGTATTTTCCAAGATCGATCTGCGATAAGGTTACCATCAGTTGAAGATTTGTCCTAAGGATGTACCAAAGACCGCTTTCTCAACCCGGTATGGACATTATGAGTTTCTAGTCATGTCGTTTGGTCTGACTAATGCCCCTGCCTATTTCATGAACATGATGAACAAAGTATTCGTGGAATATTTGGATAAGTTCGTAGTAGTGTTCATTGATGATATTTTGGTATATTCAAAGTCAGAAGAAGAGCATGCAGACCATTTGAGATTAATCCTAGAGAAGCTCAGAGAATATCAGTTGTATGCCAAGTTCAGCAAGTGTGACTTTTGGAAGAAGAAAGTTGATTTTCTCGGTCATGTGATGACAAACCAAGGAGTAGCAATTGACCGGAAAGGTTAAAGTCAGAATGAATTGGGAGCAGCCCAAGACGGTTACTCAAATTCGTAGTTTCTTGGGAATGGCAGGATACTATCGTCGTTTCATTGAAGGATTCTCAACGATTGCTAAGCCTCTTATGCAGTTGTTGAAGAAAGAGAAGAATTTCATTTGGACCCCAGCTTGTGAAGAAAGTTTTCAAGAATTGAAGAAACGTTTGACTTCACCCGATGATTAGTTTTGCTTGATATCAGTAAGGATTTTGATATCTATTGTGATGCTTCGCGTCAAGGATTAGGATGTGTTCTTATGCAAGAAGGAAGAGCTGTCGCTTATGCGTCAAGGTAATTAAGACCTCATGAAGAGAATTATCCTACCCATGATTTGGAATTAGCTGTCGTAGTGCATGCTTTGAAGATTTGGCGTCATTATCTCATCGGTAATCGCTGTGAAGTCTACACCGATCATAAGAGCCTGAAGTACATATTCACTCAGTCTGACATGAATATGAGACAGAGAAGATGACAGGAATTAATAAAGGATTATAATCTTGGAATCCATTACCATCCTGGTAAGGCCAATGTAGTTGCAGATGCACTAAGTCGTAAGAGCTACTGCAATGCTCTGTAAGTAAAAGAGTTGTGTTCAGAACTTCAGGAGGAATTCCAGAAGCTACATCTAGAAGTTGTTTCTGAAGGATTTGTGGCCAGTCTAGAAGTGCAGTCTACTCTGGAGAAACAGATTCGTGAAGCCCAACCGAAGGATTCTGAGTTTGCCGACCTCAAGAAGAAGATGGCAGAAGGAAAATTTAAAAACTTTACCATGGATGATCAGGATATATTGTGGATCAATTGACGTATCTGTGTACCGGATATTGATGGATTAAGACAGCTAATTCTGAAGGAAGCCCATGACTCAAAGTATTCGATTCACCTTGGAAGTACTAAGATGTATCAGGATGTTAAGAATAAGTTTTGGTGGCCAAACTTAAAGCGAGACATCGCAGAGTTCGTTGCCTTATGCGACGTGTGTCAAAAAGTAAAGGCAGAGCATCAGAGACCAGCAGGTTTGTTACAACCGCTGAAGATACCAGAATGGAAGTGGGAAGAGATCGGTATGGATTTTATTACCGGTTTACCCAAGACTCAATCAGGTTATGATTCGATTTGGGTAATAGTAGATCGTTTGACTAAGGTTGCCCATTTCTTGCCAGTCAAAACCACTTACTCAGGAGACCGCTTGGCAGAGTTATATATGTCAAAGATCGTCAGTCTGCATGGTGTCCCTAAGAAGATAGTGTCGATCGAGGATCTCGCCACACCTCGCTTTACGCGAGTCTACATGAAGCCCAGGAACTCGATCCAATTTCAAGATCGCTTATCATCCACGCATGACGGACATACTGAAAGAGCCAACCAGATATTGGAAGATATGTTGAGAGCCTGTGCCTTAGCAAATGCTACCAGTTGGGATAAGAGTTTGCCATATGCAGAATTCTCGTACAACAACAGTTATCAAGCCAGTTTGCAAATATCACCATTTGAAGCTTTGTACGTATGTGCCTGCAGAACACCATTAAATTGGTCAGAGACAGCTGAACGTATAGTGTTCGGGCCAGATATTATTCAGGAAGCCGAAGAACAAGTTGCTATGATCAGAGAAAGACTAAAGATAGCCCAGTCCAGGCAAAAGAGTTATGCCGATAATCGTCGTCGTGATCTCAGCTTTGAACCAGAGGATTTTGTGTATCTTCGAGTTACTCCGCTTAGATGTGTTAAGAGATTTCACACCAAAGGGAAGCTTGCTCCAAGGTATGTGGGTCCGTTCAAGATTTTGGAACGCCGAGGAGAAGTTGCGTACCAGTTGAGCTACCACAGTCGTTAGCAGGAGTGCATGATGTCTTTCATGTCTCTCAGCTGAAGAAGTGTCTTCATGTGCCAGAAGAGCAGACCCCGTTAGAGTCAATCGAACCGAAGGAAGATCTCACGTACAAAGAACAGCCTGCCAGGATTTTGGATGTCGCAGAGCGCCGTGCGTAAGCAAGACCGCTCATTTTGCAAAGTCCAAGTGGAGTAACCACTGTAAGGAGAAGCAACGTGGGAACGTGAAGAAGAGTTGAAAGCCGAGTTCCCCAGCCTTTTCTCTAGCTAGCCGGAATCTCGGGGTCGAGATTCGTTTAAGGGGGGGAGGTTTGTAACATCCCAATTTTCAGAGCTTTAAAAATCCTTTAAATAGTGGTAGTGATAAAATTCACCATTTGGATTTATTTGAATATTAAATTAAAAGCTTAATATGGACTTTAAGGACAAACTGATTTAATGTGCTTAATCCCAACATCAACAATTGTCAAAACCATTTTATTTAGATCTACTTGCTTGGATATATTTTATAGAATTTTATAGAATTTTTCCAAGATCATTTGCTATTTTCCTAATTGCTATTTGCATTTTTTGGATTTATTAAAACGAAAAATCTATTTTAAATCTTCCGGAACAGTGCTGGGCCGAAGCCCAACACTATTCCAACCGCGCCAGCCCATTCCGCCGCTCAGCCGCGCCCTCGCCCGTTGGATGCTTGACGCGTGTCCCTCGCTTCCGATAGGACGCACGCGCTCAACCCCGCCTTCCTCCGTTGGATGTTCGCCGCGTGCCCTCGCCACGATCTCGCTCGCTTCGCTCGCCGCGCCTCGCCGCCACGCCAGTGGGACCGCCACAGGTCGCTGTCTCCGCGGAGTCTTCTTCCTCGCGCCCACGCTTCGCCGCCATTGTTTGGAGCTCCGAGCCGTCCGACAAAATCGCAATCGGTTCTTGATTCTTCGCGCGACCCCGCCAATTTGTAGCCAGATCGTCTGTACTCATCTCTAACCAAATCGCTACCGAATCTCTCTCAATCTCCGAGAATCAAGGATTTTAAAATCCGGCCGCTTCGGACCAATTGGGATTCCCAATTACGCGCTCCCGCCTATAAATACCCCCTTAGCACCGCCTGCACTCCGCAACCTGCAGCCGCCACCTCGCCGCCTCGATCGCTCTAGCGCCGCCGCATTTCAAGTTTTAGGTTTTCGGCCGAGCTTCTTCTCCGTGAATTGCGCCGTTGTTGTCGCCCTTGCTCCACCGATCGCACCACCGTGATCGCAAGTCCTGTGCTACCTCGTGCGCCTCCTCCTCGTCGCCGAGCATCACCGAGCACCCGTCCGACAAGACCCGAGCCTCCACCGCCGCTTCTTCCTCGCCACGGCCGCCACCGCTGCTGCTACCACCGGTAAGGGCACCCCGAGTGCGCAATAGCACGGGAACAATCTGTACCCTCCACCACCGGCGAAGTCGCCGCTGTCACGGCGACCATCGGTCCCGAGCGCCACCGTCGCCGTTGTCATCCACCCACCCGTGTGTCACGCCTCGATCTTGGTGTGGCAGTCGCGTGGTGCCAGATCAGCACCAGCTCACGCGTGCGTGGCTCAGTCTAACGCGCCAGATCCCCCTCGGTTCGGTGCACTCGATCCACCGTGAACCCCGAGACTGACATGTGGGGCCCACATGATGATTTCTTTTAAATCTATTTCTTTTCCGAAATTCTCTACGACGCAAGCATTGCGCAATAATCCGATTTTCCTTTATAAAATAATTTGGGAAATTCAATAAAATCCAAATTAGGGTTTTATTTGATTTTCAAACTTCCAAAGCCCATATCTTTTGCATCCGAACTCCGATTGAGCCCATACAAATTTGTAAATTCATATAAAATCAAGATATATTTAATGGTGAATTTTATTTGATTTTTGGAGTTTGTTTTGCCTCTGTTATTTATTTGTTTTTGTTTCTTTTGTCTCGCTTATGCAGTAGACGTCGATACTTCGGGGAATTTTGCAGAAGAAGGAGCACCTCAAGACCAAGACCAATATTTAGATCTATTCCAAGGCAAGTTATACCTTTGATCATATCGAACCCAGTTTTCAAAATACTTTGTTTCAATGTATTGCATTCTATTTCAAGTATTTATTTAAATGCTTTTGGGTGTAGCTATTAATCCAATTTGTTATATCCACATTGTATATTTTATGCCATGATCTTTTGTCACCCTAGGTTGGTTCATTATTAGTTGGTATTATCGTAGCACCAACGTGGATTGGTTAGATACGATTAGATTGCTTAGCCATGCCACGAGTCATCATTTTATGTGAGATGCAAATATAAACCTGACTAAGTGATTATGGAACTGTGTGATGAAACTGTGTGTGCTGTGTGCTATTACTCGTTGATGGCATGTGTTACACTTAATCAACAGGGTGGAAAAAGATTTAGACTGAGGCAAGTGGTGGATCTGTGTGAATGGTGGAACTGTGTGCTATAAACTTTGTGATTTGGGTTAAAACTGGAAGTCTTGCCTTGGTCAATTAAGGACTTAACTTTGTGCGCCATTGAACTGGCCTTCTTGCACGCGACCACATGCCTAGTATGGGTGGGCCTGACTTAGTAAGTTATGGAGTCTTGACATTGACAACTCAGTTGTATTTAAGCCGTGATGGGTCGGAGGTGTGATATGTCACATCGCGATTTGTTCACGCATCCCCGCCCAACGGTGTGTGTTGTTCCAAGGGTCGTGTGTACAAATTGACGGCAGTAAAGCACATCGGAGTGTCATTATTTGAGATGAAGTCTCGAAAGGTTTTGTTATGGTCAGTGCTAGCTACACTGATTGTATCGTGTGGGTAAAGTGTACAGCCTCTGCAGAGTGTTAAACTAATCTATTCGAATAGCCGCCCTCTGCTATGGACATGCTCGGGAATTTCACACGAGGGGTAGACTTTCATAAAACAAATGGGAAGGGTCAGCTGTGTGAGGTAACTTGTGCAGCTGTGTGAATAACTTGTTTAGACTGTGTGTCCTTTGAGAAATAAATTGTTAAAATTAATGTTCTTTAATTGTTTTCCAATTATGTTTTCAATCTATTATTTGTATTCAATTGCAAATGTTGCATTTCCGCAAAATAACCACAGAAGCCATTTCTTTGGAATAAGCCATCATGTATAAATGCATTCTGTGGTATGACTTGCGAGTACGGTGTGTACTCACTCTTGCTAAACAAATCAACAGAAGTGGAGGAGTCGTCGCCTGCTTTTGAAGAGGAGTTCTACGAAGGTTTATCGTTAGGGTCTTGATCCCAGTCAGTTGCCTGTGGTAAATTAATGGGAGCCCACTGGAGTTTATTTTTGTGTTCGCTGCAGTTTATTCTTTATTGTCAGCCTTGCATGACTTAATAAATGTAAAACTCGACCGTAAGGTCCCAACAGTTATTTGCTATTCAAAGTACTCGTTTATTCTTATATTCGTTGTATGGATGTAATATTTCATCGATGTTGACACTGTGTGCACTAGCGTGATCCTGGACTAGTGCAGAATACACAGAGGGTCCAGATTTGCATATTTGGGTCCCGAGAATGGCTTAGGGGGTTCTACCTCAAACAAGCCACTCTTCACAACTCTTACAATCTTAGGTGGATGATTCTTGGAATGCTCTAGGGAATTAAAACCTAGGCTACTATTTTTCATACTCACTTTAGATTGGTCAAGAATCATATTGAGGTTCTTCTTCCCACTGGAAAACTTCTCAAGAGTCACTTTGAGGTAATCATTCTCTTTGGCTAAATCCTCACATCTAGTGCACTTTCTTGACTTGATTGCCTCATCATGCTTACTCTTAAGAAGAGCTACTTCAACTTTCAAAGCCTCACAAGACACACAATAGGAATCCCTAATCCTATTCAACTGCTCCTTAAATTTAACTCTGAAAGCCTCTTGTATCTTATCAACAAATGTTTCAACTTTAGCTTGCAAGACACAACAGTTAGAGTCAATAACTTTCTTAGAAGCAGTAATAGACATATATTTTTCAATTTTAACTTTTTCTTCTAGAGTCTTGTTTAGAGCTTCAATTTCAGTTGTGAGCTTAGGACAATTTTCACATGATGCACATCTAGAGTACATAACCATTTCTATCACCTCTTTCATTTTAATCCTGTTATTCTTACAATGAGAGCAAGTATTATTAGCATCAAATTTCTATAATTCTTTCATGGCGCTATCCAATTTTAATTCAAGCAAAGCACAGTTAGAGCAAGATAAAGGGATAGCATCTAAAGCAGTCTCATCAAGAGAAATGGTATTCATGCAAACATGACTAGACTTGAGAGATTCTATTTCATCCAAAGCATCTTTCAATTGATTCACAACAGAGGAATGAGCAGATTTTAAACTTGTCAATTCATTAAGCAAGCTAGAGCAGAAATCACAAATATCATCAGGATTAATGGATTTGAGCCTAACAACTTCTAGGTTCAAGTTATCAATCATAATGTCATGTTTCTTAATTAGTTTAGCTTGCTTATGCATTTTTTGTTCAGCAAGAACCAAGGCACGTTTCATATCAGCGAGCGAAGAACATACCTCATCGGGATCGCTGAAAGGGTCGTCGTCGTTGGAGGAGTCGATGTTATGGCTGTCCTTAACCATGAAACGAAACAAATGCCGGTGAAGTCCTGAGTCTTCTTCTTGCGACGGGAGTCATCCTCGTCGTCCTCCGTCTCTGAGTCCACATCGCTCATGTTAACATTCTCAAGAGCGGCAAAGACCCAGCTGACAAACTTGCGATAGTTTGTCTTCTTGGGTTTCGCATCCCTCGCTTGAGGATGCCTTCGTGAGTCCTTCTCCTCCTTGCCCTTTAGCTTGGGGCATCGGAAGCGAATGTGGTTTGGCTCACCACACTCAAAGCATGTGATAGGGCCACCTCTCCTTCTGTTCCTCACCTTGTTGTAAGCTCTCGAGAGTTTGGTGGATAGGAGGGCTAAATTATCTTCAGTTAGTTTCTCCAGTTGCTCAACGCTCAAAGAATGCAAAGCTGATAAAAAAAGCCAGATGAGCTTAAATCCAAAGAATCAGATGAACTACCTTTAGATATGTCGACCACTAAAGCCATCGACTCTGTCTTGGGGAGACGCCATATAAAATCAATCTCATGCGTCTTCAACCTCGAGTATAGCTTATTCATGGTAAGATCACTCATGACAGTGTTGTCATTGATGGATGTGATCTTCATTCCCCAGACCTTCACATCAAGAGCACCCAAAAGCTGACGTGCATTCTCCGACTCAGAAAAGACAAGGTCAACAGCGCGGAGATCATGAAGAATCTTTGAAAACCTTCCCCACAGCTCATCTAAAGACTCACCAGGCGTTTGCTCGATATTGGAGTATATTTTCTTGAGCTAGTTCTGTCTTACTTCCTTGATCGCAGTGGTGCCCTCGTGGTAATCACAGAGAGTCCGCCAGATCTCATGAGCAGACCTCAAATGAGCAACACGCTCAAACTCAGATCGGCTAAGACCTTGGATCAAAAATTTCCGAGCCTTATTATTGGCCTCCACATCTAGAGTGATCACATCGTCATCGGCTGGCACGACATAAGGATTTTTTACCTTAAGCCAAATTATGCGTGCCTTGAGCCTCAATGTAGGCTGCATGCGGGCCTTCCAAAGAAGCAAAATCGACTCCATAAAAAATATGTGGTTTGGTAGAATACTTGTCAGTCGCCATGGCTCCAAAGACCGGTTAAGATCTAAGAGAAGAGCTAACCGGGCTCTGATACCACTTGTAGGACTGGAAAGGCGACTAGAGGGGGGTGAATAGACGCTTTCTTGATTTTTGACTTTAATCAAATTCAACACGCACTTTTCTTCAATAGCTATGAAAGCTAAGAAGATCAGTAAATGCACAGAGGAAGCCTTGTGCTGAATCCGATTACCCCCTTAAACACAAGATTCAAGAATGGAGATTTGATCTCACTGGACCGGTCTGACCGACGGCCAATTGGCGGTCTGAACGCTGGCGGTCTGACCAACGGCCAACTGGCGGTCCGAATAGTCAAGGTTCGATCATTGCTAGGAATCGGTCGGACCGATTCAGTCCAGAACCACTGCAGACCACCCAAAACTAAAATAAAAAATTGTCCAACTTTTGATTCAACCGATGAAACTTGACCAAAATTAGAACACACCTCCCTAGGGATATATGGAACCTATTCCTAGTGACGATCGTCCAGATCCACGTCAAAGAATTGATCTTTTTAGGTTTTACCAAAGGAGTGTCCAAAACCTAGCAAAATAAAAAACTTGATCCAAATCTACTAGTGAGGGATTGATGATTTAGATGGTCCTAGGAGTGTTCCCACACATCATAGCAAGGTAAAAGAGGTCAAGAGACCAACCAAAAACAACCGGATCAAGGAAGCACCAAAATCACCAAAAGAGATAGGAAAACACATGAGACCTCATCCTAGAACAAGCATCCATTGATTGATTCAAGATGTTACTTGTCAAAGCCACTCCCTCAAGGAGGACAAGTGCTCAATCCAAGAGCACACACACAAATTTCCTCTCTAGAATTTAGTCTCTCCTCTCCTCTCCAAACCCTAACCCTAACTAGGGTTTTTACAAATGAAGTGCTTGGAGGTTTTCTAACTCCCCCTTTCTATTTATAGTGAGGCCTAGGGTTTAGAGAGAGTTCACTTAATGGGCACTCGTTAAGGCCCAAAACACACGGGACACAAACACACACAATACAACCGAAGCAATCGCTTGCTTCATCACGTGTAGGTTGATCAGCGGCTCTTATCATGTCGGCAAGTCTCTCCCGTCCGAATCCCATCGGAACCTCCAAGGCACTTGCACCGACCCCCACGCCGCTTGATCCAACCAGCTGCAACGAACTGCCCGTTCGAACCATCTTGTCCATCTTGCGACATGCTTGAGTCACATGATCCCACCCGGTATCCATGATCGTTCTGGACCTCAGCTCTCCAAGCTTAGTTCCGATCCTCCTCACCATTGACTGTCGTTGACCTGCAAGCCACCTGCACAAAAATAGACAAAAAAATCGTCTCTGGGAACAATTTCTTCACAACTTGAACCACGTTAGCTCAACCATGCAATATGCAACATTAAAGCATTGAATCTCATGCACTAGACACATTCGAAACACAACGTCGCCAAGAAGGCCGACGAACAAGTGGAATCTGGTCTGACCGCCGTACCTGGCCGGTCGGACCGATTTTCAACCGGTCTGACCGATTTTATAACGCCGGTCAGACCGCCCAAAATGACTTAGCGAAAATTCCATCGTGAAAAACCGAAATTCTCTGGAATTTTTAATTGAATAGAACTTTTGACTGGAAGCTCTAAAAAATATGAGACCAAGTGCAGGAGACTCCCCTCTCTTGCCTACACACTCTATTTTTGGCATAGCCCCAAACTCCACCAGAGATTCTGGCCGATCGGACCGCTACACATAGCCGGTCGGACTGCCCCACGGCCAGTCGGACCGGCGATGCTTCCGGTCGAACCGATCCACGGGCGGTCTGACCGTCAGTGCCTGCCGGTCTGACTGCCTGAGGTCTGAAACAGCTTGAAGCTTTTCCAAAAACGCGAGATTCGTCAAACCAACAACGCCATTGCCAATTGACTCATCATCCTAAGATCATACACATATCCCCTCGATATCCACACAAAGGCACTGTGAAATGGGAAAGTTTGTAGGGAAGTAAAGTTTGGGTTGTTGGTTATGACAGAAATGATCTGGGAGATCCATTTCATTCGAAAAGCTTCTCATCGTGCGGTCTAGCCATGTTCCATAGCCAATTTACATTGATAACTCGCAAAAAAGGTCTTAGTTTTTTGAACCAGAAAAATGTAATATACATATTTTTTTTTGTACAAAAGATGTCATATTCTGGTATTTGCTTTTTGAACCAGAAAAACGAATCTACCCTTGGTGAAGCAACTGTCAAGTTAGAGAAATGGTACATATCATTGTTGCTTGCCTAACTCAAATACTTGCAGGCCGTCTGCCCCCACTATATATGCTGAAGATAATCAGCATGGTTAGCTTTCCTGGTGCCACCCATTTCTCTGTAAACCTACATTGCAAGGACTATCTCAAAAGGTCGAAGAGATAACTTCTGAACGCCAAGAGGGGGAACTGGATAAAGAGAGTAAATTACTGTACCACATAGTTCTTTCACTTCTCCAAACCCATGCCGTGTCTCTCGTCTCATCCATGTCCTATAATCACATTAGGTGTGCAAAATGCAGTGTGAAAAAGGAGTACTCGGGGTGTTTTTTTTTTGAAGTTTTGGTAGCAATCTAAGTTGTATAAATAATACAGCTAGCTCGAGATAAATATGTGTGGTACGTAGAGTTGGAGTTGGTGGGGAAGTGGTTTGTTTCGTCAGTCTCATCACTCTTCGACAGAATTGGAGATTCATTGTGAATGTGGAGGGGAACGCGCGTGTGAATGCTCCTACGGCTAATGGCTCCGAGGAAGAATCGTACAGCAAGAACTGCCCAGTACGATTTGGGTCCGGTGCTAGGGACCTGAAGTACCTAGCACCGGGCGGCCCAAGTTAGCCCACAGAGTCCATATGTTAATGTCTCAAATGGTGCCGAAACTGCCTCAAGCTATGTGGGATCTACTGCTCCCCCCATCCAGCCATGAACCACTGTGTTAAACCACATACATTACAACCGAGTGAGGAGGAATCTTGACCAGCTGAACAAGGTCAATATATTCGGACAAATATAGGTAAAAGCATACTTAGCCAAGGGCATTTAAGTACTTCAAATGAGGCCCACTTAATACCCTAGTCATGCCTATGACTAAGGAATAGATAATGCTTTATCTCTATATACCTTGTCGGCGACGACTAGTTACACCCATTGACGACCAGCTATAGACATAAAACATTCTCTGATTAGTAATCGCTCACTTAACAGTCCGACTGGCCGGAGACAAGACGGTTTACCACATGAGTATTCAAACACGTGAGGGCAGTTAATAGCGATTATGTTAACCAGCGGACAAAGGACACGACGGTTCAAGAGATAGATACGAAGGCGAGGGATGTATGATAATATTAATTGCCATAAATTTAGATAGATATAAAATAAGGGGTTTTGTGTGCCTCCAAAATACACAACAATCATTCACATTTGTAGCAGTGTACTCTTGTAAATTCTTTGTCCACGGAATAAAATCTCCCGGTGGGCATTTTGTGTTCCCTACTTCTCATAAGTTCGATAGTAACACCCTATGTCATGTGCATCCACAGTTGGCGCCGTTCGTAGGATAGGCATACAATCGTCTGAAGATCAAGCCATCGCGCATGGGTTAGGAGAACACCTTCGACCTTGTCGAATATGTCGACCTCATGGGTGAGGATGTGGAAGTGAAACTTCTACCTTGAATACATTTCTGAGAGAGAACCTTCGTCGCTTTCAACCAAACCCACTGGGACTGAGGTGGTAGAGATGACATTACCGCAACCAAGAACCTGCAAGGGCAAGCACGTTTCCATTCCTGCCTCAACTGGAAAGACATATGATAACAATGCCAATACCAAGGCGCCCAATGATGATCTCACTGACAACGTCCATGATGAGGTTCTGGCATAATCATTTGCAGACCATATTCTCCGAGATCTCAACTACTACCCGTCTTCCATTGAGGACGGGATGTTTTCATCTTCCATCTACTCCGAATTTTGTGAGTGTGTGACCCTCGGAGACCGTAGAACAACGGGCAGCGCATGAACAAGATAAGGCCCAGAAGAAGGCCTCACGTATGGAACAGGAACGATGAGCCAACAAGGTACTTGCTATCAAATAGAAGGCAATGGAGGAAGCCCTTCATCCCTACCATGCCAGTGCACTAGGGACATCCAAGTGGCCATACACAAACACAAGCGGCGGCCATCAACACCAACACTCTCCGACCACGCCTCAGTCATTGTTCAAGTGTCCATATCTACACTACTGCTATCCAAGTCATGCAAGATTGAGAAGGTAAAAGAAAATTGTTAAATTGTTCTACTCGAACTTGGCTTTTAAAAAAACCAAACTGTTTTATTTATAGTTGGGAAAATTGTTGCCTTGCTATTTTAAACAACTTTGAATGTTGTTATACTAAACCAAGGAAGGAAGATGATTTGCATCACCTTCTCCAAACCTCTGATGAAAATTTACATCAGTTTGCTAAGAGATTTGTAGAAGTTCACAATACTATTCCTAATTTGAATGATGACTCTGTGATTCAAGCTTTTAAAAAGGCAATATGGTATGGATGATTCATAGAAGATCTCTACGATCACCTACCAAGATTCGTGTCAGAGTTGTTCGACAGGCAGACCGCTACTCCGAAGCCCATGAAGCCATGGAATGGAATTGCATGGTCGACATTGGAAAATGCCCCACTTCAACCTGGTCTTGAAGAAGTCAGAAAGAAGGATTCCAAGAAGCCAACCAGGCCTAATGGGCATAAAGGGAAGTATAAGGAGGACAAGCCTAAGTCCACTTCAAGGGAAGTTGCTATTGTCGAGCAGCAACCAAGATGTAACAAGGGCAAAGGACGGTGGAAGAGGCAAGCTAGTCGATAAAACGACCAGCTAGGGACTAAAGGCTCTCGCGCAACTAGTTGCACTGACCATTGTTGCCCTCTCCAGAATGCTCCCGATCATGACCTACGCAACTGCCGTACTTGGCAGAAGTGCATGGATACATTTTACTCAAGCAAGGGGCCTATGCCCACTGTGCTTGAAGGTGGTAGTCCAAGTAACTCCAAGGATGCTGATGGAGATGAAGAAATGTCATTCTATAAGACAGACGACCATGTTAACATCATCTTCGGAAGATCCACTGCCTATTCGTTGAAGAGGCGATTTAAATCTAATTGGGGGAAGTGAACAATGTCAATACCCTTCTAGGGAAACCAAGTTTTTCGAAGTGGTGGAATATGTCCCTTAATTTCAACCAGCACTTTAGATCCACTGCCTATTAGTTGTTTCTCCTACAATCAATAATTGTAAAGTAGGAAGGGTGCTGGTCGAAGGTGGTAGTTCTTTAGATTTACTTTTTATCAGCACTTTAGATGAGATGTAAATCCCTCATTCTAAAATAAAACCAATTACACATACTTTCTTTGGAATGGTACTTGGGCCTTTGATAACAGCTATCCGCTAGATAGTGTTACTAGCTATGTTTGGGGATTCTCGTAATTTCTTAACATAATTAATCACTTTTGAAATTGTCAATTTTGAGTCTGCTTATATCTCCATATTAGGAAGACCATATCTAACTAAATTTATAGAAGCTACTCATCATGCATACCTGAGTGTCAAAGTTCATGGTCTGACAGGTGTCATCACCATTGAAGGTAATCAATCCAATTTACTTAATTGTGTTCGCAAATCTTTAGAGATTGTTGATCACTTGCCATTAAGATTTATTAATGAAGCAGAGGAACCAAGTAAGGCTAAAAAGCTGACCAAGGCCGAACGATTGAAGGCAACTCCTCAACCAAATGAAGAGGTAAAGAAAGTACTGCTCAACCACGACGACCAGTCCAAAACAGTATGGATTGGGTCGGGTATGGACAAGAAATAGGAACTAGAGCTCATTGCCTACCTTTGGGCTCACACAGATGTGTTTGCGTGGAAACCATCTAACATGCCTAGGGTCCCAAGGGAGGTAAGCGAGCACAGGTTAGCCATACGGCCTGATAAACGACCGATCAAGCAAAAAATGTGAAGTATGTTGTTCTGTAAAGTTCCAAATTAACCTTCAAGTTGAAAATTGGGAACCAGATGGCGTAATAATAGAATCTGCATAACTAGAAAATTGTAGAAAATTTTGTGTAGATTTAATAAAATATATAGTTTGCTATATTTGGATTTCAGGAATAAAGGTTATTAATGTTTGATCACCGGGATAGCGAGAAGGTTGTCCGGTGAAGATTACTAATTTGTGTCGGGTTTGCGTATAGGAGTGATATTGAGTTGCTTGATGTTTTTGTACTGTTGTGGCAAGTTTTGAGGTGGATTACATATCTTTGTCTAGGAGTGCTAATTCGAGTTTGGTGTTGCCTTTACATCGTTCCGACTCTTGTGGCTAAAAGGTAAGTGCATAGTAGAGTGGTGTATCGGTTTGTTTGCCCTTGTCGTTACAATTAACATGCTATGACATTTATTTATGCTTTACTTATGATTATTTAAATGCCACGATATAATGTTGATACTGATATAATGATGATGATATGACATGATGTGTTGATGACATAATATGGTAATGACATGGTAATGGAAAATGGAAAAGAGGTTGCATCATTTGTATGCATCATGACAGGAGTTGCACAAGCTAGGTCGGTGTGAAAGTCATATAACCATTCCAATGAGGTCGGTGTGTAATGTTCATGACTAATCTGGAGAGCACTAGATAAAAACCTACTTCGGTAGGGATTTCACGAGAGTGAAGAATATAATGGTTCATCGACGGGTGATCACCCGCTATACCAATGATCGGTAGATTGAGTTGCATATGAGTACGAGCATATTTGAGCATTGCATAAATGAGAAGTTAATTGTGTTAATTAACTACATGAAAGGAAATATGATTAAATGAGTATGAGAATGATGATGATAATGATTTAATTGAATTATAAGTCATTTTTTATTATTCTATGATCTACTTGCTGGGTTTTGAACTCACTCTTGATTTGTTATTGTTTTTAGGTGATCGTTGAAGGCGACAATTATGAGATGAAGTAACACATGTGCATCACATGCAATCACTACAGATACAATCTTAATTGGTTTGTTTTCACTAAATCTAGAGACATGATATTTCCGTTAGAATTTATTCTTATGCTTGGTTATTATTAACTTAATGACTATCACTTTGGTTGACTTAACAATAATTTGATTATTATTACTTGTTGATATACTATGTACCAGGAGCATGCATGGTTCCGGTGTTTCTCGAGCACGTGTGGCTCGAGCGTTTTTCAGGCACGTGTGACCTTAGCGTTCTTGGCATATGTGACCAAGCTGTGAAAGTTAATCCTTTCTACACTTATATTGTTAAGATTGTTGTTCTGTGATCCGTTGTGGGGTTTTATTCCATACGTAACTTGCTGAAATTATTGTTATTTATTGTTTAAATTGATAATTAGAATAATTTAGGTGGTATTCTAGACTGAATATTGGACAGGGGTGTTACACCAGAGCTCACGGGGTGGTGGTAGAAAGCTCCATGAGATCACCGTGTACTCGGGCTAAGGAATTTGATGGCTCGCTCAACATACGTACGGTCCCCAGCCCATCAGCTCCGAACACGGTGTAGCCAAGCTAGAAAACATGGGCAGCACACTACTCGGTGTTGCTTGGAATTGAGAAAAGAAAGAAAAAAAACTAGTCATTCAGAGCCTTCTGGGCTCACACCATAGCTTCTCTCGTATAGTTAATCTTTCCAGATTCCACCCATTCGCAGAACAAGTTAACCCGGCCACAAGGAGAATATTTTAAAATATTCGAAAACAGAAACCCAATAGGGGCAAACCCTAGGGGTGTGATACTCATTTCTCTCTGTCTCCATGGCTTCTGCACCTAAAGTTGGGTGTGGTGAAATCGAGGAATGATGAACATGAAATCTGAAGAGTGCTGAGGAGTTGTTGTGGACAATAATTTTTTGGTTTATAACTTGTGACGTGATACTTTTTGCAATACACACGGCAAAACAAATAGATTAATCAACAACTTAAGAGACAGATATTTAACGTGAAAGATTAAAATCGGGGAGAAAAACACGGGCGTATAACCGTGATGATCAAGCAGGGAATGCTACAGTGATTCGTCAACAATCCCGTGCATATGCACATTAAGGGTACGAAAGGACTCCAGAAGCTGTCCGTCCTCAACTCCCGCAGAACATCTCACATCCAAACTCAGGTCACAAAAACAACGAGTTCATTGTTCTGAACGGTGCATGGTTAATGGCCCTTTATCCACAGTGGAATCACACAAAAACAGAAAGTATCGTTTATATCTATCATTTAGGGGCACCATTCGAATTTACCACGACGCAAGGATCCCACCTTCGGTGAACTTGAATTGCCTGGTAAAAAAAAGGTGGATCACTGTTGGTTGTTATCGCGCAATCGAGTATGACAGGCTGTTACTCTCATGCACCGATGGATTGTCCAAAGTGCCGACAACCAAATCATGTGTTCTGTAAAACATTGGAGAGTCGTGACTTGTCGTTCTCCGACAACCGTCCGGCCAGGGCTGGACGGGCATGCTGGAGCTGGATTGCCACGAGCGTTGGATGCCTCCGGCAACCGTCCGCCGGTGCAAGCCTCCGGAGGCAACCGTCCGCCGGTGCAAGCCTCCGGCAGTTCTCCGGCAACCGTCCGGCCAGGGCTGGACGGGCATGGGGGAGTGGATTGCCACCGGCGTTGGAAGCCTCCGGCAAGCCGCTAATCAGACACCGTTGGCGTCTGTCAGCTTCACACCCTGCAGCACTAAGCTTGTCGACATCACCATCAGCCCTCTACCAACTTCTACTCCAGAATTGGACGTGTAGTGTGAGTCCAGCTCACACTATAGCTCCTTCAGCACACTTGTTTCTTCCCGACACCTCTAATTCCCAGCTGGGACTTGATCTACGCCGCAAAAAAGTTTTGAAATGAGAAAGCTACAGGGACGAAACTAGCACAAGAACAAATACAAACATAATAAACGGCTGTCTATTGCACACACTCTAACTTCTCTTCGTCTCCTCATCTCTTATGATTATTGCTTCTAACAACGCTGCTGTTTAAATAGGAGGTATGAAGAGGGCGCAGGTACTCCTAGCTGTACCAGAAGTTGTGATGAGCTAGGGTTGGTGTGGGAAAATAAATTTTGCGTTCATAGCTAGTAATGACAAGATTGGTCGATTACTTTGAATGGTGCACGGTGGATATATCACTGACCCGATCACTAGTCAGAGATACAGATAGGCGTGTGCCACGTGGAGGAAGTGAGCATGGTTGTAACTACGTTGAGTATAGCAGGTGACATTACAGTGGCAGATCTAGAATAAAACCGCACAACAGATCACATAACAACTATCTTAATAGTTCTAAAGGCATATTTGTATACTGATTTAGTGTAAGTACGGTTATTTTATTTTATTTTTTGCAAAAATATGGATGAAATGACTTACTTGTATTAAGTTACGAATAATTGAGCAAATTGAACTTAGTATATATAGCCAGCACCAACTAAAAAAGATTTTAGAACCTGATGAATGCAAAAGGATCATACCTCCAATGTGACAGAACCTGATACTATTATAGATAATATATCGAGTACAAACTGATACAGGATTATTCCATTCAAACATCATTCAATTCATATAAATGAGTGACAAATGGATGCATCCCCAATGAAATGGAGGCATCAAATCGATGAAAAAAGGAAGATTATTAGAATCAGAAGGCAATTACACAAATGCGCAAAATGGTCGAGCACTAAGCATGGAAACAATTTCATTTGTGTTCATCAAAATATGTAAAAAAAGAAAAGGGAGTTGAGGGCGGTGACGGGACTGGAGGGAGCGGCGGTGGTTGGCCACCCCTGGGAACGGAGGGAGCGGCGGGCAGAGGGGAGCAGCCAGCAGAGCGGAGGGCAGTTGGGGGAGGAGAGGTGGGGTCATTCGGATATGAGGGAGAAGGGCGGTGGGGTCTGGGCGGCCAAGGTGGAGGTGGGCGGAGCGGTGGCCGGAGGCGGAGTGTAGCACCAGTAGAGGGGGAGGACGGTTGGGGAGGAGCGCGGGGTCGGTCGGATCCGAGGAGAAGGACAGGGTTTGACCGGCCGAGGAGAAGGGCGGTGGGGTCGGGGAGCCAAGGGGGAGGTGGGCGGAGCTGGCGGCCGGCGGAGGCGGATTGTAGCAGCCGGCGGAGGGGAGGGCGGTTGGGGGAGGAGCGGCGGGTCGGCCGGATCTGAGGGAGAAGGACAGCGAGTCCGACCGAAGCCAAGAGAGAAGGGCGGCGGGACTGGCCGAAGCTGAGGTGGCCGACAGAGGAGGCGGTTGGGAGCAATGATAGAGGGGAGGGTGGTTGGGAGCAAACACGAGGGGAGAGAGATTGGGGAGGAGCCATGGAGGGTGCAGCAAGCCGAGGGGGAAGGGCGGTGAGGATGGACAGATCCGAGGAAGCATTGGGTGAGGAGGCTAGAGGAGGAAGGAATGAGGGTGGAGTGCTGAATTGCGGTCTTATATACAGTGATAAAGCCGGGTAATTTCAATATAATCAGAGGTGCATATGTCTAACTCCAAATTAAAGCTAGAAAACACCTCTCCCCTAACATTGGCTTTGGCTTAAACCAAAAGGACTTATGAAGCTGGTCTGTTTGGAGGGGCTTCTAGCTTTTTGGAAGCAGAAGCTGGTTTTAAGCTACAAACAAGGCCTTAGACAGTGGCCACATGTATATGCTTCTTGGACACCGAGTTGAGCAGTAGCATGCAGCTCCCATTTGCACAAATGCATGCGCATAGTTGCACAACCTCTTTTCGCCTTCACTCTCATCATGTCGATGTCACTTGCAAGGGTGTATCTGACCAAAAGCACTCGTTGCCTCCATGGCGTCATGGCAAGCATGGCGCCAAGACATTGTCGACCAGAGAGGGATCATTCAAGCATGCGTTCCATCACTGTCAAGCAGAGAGCCATGTCTGCATGTCATCCTGGCTCTCTACATCTGTAACACCCTAGCCCAACTTGAGCTTGGAATGCTACTAAAATAACAAGATAACAATTTAAATTCTAAGTCTTTCCACTAAATTTCGACAGAACCTCTTTTGTACGGTTATGCATACAATGGGTTCTAACAAAATTCAATAACATTATCAAACAATTTAAACATCTAATTCAATTCATAATCACAAATAAACTACCATGATATGCTAATAAACTCTATTACAAAATAACAGATGTATGGAGACCTATCCAATACAAATCATCTTAATAGTTTGCTCAGTTATTTATTTATAGCCCAAAATTATTCATTCATGAAAGATTCGTAGTAGTGTGCAACAGATCATATCACTAGCCCCTCCCATGCATGACGTCCGTAAAAGGTACCTAAAAACATAAACAAACAACAAGTGTGAGTCCACGACTCAGCAAAGTACAAATAAGATAGTAATCCAATATACAACTTTGACACAAATCAAACAATCACAATACCACATACCAAATCAGTTCATATGCTCATGCAATGCAAATACCACAGATACACATTTTCTTTTGAAATAAGAAAGCACACTTGTTTCCTCCCGACACCTCTAATTCCCACTGGGACTTGATCTACGCCAAAAAGTTTTGAAATGAGAAAGCTACAGGGACGAAACTAGCACAAGAGCAAATACAAACATAATAAACGGCTGTCTATTGCACACACTCTTAACTTCTCTTCGTCTCCTCATCTCTTATGAGTATTGCTTCTAACAACGCTGCTGTTTAAATAGGAGGTATGAAGAGGACGCAGGTACTCCTAGCTGTACTGAAGTTGTGATGAGCTAGGGTTGGTGTGGGAAAATAAATTTTATGTTCATAGCTAGTAATGACAAGATTGGTCGATTACTTTGAATGGTGCACGGTGGATATATCACCGACCCGATCACTAGTCGAGATACAGATAGGCGTGTGCCACGTGGAGGAAGTGAGCATGGTCGTAACTACGTTGAGTTGAGTATAGCAGTGACATTGCAGTGGCGGACCGTAAAGAATTTCTTGCAAGGGCATCCTTCAAAAATTCCAGAGAATTAAGTAAATATTTACTTCGAAAATAAGAGATATTTGTGTAAAATTAAATAATAGTAGGGCCTTTTCAACCACAACCCACCACGTAGATCTACCCTGTGCATTGTCAACTGCCCGGTGGTTGCATATTCTAATTCTATCCGGTCAGAACCATTGACTTTGGTATTTCTTACTCCCTCTGGTCACAAATAATATTATTAAGTTGCGTATAGTCAAATATCATATACTTTGGCCATCAATATCTTTTTAACTATTTATAATGGGCACATAAAAATAATAGTGTAGATTTGTCTCGAAAAATGCTATTATGATATTATAATTTTCTTAGATTTTTTAAATATATTAAATAAAAATAAGCGGTCAAAGTAGCTTTAATTTGGAGACCGTGTCTATTTTCAAAACAACTTCCTTTCATGAGTAGAGGGAGTAGTTGTCAACATTCTCTATCAAAGTCACAAATCTAGTCCGTGCTACCAATTTGTTTGGTGATGTATTCCACGTTGGTATGAGGACGATGGTATTGATTTTTTGGCCATTTTGGTGTGTTTTCGGCACGTATTTATAGAAATAGTCGTCTTCTGAGTGTATTTACAAACATAGCACCGCTGCGCATGGTCGTCTAGCGCGACCCTCCCACCCGCCAGGTTGTCCGTTATCGCACGGCCGCCGTACGGCAACGCCTCCGCCGCCTCCACGTGGCCTCCCCCAGCCAGCCCCGCCACCACGTTGGTAGCAAATGGGCTCAAAAAATTATGAATTGTTTTATGGAGCCTCTTGACCCAGTGTACTTGCTTGCGTAATTTTTTCAAAATTCAATTCAGAAAAGTTTAACATTTCTAAATTTTCTCGAAAAAGACAAAATAAGCAAAAAAAAAAATACTACAGTCTACAGTGTGGTTGCCGTACGGTGGCCGTACGGCAGCCACACTCTAGCAATTTTTTTTTAGAAATTATTTATGCAAAATTTTTGTAGGAATTTTTAAATATAGTAAATAGGCTCAAAAAAATTATAAAATATTTTGTGGAGCCTCCTGACAAAATGTACTTGTTTGTGTAAAAAAAATTCAAAATTTTATACATTTTAAATTTTTCTTGAAAATTCATTTAAATTTATTATTTGTAGGAATATTGTAATATAAAAAATGAGGTCCAAACATTATGATTTTTTTAAGGCTCCTCACATAGTGAACTTGATTGTGTAATGTTTGTCAGAATTTTATATGTTCTGAAAACGTCTCAAAAATTAAGGGTTTAGATCTCGAAAATTAGGGTTTTAGGTTTCGAAAATTAGGGTTTTATGATTTTTATGTGACTTGGAATGTGTGAAGTTTAGTACACATGGACCACTCTAGGTGCAGCAGGATTGCTAGAGCAGTAGTGGCATAATTTGAACTTCTATAGTAGTACTAATCATACTACTATTATTTAGATTTTCGGTACCATACTATTTTCTTTCGCTCCTAGTGGTACTAATCATACTACTATTATTGGTAGTACGATTAGTACTACTATGGGTAGGGATGAAAATAAATTGGATAGTTTTCGACCGATTCGGACGAAAACGAATTCGGATTGTCTCGGATCGGATTTTTCTCAGATAATTCTCGGATCGAAAACAAATATTGATTTTTTTTTTGTCGGAAACGAATACAGATACGGTAGACCTAGTATCCGTCGAATACGGATTATCCGGATTATGCCGGGCCGGATATCCGCAATTCAACCCAACACTAGAAATCCTCATGTCGAACCCCTGGGCAAACTGAGGGCTCCTGACCTAATGCAGTCCCTTATGTAAATTTTTCAGAAGTTTATCCCTTCTGTGATTTTCTCTAAAATTCTTATAATTTTTTGTTCTTATGTAATTGTATTTGTTATTCTCAATAACAATTCATATAATTTCTTTAGTAATTTTTTCCCTGAACAATTATGCTCAAAATAATTCTCAACCATTTTTATTTTGTTTTAACTCAATTTCCTTTAAGTGCATGTTTGTTTGTATTTCAGCGTTTGCTTTTAAACAGAAGTTCAAATTTCAAAGATGGGTAGATTTTTATATGCAAAATGATCAAAGTGTTTTTCTCAATACATTTCTATTATGTATTCCTAAATTATGGATTTTGGGGCGTTACACCTCCAGCCCATTTCTTCTCTTCCTCTACCACTTACTTTTTTCCTTCTACCTCCAGAGCTCTCCCTTCATCTCTCTACACACTCCGGCTCCTCTCTTCCTCCCTCCGCCTACCGAGTTGAGATAAATGAGGATGACTAGGGAGTGAAAAGGGTAGGAGATGTTTTTACTAATGGGAGAGATGACATGGAAAATAATGGACACGCAGACATTTCATTATACGTGGTTACTGAAAATGTGAAGAATTCATAAATGTTTGTATCAAATAAACTAGTTATATGTTTTTGTTAATTTTTGGCGTACAATTTAAGGGGTTATCATGTTTCAAAAAATATATGTGATTGTATTCGTTTCTATTCGTATTCGCTCCGTATTTGTATTCGACATAATTCGTATTCGTATCTGGGATATTCATATTTGTATCCGCATGCCATAAAAAATATGAAAATAAATATGGCAGAGCCATTACCCGTCTGTATTCAATCTGTTTCATCCCTAACTATGGGAGTTCAAATTCTACTCGAAGCGGAAAAAATAGTATGGTACCAAAAATCTAAATAATAGTAGCATGTCAACATGGCTGCACCTTCATGGCAAACTTGTGGCTTTTATCAGATGTGTACAAAATAATAGTATGGTACCGACAATGTTTGCATTGTGCCTTTTTTATCAGGTGTGTACAAAATTACAGTAAAAAATCAGGTTTGTCCCGTTGTGGCTTTTATTATCAGTTGCATTGTGGCTTTTCAGCTGCATTATCAGAAAACGAATTCATAAAGATGCTTCAAATTACAGTCAAATATAGTTTGCCATGAAGGTGCAGCCTAATTTTTGAAACCTAAAACTCTAATTTTTGAAACATAAAACCATAACTTTCGAGACCTAAACCCTTAATTTTCGATACGTTTTCAGAACATATGAAATTATGGGAAATAGTACACAATCAAGTTTACTGTGTAAGAAGCCTTAAAAAAATCATAATGTTTGGACCTCATTTTCTATATTACAAGATTTCTACAAATAATATACTTAAATGAATTTTTGAGAATAATTTAGAAGGTATAATTTTTTTTTAAAAAAATAACACAAGCAAGAACACTTTGTGAGGAGGCTCCACAATACATTTCATAATTTTTAGAGCCCGTGTACTACATTTAAAAATTCATACCAAAATTATGCATAAATAATTTTCTAAAAAAAGATTTAAAAAATTGCTACAGTATGGTTGCCACACGGTGTCCTTGCGGCAAGAACATTGTAGCACATGGTTGCCGCACGACCACCATATGACAACCACACTATAGCAATTTTTTTTCTTTTTTGAGAAAAATTCAGATTGGGTTAATTTTTCTCAAAAATTTGGAATTTACACATGAATTTGAGTCATGTAGATACAAAAGCTCGAGAGATTTGGCACACTTGTCGAAGAAATATAAATAAATCATCAATTACATTTCTAGAGAACTTTTTACAGTTTTCCAATCAAAAGAAATAGGGAAATTAAATTGCATAACCACGCGACACACGCAAAGATGCCACTCTAATATTGAAAATGCCCTCTAAAACTTATTTTATGGCATTGTGACCACCGCATATTTAGTTGATTTGCAAGGCTCCCCTATCAGTAATTTTTTTCCATCGATTACAATGTAAAATCTTTAACAGAGAACACATAATCATTAACGTGTATGGTCTCATGCATGTGATGTGTAAGTTTTGTTATTTCCCACTTAAATAAATATGGAAAAGGCATGTCGATAATCGGAATACAGGGTTTCCTACAGAGCTTATTCGGGAAATGATGTGAAAACATTATCAAAATGAAGACATTTTATTGTTGTAGACATGTACACTGGCTGTTTGTACGTATGAGAATACAAAAGATGTTACAGAACGATTCTAATGATCGAGATTATCTATTGATGATGAGTTATTTTACCATGTGTGGGCTACCCTTTTATAGTATTTGAAGGAGTGGCGGTTAATGCCGCTAATCTTTACACACGTTTTTCAGGAGTGTCTTGAATTTTCATGTCTTTTAATCTACTGTCGTCAATTGCCAAATGCACCAAAAGCCGCCTTACCTGTTGGGACTTTTACATATGATAGAACGGGAGAATAATATTTGTCATAACTTACCTGTTGGGACTTTTACATATGCCTTAAAAACCTTTCCAAGAAAAAAAATGGAAGTTTTGTTTGCGGTTTAGACAGTGGAAAAGTTACCCCATTTTTCCCGGATGGAAACAGTTCATACAAAATTAAAAAAAAAACATGTTTAGATGAGGATGATTTAGGCTCTATTTGGGGGGAGCTATAGCTTCGCTGAAAAGTTGTTTTAGGCTTTCTCGAGTGAAAAGCAGACGTAGTGTGGTCGTAGTTTTTTTCTGTGAGGTTATTTGACAACCTGACTTTTTGTTGGACTGACTAGCTGGTCCAGCTGTGGATGCATGTTGAATTGTCTAAAATACCCTTGAGGGTTCTAAAAGCATATTTCTGTACTGATTTAGTGCAAGTACGATTAGTTTTATTCTTTTTTGCAAAAATATTGATGAAATGACTTAATTGTACTAAGATACGAATAATTGAGCAAATTGAACTTAGTTATACCCTGCACCAACTATAAAAGATTTTAGAACCTGATGAGTGCAAAAGGATCATGCCTCCAATGTGACAGAACCTGATACTATTATAGATAATATATCGAGTACAAACTGATACAAGATTATTCCATTCAAACATCATTCAATTCCCATAGTTAATTCTGCGTGGGTTTGGCCTCCACCAGCCATGGCCACGTCGCCCCAAAAAAAACACCGTCCGATCATGCTCGGCTCCGCTCTGGGTTGTCAGATTTGAGCTAGTGCGATTGCTGGGAAGGGGCGATCGAGATCGCGTCATGTGATGGACAACCGACGTCCTTCCAAAGCAAACCCTAAGGCCTGAGCCCGCTCCTCTCTCTCCTTCACTCGCGTCTCTCTCTCTCGCTCGGTCCCGCGCCACCAATCCTCGCTTCGCTGCTTGCCGCGCTGCCTCCTGTCCCCTCCCTCTCCCTCCTCCGGAGCCCCTCTCCGCCAACGTAGCTGCTCCTTCTCTCTTCCTCCCCCGTCGCCGCCGCTCCTTCCATGCCTCCGCCGCCGGTCCTCCCTCCAGAGCCTCACGGCCGCGGCCCTCTCCCTCTTCGCCCACTTGTTCCCTTCTCCGCCTCTGTCCCTCTCCGCCAGCTGCCCCTGCCTCTCCCTCCCCCGCCGCAGCATCCAAAGACGCCTCACCGCCGCTGCCTCTCCCTCCCTCTTCCTCCCCCGCCGCCCTCTCGGCTTGCCCCTCCCCTCCCTTCCATTTCGCACAAACCACCGACCGCCGCGAGGAGGCGTTCGAGGCCGGCCAAACGGCGTGCGAAAACACGAGTGAAAAAACAGCGGGAGAGTAGATCGAAATGTTCAGGTCCCTCAGAGAGGTGGTCACGAGATCCGAATCGGGCCTCAAGGACTCACCCTACTCCATCGCCGAGCCCTACGCCTCCGCCTGGGGCTCCTGGACGCACCACCGTGGTGCCTCCAAGGTACGCGACAGAGCCCTTATCCCCTTTTGAACTCCCAATCGGAAGCCGACCGATTAGATCCCCGTAGGGTATAGCTCACAACTAGTTCAAAAACAATGATTCATTGATTTTGCTTAGCTATGTTAAATCCTTTTAGGATGTTATGGTTTAGCTTTAGACGGATTGCGTAGCTTACAGTGGTCCTTCATTTATCAACCAATATGCAAAAGTGTAGAACGTTTGTGCATCATGTTATCACCCAGCTGATTGTCACCGTGATATTGATCACAATTCTAGGAGGTTTGTTGGTCTGGTTTTACCATCAATATTCATGTAACACCCTGGCTATTTGGAAGCCAAGATGTCACGCAAACCCATCAAACTACTAAGCATAGCATTAAAACTAGATTATCCAGATTCAATCAACATAAATTCCTAAAGAATGACAATGAACGATCACTAGAATCATGGTAAAGAATGGATAAACGATCATAATACCACGAACAGTCAAACGATACCAACATAGGGTTATTACAATCTGGAACTTATTTCAACAATTTGGCTTGAATGAATGGCAATAATAATTGTTCTGATTGGATAAAAGTGAAGTGTAGTGTGCCGAACTACCCTACCAAATCATCTTGTCGTCCTCCTCAATTACCTAATTAAAACATACAAAGCAAGGGTGAGTCGAAGACTCAGCAAGTACATACAAGAATAATCAAACATAGAGTGGACAACACAATCCAGTTGAATTACGAACAAATCTTGGAACACATATATGATTGAATGGAATGAATACATGAATGGATGGAATGAAAGAATGCATTGAAGGAATGGACTAATCACGACTTATACCTAGATAGCGAGTGTAACACCCGTCGGTGTTCACTTAAAGTTACCGTATGAAGAACGTTTCATACGGGTGTCCAACGTGGCCCACATTGGAATGGTGGATCACACGTACCCATTCTGGAATTGATGGGTTTTCAAATGCCCATACTGGAATTGATGGGTCTTTCAAATGCCCATACTGGAATTGATAAGACTTACTAAAAAGAATCCACTCGTGGTCATAATGAATTTTATGAATGAACATGATGATTTCTCATGGTATGAATGAATATCACACATTAGTGGAAAAGGCACATGGCATTCAACAACAGTGTAAACAAGTATAAGTATGCATTCCCACACAACATAATATATCAAGAATGCCACACAAGTTAGTTACATGTAATGGAATGCAACTATCAAATGAATGCTAATTCTTTAATCACAAGAATCATCTTCTTGAAATGAAATAAACATCAGGATGGATAGAAAAGGCATTCACAATTTATCCCGACATCAAGCAAACAATTGGAAACATCACCAAACAGCATAGGGTACTTGCCTTCCGCGATGTGACGTAATAGGAGGACACGAATATGCCCCTCCACTCACCGTCTCACCGCCTACACAAATGTATAATAGAAATAAGAATAACAAGGTATGACATTGCTACAAGAGCCCTTCCATCCCCTCTATCTCTCCCACACAAACAACGGGATCAATTTTACCAAGTTTACACAACAGCACGATTACCGCTAAACTGGCAGCGATACTAGAAAAATCACCATTAATTATCTGTAACTCCAAAAGACCTGAAACCAGTGCCCAACTACTCTTAACAGCCCAGGCTACAAAACATTAGTTGGCGGAATCCCCTGATTCGGCCAAAACAGAGGGCTAAATATCAGCTAAACACAACCCATTTACGTCTGTCCAGAATACAGATCAGAGATAAAGAAAACGGCGTAAATTTCAACCTATTGATCCAATGAGAATGATTCTTATCAGCTTGGAAATATAATTTTAAGGGCTAAAATAACTTAGTTGGGTTAAGGTTATGATTCGGCCCCTAATTTGAACAAAACCGAGGGACAAACCTACTGACCTTAGTTTTCATACAGACCGGACAGTTCGTAATCAAAAATTCATATCTCCCAAACTACAGATCGGATTTTCCTGATCTCGGTGCCAAAATAAAGCTAACGTTCCCAGGAATAAAACTATAGAAGGGCAAAACCCCAGATTCTGCCTCTACAGTAGTCTAAACAATAGATGAAAACACTAACATTTATCTGCCCAAAATTCAGAACAGTGGTAAAGAAAATATCATAACTTTCATTACACAGATCCAATGGAGATGATCTTTATCAACTTTGAAAAAGATAATTTAAAGGGCTACAATAACTTATTTGGGTGGAGGTTTTGGAAATGCCTCTAACTAAATCAAAACCTAGGATCAAGCCGACAGATCCTTCTCGTCAGATAGACAGAACTGCGCGCACTAAAAAATCATATCTCCTAAACCGTAAGGCGGAATCACGTGATCTCGGTGGATATGGAAAGCTAAGAACAATACCTACAACTTTCTAAGAGATGGACAGGATAGAAAACGAACGTATCTTACCCAAAATTGACGTACAAGGAGGTGCACAGCAAGGGGGAAGGGGGGCGGCGGCTCCAAAGGGGGGAGGGGCAGAGAAATGTGGAGTTTAGGGTTTGGGGGGTGGGAACCCCCCCTTATGGCCGGCCACCACATGGGCCCCTCCTGGGCCGTGGCCCAGGCCCAGGTTGTCGAGATTTTATGGAAAACTCCTTCTATTTTTCAGGAATTTCTACTCCTTTGATTGTCTTTTCTTTCCCCGGCTTCCATTCAAATTACTCGATTCGATTCTTTACTCTTTTCGTTTTCGGGGTATTACAATTCAGTTCTTGCGTTGCGCAATTTTGATAATGTAAGCAACTTTTCCTTTTTCCAGAAGGATTGTTCCTTCATTTATCGTCTAATATATATAGAAGTGTAGAATGTTTGTGCATCGCGTTATCGCCCAGTTGATTGTCTCTGTGATATTGATCACAGTTCTATGAGGTTTGTTAGTCTGGTTTTGCAATAAGTGTTCAGTTTTTGTCTTGCGTAGGGATGCCATGATAGATCCTTCGGTTGTCTTTCAAATGTTTTTTTTTGTATCTAGCTGTTTTCAGTATTCTGTTAGTAGAAAGCCTCTACCATCGTCTTCCTCTAACGTAAGGGTTTCATCCTCCGTTGTCTCAGACTAATCAATAGATCTATTCTCCAATTCTGACATGAGTTTGTGTTTCTGTATGCTAGATTTGTAATTCATGAGGTTGTCTCGATGTTGATGTTCCCATGTTCATACTGATAGGTCATATATCCCCATATAATAGAATCAGGATGTCGTTTTCATTTATTAGTAGCGTAGATCATATCGAACAAGATAAATGATTTAAGCATACTGAACTGCCTTTTCCGTTCTTTTGTTCTATTTTCTAGAGAGCTCCACACTGGAGTGACTGGGTTACTTTATTTTGTTTTATTGTCTTGAAAAGTTTCTAAAAAAATTGTTTGCTTATCTTTTCATTTGCAATGCAATATTGGTGATGGGAACAACTACTGTCATTTCACGTGTCGAAAATGTGGCATAGGGCAATATTCGTGCAGAGGAAACTCTATCGTCTGAACATGGTGATGAGAGAGCTGCTGGAAAAGTAAGACTCTTCTTTAGCATTAACATCTTAATTTAGAGATTCCAGGACATTTTTATGTAGCTTTTCCGTACCTGTTTCATAGCGAATATGGATCCTATAAAATTTAGATAGTTTATGTCATTGATTCTAGAAGATAACCTTTTAAAGATCTTAATTTAAAGAAGGCATTTTTTTAGAATTTATCTTTAAATCCTGCATCTACTGTTTGACGTTGCTATTTCCCTATTTTGGTCACAGCTTTTTCCGATGCATTACAAAAAAGATTCATGTACTGCAAACTATTAGCAAAGCTTGATTTCTTGACCATACATCTACAAAATAGGTCATGGACACTGAGGTACACCTATAGACTTTACGCGAAAAAAATAGTTATATACATAAATAGCAAAAAACAACATCATTTCAGTACTTACACAGTAATACCTAAGATTCGTATTATCCTTATTCAAAAAAAAAGAAACCTTTTTTTAATGGCTGCATACATATATTTGCTATGCCTTTGTGGTCTCCTACAACAATTTAGCTTTTGTGCTAGCATCTTTCATTATGCAACCAAACCTACATTTAATACAACAAGGTACCAACACCTACATTTCACAAGGGAAAAAACACACATCCTCTAACAGATAAATACATAACTCACCCATACATATGTAGCTATTCGTTTTTAGCTCTATTATAAACTTTCCTATCTTACATATATACATCATCATTACATGAAATAAGTTATTTGCTTCATAACAATGTGTGTTACGTAATTTGAACATATGTATAGAGTAGATCTACATGTTCTTTTGGGCATTCTTCTTATGAACATTGAGCATACAGTGTTTCTATAGCTAAATTCTGCTTATATATATATATATATACTGAAAGTGACAATGGTAAGATGATGCTTTTTTTATCCTGCCTGCAATTAGAACCATTGGCCACGGTGTATCCCAAGTGATTGTTGTTGCTCATAAACCAGAGAACATCATCATGAAACCAATAATAACTTAGTAACTACATCCACAAGCTTAACCAAAGTGATGTTCCCTTAGATGGTGTATGATTGTATTAATATAGAGCTTTTTCACAAACTACTGCAAGTCTGTGGCTTTTCATGCATAGAACATATATGCTTTTACATCCTTTTTTCATTTTCTTCTATGAGAACACCAAAGACATACTCTAATCTTCCCAATGGTGCATATTTTGTTCATTTCTTTAGTACAATGTACATGCTATATACTTGTGAAGCTATGCAATGATTTTCCCCCTCAGTTCAAGATACAAGTTTTGTTCATTTTCCCCTTCCCGATTTCATGTGTGCTAAAAACTTTAACCTATCATATTACATGATGGCCAAACCTATTGCATCTACTCAATCATATATTCGGGTATTCACATGCATGTAAGAGGATCTGCATGCAGAGGACCAATACCTTAATAGTGAGGTGTGTCTTTGTGTTATATAGAATTTTGCCTCTGTAGAGGACCAATACCTTAAGAGTGCGGTGTGTCTTTGTGTTATATAGAATTTTGCCTCTACAGAGGACCAATACCTTAAGAGTGAGGTGTGTCTTTGTGTTATATAGAATTTTGCCTCTCCTATTTTACAATTTTGGCAATTGTCCTAGACTGCGTCGTACAATAGATTTGCTTGCATTATATTCCTCCGATGATGAAAATAGCTTTTATAATTAAATCTAAAAAGTTATTTTGTTATTTGCCTACCTGGATTTATATAATAATTGTTAATTTTAACTACCTATGCTACTTGGCTTTGTACTAGCAATGAAATCTATATAGTAATGGACTACACTATCGAGCTGTTGTTTCTATTGTCTAAAGAACACTATATATGTATTCGCCATGGCCTCTTTGCTCTTTTTGTGTTTTAGGAGCTGGTGCTTCGTCCTTTGCAGCAGAAAAGGTTCAAAGACATGATATGATGTATAAATACAGACACAAACTTAGAGGTAACACACACATTCACAACATAAAAAGAAAGATGAATAGTTGAGTCAAAACATTCAGACTATAGGATTATACTAATATGAACTCTAATCATTTTTTTAAATACAAGCATGATTCGACCGGATGATATATGTTCCTTTGTGGTACGCGGGTTTGCTTGCTGTTGAGGAATCTTAATTGTTCGTATGTATGCAGCATAGAGAAAGAAAGAAATAGGCTTATTTGTTTAGCAACAGTTTAGGGAAAATTTAACATGACTCTTATGAAGACTAGGTGAATGATGCTTCCATACTTATTTTGGGTTATTTTTGCACTTAAGTGGAAATAGTCTCACCAAATAGTACAATATTAGTTTTCTAATCTCCCATTGAACAACAATTCAAAGTTTGAACACTCATGTTGCTTCTTTTTTTCTTGACAAGGAGTAGCTTTGCTTCTTTTAAGATAAGGTGAAAGTCAAACAAACCAGACCAAGAGTATTTTTTTCTACCATTCCAGGAAAATTATGTAAATGGTAATCTCAGCTAATATGCCAACCCTTCTTACATTTTTTAATAAGATGTTTAGATTATGCAGCCACTCGGGAACCCTAATATTCATAATCATGAAAATATGACCGTTAATAATCACCTAATCAAGGCCCCGATGTTCCAATTTGTTACGACAGTTTCTTGAATTTCTATATTTTCTATTAGAGCTTTTTTCCCGCATATGCTGAACTTTTATATATAGCAATACATGGTCTTTGTTGCAATAAATTATTTTACTTCAGGCTTCTATTCATTATGCTTATGTATTGCTGCTTTATACGTGTTATATATTTGAATTTACAAACTTCTATACTACTAAGTTATCTATTATTAGTATTAATACTACTAAGTTATCTATTATTAGTATTAAACTCATGTAAAGAGGGACAAGTAGCAAAATATGAACTTATCTACGTCATTGTGCCTAATGATGTTCCGCATTCGTGCTTGACAAAAAAGACAACAACAGCATCTGAGCCCCCGCGCCATTTGGCACGGGTTAGCTTCTAGTTCATATAAATGAGTGACAAATAGATGCATCCCCAATGACATGGAGGCATCAAATCGATAAAAAATGAAGATTATTGGAATCAGAAGGCAATTACACAAATGCGCAAAATGGTCGAGCACTAAGCATGGAAATAATTTCATTTGTGTTCATCAAAATATGTAAAAAAAAGAAAAGGGAGTTTAGGGCGGTGACGAGACTGGAGGGAGCGGCGGCGGCTGGCCACCCCTGGAAACGGAGGGAGCGGTCGGCAGAGGGGAGCAGCCAGCAGAGCGAAGGGCGGTTGGGGGAGGAGCGGTGGGGCCGTTCGGATATGAGGGAGAAGGGTGGCGGGGGTCGAGCGGAGCCAAGGGGGAGGCGGGCGGAGCTGGTGGCCGGTGGTGGCAGAGTGGAGCAGCCGTCTGAGGGGAGGGTGGTTGGGGGAGGAGCAGCGGGGTCGGCCGGATCTAAGGGAGAAGGATGGCGGGTCCGACCGAAGTCGAGGGAAAAGGGCAGCCGGGACTGGCCAGAGCCGAGGTGGACGACAGAGGGCTATTGGGAGCAGCCGACGGAGGGGAGAACGGTTGGGGGAGGAGCTAGCCGAGGGGAGCAGCAAGCCGAGGGGGAAGGGCGACGGGGGTGGCCAGATCCGAGGAAGCGCATTGGGTGAGGAGGCTGGAGGAGGAAGACATGAGGGTGGAGTGCTGAGTTGAGGACTTATATACAGTGGCAAAGCTGGGTAATTTCAATATAACTGTAGGGGCATATGTCTAACTCCTGTTCGCAAAAGCTAGAAAAGCACCTCTCCCCTAGCTTTGGCTTTGGTTTACACCAAAAGGACTTATGAAGTTGGTCTGTTTGGAGGGGCTTCTAGCTTTTTGGAAGCAGAAGCCGTTTTAAGCTCCAAACAGGGCCTTAGACGGTGGCCTTTGTGTACCACATGCATATGCAAATATTTCAGAAATGACATGTATGCTCATGAGATGCATAATAATTCCATTTATTAAAAATGGGGATATGACACATATGAGATGTGATTAGCAAAGTGTTGCTTACCTAAATCACTAGGTTTTTCACAGTGATGCCAAAGCTCACTAGGACTTAATGATATATGGATCTTGAACCCACTATATGAAGTTAGAGGGGAAAACTGGTTGTAGAACTAGTCGGAGAAGATATAGTGGGAGTATCTTTTTTTAAAGTGTTTAATAGAAGATCTTACATAAACACAGTGCTAATTTTTACATATATTATGTTGTAGATTATGGAACCTAGTACTTCCTCCACACCTACCTTTAACTTGCGATCTATTCTTGAGAAAGAAAAGCTAAATGGAACCAACTTCATTGACTGATTTCGTAATCTGATAATTGTTCTTAAACAATAAAAGAAGGAATATGTTCTAGAGGGTTCATATCCCGAGGAACCGAATACTGATGCTACTCGTACTGAAAAGAATGCTTATGAGAAGCATTACAATGACGCAGTCGATGTGCACTACCTTATGCTTTCCACCATGAACTCTGAGCTTCAGAAGCAAGATGAGACCACAAATGCTTACAATATGATTGTAGGTCTAAAACGCATGTTTCAAGACCAAGTAAGGGTAGAGAGGTACAATACCTCTAAGGCATTAATTTATTGTAGGTTGTTAGAAGGTAGCCCGGTCAATCCTCATGTGATTCTCTAATTGTTCCCTGCGAGCCTTGAGCCCGTCATATTGCATTTTCATATGAATGACATGGAGAAGTCAATGACCGAGTTGCATGGCATGCTTAAAGGTGCTGACGAAAACTTCAAGAAGAAGAGTAAGTCTTCAGGAAAAGGAAAAGACAAAGAAAAGACTCAAGATAAGATCAAGAGTCTCAAGGCTAAGCTTAAGAAGCTTAAGCTAGGTCCTAAGCCTGATACAGAATGTTACCATTGTCATGAGACTGGACATTGGAAGAGAAATTACAAGAAGTACTCGGGAGAAATGAAAAAGAACAAAGAAAATAAGACTTCCAGTTCAGGTACAAATGTCATAGAAATAAATCTTGCCACTTCTCCTACATATTCTTAGGTATTTGATACCATATCAGTTGCTCATATTTGCAATTCGATATAGGGACTAATAGGGAGTAGAAGTTTGGCAAGAGACGAGGTTGATCTTCGTGTAGGCAATGGAGTAAGAGTTGTTGCATTAGCTATTGACACTTTACCATTAGGTTTACACTCAGGATTAGTTATGGAATTAAATAATTGTTATTATGTTCCTGTCTTAAGCAAAAAAACATTATTTCTTCTTCATGTTTGGGAGCAGAAGGTTATGAGTTCAGAATGAAGAACAATTATTGTTCAATTTATTATGAAGATATGGTTTATGGTCATGCTCCATTGGTGAATAGATTATATGTTTTGAATCTTGAGGATGTGCCCACATATAACATTAATGCTAAGAGACTTCGACCTAAAGATTTGAATCTCACTTTTATTTGGCATTGTCGTCTATGTCATATAAATGAGAAGCGCATAATGAAGCTCTATAAAGATGTTCTTCTAAACTCATTTGATTTCGAATCATTTGAAATATGTGAATCTTGTTTACTTGGCAAGATGACAAGAGCGCCTTTCACGATCAGAGGTGAGAGGCAAGTGACCTACTAGTCGTAATACATTCGGATGTATGTGGACCAATAAGCACTTTGGCTAGAGATAGTTTTCAGTACTTCATAACTTTTACTGGCAACTTTAGTAGATAAGGTTACATCTACTTAATGAGGAATAAGTCTCAATCCTTTGAAAAGTTCAAAGAATTTCAGAATGAGGTAGAGAATCAACTTGGCAAGACAATTAAATTTCTACGATCAGATCGTGGAGGTGAATATTTGAGCCATGAGTTTGAGGATCATCTAAAGAAGTGTGGAATTGTTCTACAACTTACTCCGCCAGGAACACCTCAATGGAATGTGGTGTCTAAACGACGGAACCGAACATTGTTAGACATGGTTCGGTCAATGATGAGCTAATATGATCTTCTATTGTATTTCTGGGGATACGGTCTACAAACAGCGGCTTTCACTTTAAATAGGGTTCCATAAAAAATAGTAGAAACGACACCATATGATATATGGACCGGAAAGTGTCCTGGATTATTAAGGAGGATTAAAACCTCTATTTATTATTTAATAGATAGAGACCATACGTCTTCATGGTCGTAACCCCTAAGGCTAACGACCTCATTGGTCTTAAGGATTCCAGAGGTTACATAATACATAACCTAGTCAAACAAGATTCCTAACCTAATCTCCGACCAGTCAAATACTCACAAGGCTTTGAACTGGTATCTGGATCTGAGTCCAGGTATATCCTTTACCGTGTGACGAATGGAACATGTGTTGTATATTCCATACCACGCGATGCTACATAACTCTAAGACACTGGAATATGATTAAATGACTCACTGACATATAACCGCACAGCAGTTGATACATTGTCAACTGACGCCTCTCTCCAATCAGACGCGTCACTTCTCAATAGGCGTCTCTCGAAGGGATAACGGTCAACGCTTCATCAACTACATAGGGAGGACCGCGGAAGGTGGAGAGGGGACCGATATAGGATCAATTAGGAATCACTCGCAGAAGATAACCAGTCGATTAGATTGCAAAGTCATAGCAAGCATTGCACTCCAGTGTTAATAGGATTAGCCTTTGGTCTAGATTACATGCACTCCTTGTAATAGCCAGTTCACAGCAATAAAGAGCAGCCTCATTCCTTTCCAAGAGATACGTGTTATTTTTCCTCTATTTTTTTATATATTTGTAAGTTTGGTGATTTTATCGTCGACAGCTGGCGCCGTCCGTGGGGAAGAAGGCGCAATTCTCCTGAAGAAGTTATTCGCTCATCAAATCCTTGTCCACCCTTCATAATCATTCATTCGACTATGGCAGGAACGTGGGATTAGGAGAACTTGTTCGATTTGGATGACTACTCCAATCTCGACATGGAAACCTGCATCAGGCAATGCAAGAGAACTAGGCGTCATCATCTTCCTCATCCGCCGGTTCGCGGGTCGCTGACAACAACAAGGTCGAGCGGATGGATGAGGATGCACCACTGCGACAAGTGGTACTTCCCGAGGGATAGGACTCTCTGACCAGCTCGGAGTGTCCGAAAATCAATCCAAGCCCGGTCCTTCCGACCGGCAAAAAAGGTGATGAATCCGCAGCCCTGCGATCCGACAATCCATAAATTCTCAACACAATCATGGCTGGCATGTACTCACCAACGGCTTCTGGAAATTCCAGGAGATAACCAACATCTGGTAACAATGTCGATGAAACTCTCACCGGTTATAGGCCGAGTAGGAACAATAAGGCTCAGCATACGATTGGAAATCCGCAGGGCCAGGCTGAGTTCACCACGAAGATCTCAGGAGGTGCTCATCTCTGACCGGTCTCCATCGTGGAAGTCTCTGGTAGAAGCACTGAGAAGCTATCCACTGGTTAAAGTGGAAGTTCTCCGGAGGATCGCTGCTGGAAACACGAGGTCAATGCGATCGGAATATCGATCGTGATGCCGCAGTATGCCCCGCACACACCTCCGCCACCACGCATCGATGGAAATAGCACGGGCAATCAAGCACCAATTACCAGAGGCAATAGAGCTGATGGACGTCCATCAGTTAATACACATGTTTCTACCCCACCAAGGATGATGGGTCGGAGGGGACCAGACGCAAGGTCAAGAGAAGGTTCAGATCTACAAACGCCAAAAACCTCAGTGAATCCTCCGAGACCTTCAGTGACGATACAAAACCTACAGCGTATTCAGAATATTTTAAATAACACTGACCCTGCTCTGATAGGATCTCCAGGTTTTGTCCAATTGATGGGACAGGTATCGGAAATCCTTCAACAAACCGTGCAACGTACGGAAGCGTATGGGTAACACAGGACAGCGCAAAGTCAAACTATGACTTCGTCCCAACGTTCCTCCCTCAGCGGAGGGCAGCATAGGTATGTTGGGAATCGATCGATACCAAGATCTCCTCGACGATTTCGACCAACGAGTCATGAAGGAAGGAGGTTATTTCAAACAACCACACCTTCCCCACGTCGAAAGGGTTATTCGCTTGGCCCCGATGATCTGCGACATCGTCTAGGCCGAGAAGGTGATCAAGGGCATCATCCTAACAAACATGATAAGATCAGAACACTGGAGCCCCGGTTTTCTAATTTAAGAAACCGGTCTCCGACCGATCACAATCCGGCACCTTTTCAAAGAAGGCGCCATGAGTCAGTCACAGGCTGCCGAGCTTTCTCCGCAGGGCTACAGGCCGTGCGTTGGCCTAATAGGTTTTGACCGGCCAACATGGATAGGTTCAATGGGTCCCAGAACCCGCAGGAATTTCTCCAGATTTATACCACCGCCATCAGAGCTGCTGGTGGTGATGAAAATATGATGGCCAACTACTTACCTACGGTACTGGAGGGATCTGCCCGGTCCTGGTTGCTCAACCAGCCGAACGGATCAATCTACACTTGGGAACAACTTTGCGATCTTTTGATTGTAAATTTCCAGGATACGTACGACCGCCCAGGAAAGGAGGATGACCTCCATCGAATCCGACAAAACCCAAAAGAGACTCTTCGTCAATATATCAAGAGGTTTAGCCAGGTTCGTAACTCAATACAAGAGATTGCAGAGTTTTCTGTAATTCAAACTTTCAAGGCAGGTTTGAGGAATCGGCGATTTACGCAGGATATTGCTATGAACCCTCCACGAACAACCGCCGAGCTTTTTAACATGGCTGACAAGTACACAGCCGCTAGTGAAGCGGTTGAATGGAGTGAAGCCATAGATCAAAAAGATAAAACCCCTCAACCTGGCTCAGAGAAGCTAGAAAAGAAGCATAAAAAGGTTCTCAAGAAGAAGAAACACCGCAAGACAGACGATAATGAAGTCCTAGCGGTCCCAGATAATAATACCAAAGGTAAGAGAGATTATACCAGTCGAGGCAAGGCGAAAATTCCGACCGATGGGTTTAAGAAGAATAAGAAGTGGTGCCCACTTCATTAACAGGCAGGGCATGATTTACGCACCTGCTGTGCTTGGCAAAAGAAGTTAGATGATTACTATGCAGGTAAAGGCCCTCTTCCCTCAATACAGGAATTAGGGGAAACAAGCTCTAAGAAGGATATGGATGGCGACGAAGAGATGAAGTACCAAGAACCTCAATATACGGTCAGCATGATCTTTGGGGGATCTTCGTCGTACGACTCACGCCAACATCTGATGGCCATGGAGCGGGAGGTCAACCTTGCGGAGTCTTCGATCGCCATCAAACCATCGAGGTGGTCAGACACGGTAATCTCCTTCGCCAAAGAAGATCGCCTGCTTAAATCGACTGATCGGTAGGTTTCTTATTATAGTTGAACCTACTATTAATAATTGCAAGGTCAATCGAGTCTTGATAGATGGTGGTAGTTCTTTAAATATTTTATTTTCGGGAGCATTAGAAGAAATACATGTTCCTAGATCCAAGGTGAAACCGGTAAAATATGCCTTCCATGGTATAGTCCCTGGTTCTTCCGCCAAATTGATAGGACAGGTGTCCATACCAGTTACGTTCGGAAGCCCTGACAACTTCCGAACATAAAAGGTTTCGTTTGACGTAGTTGATTTTGAAACCGCATATAACAGCATCCTTGGTCGTCCGGCTCTAGCAAAAATTTTAATAGCCACGCATTACGCACATGTGCAGAACTTTAAATCATCATACAGAAATAAGAATTACTTGTACCTCTAGCATTCATAATCATTGACATTCATAGCATTCTATCTTCTATGAACAATGCAAAATTCTCATAATGTAACAACATGACCAATCGCTCATAAATAGTCTACCACTAACTGCACTTGCCTTTTTTTTCCTGATACGAGGCGCGAAGACGCAGGGATGGTGCCTCTACTCCGGAACTCCGCCTCCTACACAAGAATTATGCTAACAATAAACACGCTGAGAAAAAGGACTCTGATTATGCCCCTCAACCCAAATCCTCGAGACTAGGGCTCGAATAGAGGTTCTACCCAATTTCCCCGGTGGTCTAGCATAAAACTTCCCAGGACAGAAGTACTAAAAACATCATAACTTTCAATAAGAAACTCGGAATAGGGTGATCTTGGTCTCTCTGGAACCACGACAAAACTGTCTACGAAAACTTAGTTGGGAAAGTCACCTGATTCAGCCTCCTACTAATTCTTGTGTTCAGGTACAGTTTATGTCTCTGCAAGTCTGGCAGTCAAGAAACAACAGCGGTAAAAATTCCATAACGTTTGATTGACAACTCTAAACATTGTGTTCTTTGTCAACTTGGAAAGCTTACTGAATTATCTACAACATTAATTTTGGATGGCCTTTCTTATTCGGCCTCTAAATAATTCAAATGGCCAGACAACACAATCTGCCAAATCTCGTCAGCTCTCCTTGACAGTCGCGGTAAAACTACCATAACTCCTGAACCGTAAGTCCAAATCAGGTGATCTAGGTGCCTAAAGAAAGCTAAAACTGAGCGGAAACGTAACTATCTTACCCAAAACTGGTGAACAAAAGCACTGAACAAAACCGATCTGCTACCTCCTCTTTGCCGGCCCTCCAACGATGGTCTCCTCGCCTTTCCTCCTATAGACCGCAGCAAGGTGCTTCTTCGGGGAGGGAGGTGGTACTGCTGGGGAGGTGGTGGCGCAGGGGAGGTGCAAGGGGTGGTGGAGGCGCACAAGGCAGGGAAGGGGGCAGCGGCTCAATGAGGGAAGGGAGATGGGAGAGGGAAATTAGGGTTTTTGGGGGGGTGGGCACCCCCCCTTGACCGGCCACTAGAGGCTCCCCTCCTAGTCCGCGGCCCGCGGCCTAGGTTGCCGAACAAATGTGAAAACCCCCTTTCTTACTGGTATTACTATTCCTCTTAATCCCTTTTCTCCTCCCAACAAATTCTTTAATTTACCGATCTGATTCCGGGGTATTACATGTTTAGACTTCACAAATCTGAATAAAGCTTGTCCGAATGATGACTTTCCTCTTCCCCGCATTGATCAACTTGTAGATTCCACCTCCGGGTGTGAATTATTAAGTTTTTTAGATGCGTATTCAGGGTACCACCAGATTAACATGAGTAAAGAAGATGAAGAGAAAACTTCCATCATCACTCCATATGGCACTTACTGTTATGTTAAGATGCCTTTTGGTCTCAATAATGCTGGTGCAACTTTTCAAATATTGATGCAGAAAATATTTAGCCCATAGATAGGTCGGAATCTACAAGCCTATGTTGATGATTTAGTTGTGAAGAGCATCAACACTGGAGATCACATTCTTGACTTACAAGTGACTTTCAACAACTTGAGAAGACATAACCTCAAGTTAAATCTAGAGAAATGTGTGTTCGGAGTTTCTACTGGAAAACTTCTCGGTTTCCTAGTTTCGGCTAGAGGTATCGAAGCAAATCCTACGAAGATATCGGCCATCAACCAAATGCGCCCTCTGACCACAAAGAAAGAAGTCCAAAAACTAACTAGCTGTATGGCAGCGCTAAGCCGTTTCATAGCCAGGTTAGGTGAAAAAAGGCTACCTTTATTTAGGCTTCTTCGGAAGAACGGAAGTTTCGAGTGGACAAAGGAGGCCAACGATGCCTTTGAAAAGCTCAAAGAGTACCTTACGAGTGCCCCGGTCTTAGACTCTCCGAGACCGAAAGACACATTGTTGATTTATGTGGCGGCAACGCCGCAAACTGTCAGCGATGTACTTGTCGTAGAACGTAAAAACGTCCAACGACTAGTGTATTACGTAAGCGAAGTCTTACATGGACCAAAGGAAAGATACCCAAACTTACAAAAACTGCTCTATGGTCTCCTTATGGCTTCAAGGAAACTAAGGTATTATTTTCAAGCCCACAAAGTGGTCGTACCCACCGGGTATCCCCTTGGTCAAGTCCTTGGAAATAAGGAATCATCAGGACGAATAGCAAAATGGGCGGTTGAACTAGGGATGTTCGACCTCCATTTCATCTCACGAACAACAATAAAGTCTCAGGCAATAGCAGAATTCATTACCGAATGGACAAACCCTGAATCTAAGAAGGAACCAGAGTACGAGCACCACGATGGGCGTACAATGTACTTTGATGGTTCTTTGATGCTTAAAGGATCGGGGGCTGGAGTCGTCTTAATATCCCCTACTAGCGAACACATTAAGTACGTCATCCAGATTAACTTTCACGCTACAAATAATGTGGCGGAATATGAAGGTTTACTGGCAGGACTTCAAGCAGCACATTCGCTTGGTATTCACAAATTGCTAGTGAAGGGCGATTCTCAACTAGTAGCGAATCAAGTAGGGAAAGAGTATCAATGCTCGAGTACCAAGATGTCGTCTTATCTGGCGGAAGTACGGAAACTCGAAAGCATTTCTTCATTTTCCAGATCCAACACATTCCTAGAAAGGAAAACTTTCTAGTAGACCAGTTGGCACGGATGGCCACCACAAGGTCAACCGTCCCGCCCGGAGTTTTTCTCGAGCAACTCGATTCACTCTCGGTGGTCGAGCATTCCGAGAACATCAATGATAAACATCAGGTCATGCCTATTGATTCTGTTGGACCGAAAAGGCGACTAGAGGGGGGTGAATAGGAGCACGCTCACTTTTTCACAAATAATAGATTCAACACCAATTTCACTCCAGTAGCTATGGAAGCTATGAAGATCAATATACCAGTACAGCGGAAGACTAGTATTGAATCCAACCTAACCCCCGAAGCAAAACGACGAAATCAGCAAAGACTAAAATAATTCATTACATCGTGGTGGGCCATTTGGGTCAATGGCGGTCGACCGATGACTGGCGATCGACCGTGCCTTTAGGCGATCGACCGCCGGCTCAAGAACACTGAGACAAACATCCCGATGACGAAGTTGCAACTCCAAACTTTTGATCTACAACTCCAAACTTGATGAAACTTGAAACACACCTTCTCTATGATGACAGGAACCTATTCCAATCGAAGATTGTGATAATTCTTAGAAGAATAGTGATCCTTTTCCGTTTGATTGAAGAAGGGGTCAAAACGGAGTCGAAACGAAAACTAGATCCAAAATCTTGCTCGTGGGTGATTGATGATCAAGACGATCCTAGATATGTTCCCACATGTCACAGCAAGCTAGATCACGTGAAGAATTCAATCAAAAACTCACGGATCAAGTAAAGACTCAAAATTATTATATATAGAGAAAGAACGCAAAGAGACAAGACATGATCAAACTTTCTCTAGATTGATTTGATATGATATGGGGTTACAGTCACTCCATCAATGGAGGACAATGCTCAATCCAAGAGCATGAAAATCACATCAAACTCTATAAACCCTAGCCTCAACAAAATCTCTACGTAAGAAAATTAGGGTTTCAAAAAACAAAAGAGGCGAAGAGGAGGTGCAGCCACCTCCCTCCCCTATTTATAGTGAAGGCTTAGACCTTCTAAAAGTTTTACTCAATTGGGCCCCCGTTAAGGCCCAAAACAAACGGATCACACACGCACGCATTTTAATGCACTGTCTTTATCGCCTCTTGACCTAATTAGCTTCACCTTGCGCCATCTTGCACTGCGGATTGGCCAATAGGTCACCCTTGTCCATCTTGCGTCATGCTTGAGTTCATTGACCTCACCCGGCATCGTCGATCGTTCTGGACCTCAGCTCTCCAAGCCTAGTCCCGATCATCCTCGCCGTTGACCATCGTTGACCACCAAGCAACCTGCACAACAATAGACAAGCAAACCGAATTTGGGAATAAGTTCTTCACAACTTGACCCATGTAGTCAAAACATGCATCATGCAACATATATGCCCTGAAACTCATGACTTTGACCTAACAACCGAACATCACCGCCACAATGGGCGACGATCAAAGTGAAAACCGGTCTGACCGCCACCTATTGGCCGGTCAGACCGCCAGTAATGACTTAGCCGATTTAACCTCTGAAATTCTGAAACCTACTAGAATTTTCAAACCAATAAAACTTTTGACTGGAGACCCCAAAAATTATGGGACCAAGTGCAATAGAATCTCCTCTCTTGTCTACACCCTCTATTTTTGGCCCAGCTCAAAACACCATTTCTGAAGTTGGCCGGTCCGACCGTCGCTGTGGCCGGTCGGACGCTTAGGCCGGCCTCGATCGATCGCCGCTTAGGCGGACGAGCCTCAAGCTCGACAAGACTGCTTTTCTTTGTCAAAAACACGTGAAACGACAAACCATTAACGCCATTGCCAATTGTCACATCATCCTAAGATCTGGAGTATATCCCCATGATATCCACAGATTCTTATAACATAGATGCTCCATAGATCGGTGACGATCAGGGTAGAGATCGGATGACATCGATCTACAATTATCTTCAGCATGACCTAATTCCAAAAGATGATGTAGAGACCGATCGTATAGCCCAAAAAGCCAAATCATACACTCTAATCGAACGTACCTTATATAAACGTGGATCTCATGGAGTGTTGATGAGATGCATATCTCGCTCAGATGGCATTAAGTTGCTAACCGAAATTCATGGAGGAGTATGTGGAGCACATCATTCCTACAGAATATTAGTCGGTAAAGCCTTCAGGCAAGGATACTATTGGCCAACTGTCCTTCGTGATGCAAAAGAGCTCGTGATGAAGTGTGTACAATGTCAGTTTCATAGCCGACAAGTACATCAGCCGGCACAAGCTTTGCAAATAATTCATCTTTCTTGGCCTTTTGCAACCTGGGGACTAGACATTCTGGGACCATTCCCAAGAGCACCTGGTGGCTTCGAATTCCTTTTCGTCATGATTGACACGTTTATAAAATGGATTGAAGCCGAGCCAGTTGTTAAAACTACAACTGAGGCTGCTAAGAGAATCTTGACAAAAAAAATGTGATTACGCGATTTGGTGTACCCAGTCGTATAATCACAGATAATGGTACTCAATTTTCAAGTGGTAGTTTCCAGGAATTATGCGATGAGCTTGGAATAAAAGTCCATTTCGCCTCCGTTGCTCATCCACAAAGCAATGGGGCAATTGAGCGTGCCAATGGAATCATAATGCAGGGGGTCAAATACCGAGTATGCGACCAGCTAATAAAGCGGTCAGGAGCTTGGGTTCAAGAACTTCCTTCTATCTTATGGGCTGTTCGAACCACGACCAGTCGTGCGACCGGCGAAACACCATTCTTTTTAGTCTATGGAGCTGAAGCCATGCTTCCTCCGGAATTAAAAATTGGCTCTGCTCGTACTGATTGTTTTAATGTAAATGATCAGGAGGAATGACGACTCGACGATATCAAATTCCTTGAAGAACGACGAAACCAAGCCTTGATACGTTCGGCAATCTATCAATAAGTCATGCGAAGGTACCACAACCGTAAGGTGCAGCCTAGCTACAGGTGATTTGGTTATCAGAAAAATTCAGAGCCATGTAAATCGCAATAAACTTTCTCCCAAGTGGGAAGGGCCTTACACTGTGGTCGAAGTCACCCGACCAGGCTCGGTACGATTAGCCATGTCCGACGGCATAATTTTGTCCAATTATTGGAACATTGATCAATTGCGTAAGTTTTTCGTTTAAATTTTATTTTATTTCCTTTAAATTTAATAAGTGTTAATTGAATTCAAAGAAGTAAGTTATCTTATTTATATGATGGTACCCAACTCTGGTCGACGCGGTTCATATGCTTAAGATTATGAAGATTACATTTTTACTTTCAAAATTATGTTCTACTCTTGTTTAGCTACTGGTCGGGACACAGAAAACCTACTAGTCGAAGTGTCTCCTTTTTCGCACGTAGTTCCGCCCACTGGAAGGAGCTTCCTAGTGACGGTCCTTTTCCTACGATCCTCGCTGCCATTCGGACTAGAGCATAAGCACGTATTGCGAGATATACATTATATCTTCATTTCTTAGCGGTTCATTCCGACCAGCGTTGAGTACTACATAGAAATAAAACCGCTTATGTTTTATTATATATGTCTTTGCATATAATTTTCTCTTATCAAGGAAAGTCTTTTTTTTTCTTCCGACCATATATTATCTTAGTAAGTACTTTGAGTATGAAAAATAGATTTACAACTAGTCGAAACCTAGCACTGGTTCCGACCAAAAAAGGTTTCCTAGTATTATCACGATCAGTTTTTCAATGATCGGTACAAACTTTCAAACAATGGTTGAGACTTAAGTTCATATTCTTGGCCTACTGCTTGTATAGTAAAGTTCTTCTACTATAAAACAGTCGGGGGCTAGGTAATATATGAATATCCATAAGTCGACTGGATGAACAAAAGATTTCATTGATAAGAGAGAGGTAAGTTTTACACATTTTGCATACTCCTTTTTGCATGTTTCTTACTACTAGAGATTGCCCATCTAATCACTGCTTGATGGAGATCCGACCTCCATTTCTTCTGCAACCTTGTCTCCAATAGGTTTTACTTCCTTGAGAAACTTGGTCGCCTCCTCAGGCAAGCAGTTGAAATCTTCTTCAATATCTTGAAGATTAGTGAGGGGTCGGATGCCTTCAGTTTTGCCAAAGCAAGACTAACTCCACTAGCAATGGATTCTTTTACGGATCGGGCATAATTCTCTCTTGTAGTCTTGAGCAAGCACTTCAGGTCCTCCAAAAGGTGGCCAGGGTAATTTACCTTTTCCATTGGGTCACTCAAGGATGGCAACTTCGATCATGATCCCATATCAAAAATCATTTTATTAAGTGCAGTAATCTTTAAGTCGAGATTAAGCATGAGTGTTGCCCCCTTGTCTTGCTCAAATTCCAAAGCTTTCTTTGCTTTGGTTAATGCTTGATTTTGTTCTGTATAAGCAAAACAAGTATTAGGCAAGAAGGATTAGAAGAGATATTAAGTCAAGTTTACGACTAGTTACCTTTGACCATCTTCTTGGAATTTTCAAAGATTTCTTTATTTCTGGTCATCAAGTCTTCAATCGACAGGTTCTTAGCTTGATTCTCTTCTTCAAGCTTTAGTCTTCTTGCCTTTTCAGCCATAGCTTCTTCTTTTATTTTCTCCAAATATATCAAATATGATAAGGGAGAATAATTAAAAGAGAAAAACGGAGACATAAAGAAGAAAGAGTTAAGTGGGGAAGTTTTTACTTTCTAATTCGGAGTGTTTCTGCTACAGGATTTTTATTCGGTCGGTCAGGCCTCCGATCGCAGCAAAGTTTTCAACCATATGCTACATAGATAGCATTCCTTCTTTAAGTTTCTAATAAAGTTCAAAGAGAACTATAAGAATGGTTGAAGACACTTACTCGAATTGCCACGTCATTGTAACTGGCAAAAAATTTATCAGGATTTGCCTTTGCAAGACGATATGATATTCTCCTCCAAGTTTCATCAAGCTCCTTATCCTCGATAAATCGAGGAGAGAAAGGAAACTTGTTAGTTGGGAGGGGTTGCTTGCAGAGATCAGAGTCTGTTGTGGATCTTCAAGAATGCTTACCTATGCTGATGGAGTAACAATCACCACGGGATCCAAACCAAATTCCGGCACTGAACTCCTCAGGATTTCTTACCAGAGGAACGCCCTGGTCGAAGGTGCTCTCGATCACTAGACCTGCTGGAATGACCTGGTCGGAAACGACTGGAACTCCAGCAGATCTGCACAAAAGAAAGGAAGTTCAGAGTTCAAGTTCACCGAGAATATAAAAGGTATGCATTCATATGATTATAAAAGAGGATTTTTAGGTAAACACCGATCGGAAGAGATTATAAAGATGAAAAATAATTAACATGCTTACCTGGAGTCTCTCAGCCCTCTATTCGGCGGTAGTAACCGCTAAGATCAGAGGGAAACTAGCCTTTTCGTTAGGCTCTCCAGCGCAGATCATCTTGATCCGACTTCTGACCTCATCAGAAGATAAGGCTGTAATAAAAAAGTGGTCTTAGGGTTATGAAAGCAATTGATCAGAAAGGTATACTGGTCGGATTTTACTGGGATTTACCTTCCCTAGAGTCCCTGGTTGCATCATCACTACCAATGAGCTCTGGCCTTCAAAGGACTAATCCTCCGCATGGAAAAGTCCCTTACCACGTGTTAGGAAGTTAAACCCTTGACACTCAAGAGATGGATAGCATCAACCCATCTCTCAATTTTTCCCTCCTTCGAGGAGGAACGCCATCATAGGTTCTCAACAGCCTTCTTACCGCTGTAATAAAGGACATCGCCTGCGTAATCTTCATATAAAACCAACTCTTTTTCCATGACGACCACGAAGATTTGGAGTACACAAAAATGTAATCATCAGCCTTCCCGTCATGGAGACGCAAGGTACACTCTCCAGGTGTACTGGTCGTCTTCTTCGCATTTGCCAGTATGTAGTTGTACTTGAAGAGATCCAGAGTTGCTGGAATTCCCAAGTACGCTTCACAAAGGTAAACAAAGATGTTGAGGTTGGCTATGGCGTTGGGGGCCAGATTAATTAGTTCCCCTCCATAGTACTCCAAAGCTTGGGAAAGAAATGAGTGAATTGGGAGTCTGAAGCCGCATTCAATGTATGCGAGGAATACCAGAATTTCTCCATCATCACCACTTGGAGAATGCTCCCCGATTGCTGATCTCCATGGGATCAGACTTTTGTCGGGTAGTAATTCCACCTTCTCCAAACTTTCCAGTTTCTTCTCACTCAGATCGAAAATTGACCAGTTGGTGATGAGATCCGATATGGTGATTTCTTTCGGGTGAAGAACTCAAAGGAGATCGGAGATGATTGTAATACCCCGGAAACGAAAAGAGTAAAGAATCAAATCGAGTAATTTGAATGGAAGCCGGGGAAAGAAAAGACAATTAAAGGAGTAGAAATTCCTGAAAAATAGAAGGGGTTTTCCATAAACTCTCGACAACCTGGGCCTGGGCCACGGCCCAGAAGGGGCCCATGTAGTGGCTGGCCATAAGGGGGGGTTCCCACCCCCCAAACCCTAAACTCCACATTTCTCTCCCCCTCCCCCCTTTGGAGCCGCCGCCCCCCTTCCCCCCTGCTGTGCACCGCCTTGTGCGTCGATTTTGGGTAAGATGCATTTGTTTTCTGTCCTGTCCATCTCTTAGAAAGTTGTAGGTATTGTTCTTATCTTTAAATAGCCACCGAGATCACATGATTCCGCCTTACGGTTTAGGAGATATGATTTTTTTAGTGCGTGCTGCTCTGTCTGTCTGACGAGAAGGATCTGTCGGCTTGATCCTAGGTTTTGATTTAGTTAGAGGCATTTCCAGAACCTCCACCCAAGTAAGTTATTGTAGCCCTTTAAATTATCTTTCAAAGCTGATAAAGATCATCTCCATTGGATCTGTATAATGAAAGTTATGATATTTTTTTTACCACTGTTCTGAATTCTGGGCAGATAAATATTAGTGTTTTCATCTATTGTTTAGACTACTGTAGAGGCCGAATCTAGGGTTTTTCCCTTCTAGAGTTTTATTCCTGGGAACGTTAGCTTTCTTTTGGCACCGAGATAAGGAAAATCCGATCTGTAGTTTGGGAGATATGAATTTTTGATTACGAACTGTCCGGTCTGTCTGAAAACTGAGGTAAGTAGGTTTGTCCCTCGGTTTTGTTCAAATTAGGGACCGAATCAGAACCTTCACCCAACTAAGTTATTTTAGCCCTTAAAATTATCTTTCCAAGCTGATAAGAATCATTCTCATAGGATCAATAGGTTAAAACTTACGCTATTTTATTTATCTCTGATCTGTATTCTGAACAGACTTAGATGGGTTGTGTTTAGCTGATAATTAGCCCTCTGTTTTGGCCGAATCAGGGGATTCCGCCAACTAATGTTTTGTAGCCTGATCTGTTAAGATTCAGTGAGCACTGGTTTCAGGTCTTTTAGAGTTACAGATAATTAATGGTGAATTTTCTCGTACCGCTGCTCAGAAGAGCTAAAATCTGGCTGAATAGTTTATTTTCATTTTGGGTTTATGCGGTATATTGGATAGTCAGGGGTTATTGTAGAACACCGGTAGCAGTGTTATATCGTTGTTCTTATTTTGGGAACATGCTTGTGTAGGCGGCGAGGCATCATGTGTGGGAACACCTCAGTTGCCTACTCTAGAGTCACAACGCGAAAGGCAAGTCTTGTATGTTAACTGGTGTTGAATTCAAAGGAATGCATAATGATATGTTGTTTACATGAATGTTCTTGTGCTTTGTTCATGGTGTTGATATACTGCAAGTGACTAGTGTGGTCTTATTGGTACATTATGTTGAGTGTGAATACATACTTATACTTGTTTACACATGTTGTTGAATGCCATGTGTCTTTTCCACTAATGTGTGTTATTCATTCATACCATGAGATATCATCATGTTCATTCATAAAATTTATTATGACCACGAAGTGGATTCTTTTAGTAAGTCCCATCAATTCCAAGATGGGCATTTGAAAGACCCATCAATTCCAAATGGGCATTTGAAAACCCACCATTCCAATGTGGGTAGTGTTGACCACCATTCCAATGTGGCAACTTGGACACCGTGTGAAACGTTCTTCATACGGTGATTAGGTCCCCGTACTTTGTGAAGTACGGGCTTAAGTGAACACCGACGGGTGTATCACTCGCTATACCGGTATATGCAGTCGATAAGTCCATACCTTCAATGCATTCTTACATTTCATCCATTCATGTATTCATTCCATACACACATGTAGGTGTTCCAATAATTGTTCGTAATTCAACTGAATTGTGTTGTCCACTCCATGCTTGATTATTCTTGTTTAGTACTTGCTGAGTCTTCGACTCACCCTTGCTTTGTATGTTTTAATTAGGTAATTGAGGAGGACGACAAGATGATTTGGTGGGGTAGTTCGGCACACTACACTTCACTTTTATCCAATCAGAACAATTATTATTGCCATTCATTCAAGCCAAATTGTTGAAATAAGTTCCAGATTGTATTAACCCTATGTTGGTATCGTTTGACTATTCGTGGTATTATGATCGTTTATCCATTCTTTACCATGATTCTAGTGATCGTTCATTGTCATTCTTTAGGGATTTATGTTGATTGAATCTGGATAATCTAGTTTTAATGCTATGCTTAGTAGTTTGATGGGTTTGCGTGACATCTTGGCTTCCGAATAGCCAGGGTGTTACAATGATTTTTTGGAAGATGATGAGGAAAGCAAAAAGCGTAGAAACCCTAACACCCAGTGCTAAGGGGTTTTATAGCCACAACACTGTAGCCGCTTCCGGGAGAAGACCAATGGACAAAAATCCTTTTTAACCAGCGGACAAAGAAGCGGCTTTCACTTTAAATAGGATTCCATAAAAAATAATGGAAACAACACCATATGAGATATGGACCGGAAAGTGTCCTGGATTATTGACGAGAATTAAAACCTCTATTTATTATTTAATAGATAGAGACTATACGTCTTCATGGTCGTAACCCCTAAGGCTAACGACCTCGCTGGTCGTAAGGGTTCCAGAGGTTACATAATACATAACTTGGTCGGACAAGATTCCTAACCTAATCTCCGACTAGTCAAATACTCACAAGGCTTTGAACTTGTATCTGGATCTGAGTCCACATATATCCTTTATCGTGTGACAAATAGAACATGTGTTGTATATTCCATACCACGTGACGCTACATAACTCTAAGACACTGGAATACGGTTAAATGGCTCACTGATATATAACCGCACAGCAGTTGATACATTGTCAACTGACGCCTCTCTCCGATCAGACGCGTCACTTCTCAACAGGCGTCTCTCCAAGGGATAACTGCCAACGCTTCATCAACTACATAAGGAGGACCGCGAAAGGTGGAGAGGGGGGACCGATATAGTATCAATTGGGAATCACTCTCATAAGACAACCAGTCGATTAGATTGCAAAGTCATAGCAAGCATTGCGCTCCAGTGTTATTAGGATTAGCCTTTGGTCTAGATTACAGGTACTCCTTGTAATAGCCTATTCACAGCAATAAAGAGCAGCATCACTCCTTTCTAGGAGATACGTGTCATTTTTCCTATGTTTTTTTTTATATATTTGTAAGTTCGGTGATTTGATCGTCGATAATTATCTTTTCTCGGGAGTTTGGATTGTGAGGCATATGTAAAACGTTTGACGCAAGATAAACTCACACCCAAGTCATATAAATGCTTCTTTGTGGGGTATCCTAAGGAAACTAAATGATATTACTTTTATAAGCAGTATGATGGCAAAGTGTTTGTTGCCCGAAATAGTGTCTTCTTGGAGACAGAGTTTCTTTCCAAAGGAGTCAGAGGGAGCAAGGGGCAACTCGAAGAAATTTGGGAAACAACTGAAAATATTTCAACTCTTACTGAACCTCTACAGGATGAACAAAATATTGTAGAACATGTAGATGAGGCATCAACCCCACGTAGATATAAAAGGTCACGTTAATTATATATAAGGTATGGGCATAGCATTTTATTATTGAATAATGATGAGCCTAAGACTTATAAGGAAGCGATGATAGATACAGACACTGAGTCATGGCTTGAAGCCATGAGATCCGAGATAAAATCCATGCATGACAATCAAGTTTGGAACTTGATTGATGCACTTGATGGCGTTAAAACCATTGAGTGCAAATGAATTTTTAAGAAAAATATAGATATAGATATAAATATTCACATTCATAAGGCATAACTGGTAGCGAATGGATTCACTAAATTCATTGTGTTGATTATGATGAAATCTTCTAGCCCGTCGCTATGCTTAAGCATATCCAGATTATTCTAGCTATTGCTGCATATTTTGATTATGAGATATGGCAAATGGATGTTAAAACGACATTCCTAAATGGAAACCTAACTGAGAATCTGTACATGACACAACCTAAGGGTTTTCTCAATCGACGGGAAGCTAAAAAGGTATGCAAGCTTCAGAGAAATCCATCTATAGATTAAAGCAAGCATCTCGGAGTTAGAACATTCGTTTTGATAAAGTGGTCAAAGGGTTTGACCACATAAAGAATAAAGAAGAACCTTGTGTTTACAAGAAAGTTAGTAAGAGCAAACTTGTGTTTCTGGTCTTATATGTGGTTGACATATTACTGGTCGAAAATGATATTGCTATGCTGGAATCTGTTAAAACTTAATTAAGAAATAGTTTCTCGATAAAAGATTTAGGAGATGCAGCATATATTTTAGGCATAAGGATCTATAGGGATATATCTAAAAGGCTAATTAGATTAAGGCAAGATATGTATATTGACAAGGTGTTGAAGCGGTTCAACATGCAAGATTCCAAAAAAGGTTTCTTGCACATGTCACATTGAATTAATCTTAGCAAGAGTCAGTATCTTTCTACTACTGATGAGTGAGATAAAATGAGTAGAATCACATATGCTTCAGCTATTGGATCTATCATTTATACCATGCTATGTACACGGCTAGATGTGTCGTATGCTCTAAGTGTTACGAGCAAATATCAATCAGATCTAGGTGAAGGTCACTAGATAGCAGTCAAGAATATCCTAAAGTACTTAAGAGGGTCTAAGGACACATTCCTTGTTTATGGTCGTGAGGAAGAGCTGGTCGTAAATGGTTACACCGATGCTTGCTTTCAAACCGACAATGATGATTTCAGATCGTCGTCTAGGTTTGTGTTTTATCTTAATGGAGGAGCAGTGAGCTGAAAATATTCTAAGCAAGGAACAGTTGTAGTTTCTACAACAGAGGCTGAGTACATTGCGGCTTTCGAAGCTACAAAAGAGCTCGTACGAATTATAAAGTTCATTAATAAACTGGATGTGGTCTCCAGTGCTTCCAGTCCAATAGATCTCTATTGTGGTAATAGTGGATCCATTGCATAAGCTAAGGAGCCTAGGTCGTATCAAAAGTCCAAGCACATATTTTGACGATATCACATTATTCGTGAGATTATTGAAAGTGGTGATGTGAAGATATGAAAAGTGCACACAGATTTGAATATTGCTGACCCGTTGACAAAGCATCTCCTGCAACCTAATCATGAGGTGCACACAAGAGCTATGGGTATTAGATACATGCATGATTGATTCTAGTGCAAGTGAGAGACTGTTGGTGATATACCATAGAGGCAATAATAGAGATGATTGTATCACGTCTATGTTTATGAGTTATAGAATAAATGTTATTATGTTCCTTAAATAAATTATTATTTATAAAGATTAACTAGTATGTGACTTATTGCTGAAGCTCTTTAACTTATATAATGTCATTCTAAATGTATCCCCGGTTGGATGCCACTGGTCGGAACACTAGTGACTTATCGACTAGCACATGTAGTGATTACAGACCATGTTTCACCAGTCATAGGTATAGGGATATCGAATCAATAATGAGAACACATGTTAAAGAACATGGTGTTGGATTGACCCACCTTGAGACACCGTCGAAATTATTATGATTTTATGTGTCATCAGTTGGTCTCAAAGAATGATGATGTATAATCCTTAGACTTGAGATCAGCATGGTTTCCTATATGTGTAATAGTGCACTTAGGGGTTACCAAACGCTACTCTGTAACTAGGAAGTTATAAAGGTGACTTTCGGGTATATTATGAAACATATGGAGAGATGTGCCCTGTCGGATATTGGATTTTCCCCTCCTAACATAACAGGAGAGATATCTCTGGCCCCTTGATGTGGTCGGATAAAGAAAGTGCATGTCCATGCCACTAGTGGTCGAAGAGTCCACTACATGAAGTTATCCGTCGTTTGATCAAGAAAGTATTGAACAGTCCATGGATGACATAATATCTCACCTGGAGTTCAACCAGATGTTGGGTGGCAAAGGGAGAATACACGAGCAGGTCGTTTAGTTCGAACAGATACGGACTGGTCGTATGGAGATACGAGCTGGTCGTAGATTGGTCGAACGTAATCACTAACTGGTCGAAACTGATCGTATGGAGTTACGAACAAGTCGTGACTAAATGTGAACTAATCGTATAGAGATATGAGCTGGTTATAAGTGATAAGGACATGTTCGTAGATCATATTGCATTAAGGTTCGTCTGATATAATTTATGTGTATTCGGGAATCGTTTTGTCCTGTTAGGAACCGCTAACGACCAGTGGTTAGAAAATATTTCTGAGTCACTACTGGATACGCATGAACCTACAGGGTCACACACTTGATGGGCTAGAACAAACATGTTCGGATAGGATCCGTCATTGGCTCTATATAAGAAGATGCGTGAGGCTGTTGGAAAAAGACATAGGACACGAGACAACATGAGTTGCTCCACCGAAACCCTAGGCACCATCTTCTCGAGAGACCAACATGCGAGTTGGTGCTAGCACACCAGTATATGGCGTTCCACCCCTAGACGTGTGGATACCAAAGAGGCGCTACTGTCGTTGCTATTGAGCTCAAGGATGATCTACAACCTTCGCAAGGAACACGATATTCTGCTGGAGGAGACAATCGACTATGACCACTACATCGATGCGCTCTACGTTAGATCTGGCTACTCCAACTCTTCTTCTACTGCACTACGCGTCTAGTAGTAACGGTCTATAATCTCTTGCTTGCATGATATCCTGGTTTACATAGTAGCATTTTTGAATTGCCAGCTAGTGTAGCCTACCCGTATCGTAGTCGATCGTCCAGCGTCCTCGTCTTCATCGTCTCCTCCAGCATACTATCGTGTTCCTTGTGAAGGTTGTGGATCGTCCTTGAGCACGACAGCAATGACAGTAGTGCCTCTACGGTATCCATATGTCCAGAGGTGGAACGTTGTACGCTGGTGTGCTAGTACCAACTCACACGGTAGGGCTCTCGAAATTATGGTAGCTAGGGTTTCGGTGGAGCAACTCACGTTGTCTCATATCATCTCTCCCAATAGCCTCATGCGTCCCCTTATATAGAACCAACGACGGATTCTATCTGAACATGTTTGTTCCAACCCGTTAAGATTGTGATCCTGTAGGTTCATGTGTAATTGGTTGTGACACGAAAACTCCTTTTCGGCCACTAGTCATTAGCGGTTCTTAGCAGGACATAATGATTCCCGAATACACATAAATTGTATCGGACGATCCATAATGCAATATGATCTATGATCAGGTCCTTATCACTTACGACTAGCTTTTATCTCTATACGATCAGCTCATATTTAGTCACGACCAATTCATAACTCCTTACAACCAGGTTTCGATAACTTAGTGATTATGTTCGACTAGTCTACAACCAACTCGTATCTCTACACGACTAATCCATATCAGGTCGAACTGAATGACATGCTTGTGTAGTATCCCTTTGCCTCACGATATCTGATTGAACTCTAGGTGAGATAATTTGTCATCCATGCACTGTTCAATACTTTCTCAATCAAGTGACGGATAACTTCATGTGGTCGATTCTTCTACCACTAGTGGCATGGTCATGCACTTTCTTTATCTAACCACATCGAGGGGGCCAGAGATATCTCTTCTATTATGTTAGGAGGGGCAAATCCCATATTCGACCAGTCGCATTCCTACGCATGTTTCATAGCATACCCGAAAGCTACCCTTATAGCTACCCAGTTACATAGTAGCATTTGACAACCTCTAAGTGTACTATTTTACATGTAGAAAACCATGTTGATCTCATGTCTAAGTATTATACATCATCATTGCCTGAGACCAACTAAGAACACGTAAAATCATAACAATATCAGTAGTTTCTAAAGGTGGGTCAATCCAACACCATGTTCTCTAACATATGCTCACATTATTAATTCGATATCCCCATATCCATGACCGGTGAAACATGGTCATCAATCAATACAGGTGTCGGTCGATAAGTCACTAGTGTTTCAACCAATGACATCCGACTAGGGATACATTTAGAATGACATCATATAAGTTAAAAAGCTTCGCTAACAAGTCACATACTTTTTAATCTTTATAAATGATAATTCATTCAATGAATATAATAATATTTATTCCATAACTCATAAATATAGACGTGATACAATCATCCCTATCATTGCCTCTAAGGCATATCACCAACACTCCTCGGTGCCCATGCAAATGCCACGCCGCCTCTACGTCGCTGTGGCCGCACCACCACATGTGCCGTGTCGAGTTGTGGCTGCAGTGACCTCGCTATCGTTAGTAATATTTGTGTATATGGTATATCTAGATTTTACGTAAAGTCGGTTTACGTAGTCTTACAGTATTTAGGCAGTATTCATTATGGATACTAGAGTTTGTTGGGTATGCCTTCAGGATACGTAGAATCCTTTTCGGATACGAATAGTCATTTGCTATGAATAAAAGGACACCCCTGTAATAAGACTTTGTGAACAATAGCAATAGAGCAAGACAAATCAGAAAAGTTGTTATTGTTCTGGTGGCACAAAAAAAATTCTTGCGTTCTTCGGTTTCGCGTTCTAGGGTTCCATTATATCCGTCTTCGATTTGGGCCAACAGCTACCGCGCCGGCCATGCACCGCATGCATGCACTGCCATCGTAGTGCGCCACCTCAACGTCGTCGTGGCTGTAGCGTACCACCACCGTGCTTCCTACTTTTCTCTCTTCCCCCTAGGCTGCAACGAGCCACCATGATCGAGCTACTGCCTCTTCTTCCCCCTTTTCTCGAAAGCGCTCAAACGACCTCGCATGCAGGAATGGGTTGCTCTTTCGACAGCGATCGCTATGGTGTGACATGCATAGAGGCATTCTTGGTTCTTGGTGGTGATTGGGAGGAGAGAAGATGTGAGCTTGAGATCATGTTTGAGAGGAAGAAGAAATGGCAATGTTCTGTTTGTGGAGAAGAAATGATAGAGTGAGGGGGTAGGGATGAAATGGCTAGGGTGGAATGGGTACGGGTAGTAGGATGGGGACTTATGCTAGGAGATGACAGTGTAGGGAGGCAAGGATGGGACACAGACATTTCGTGTGCCGTTGGTCAAGCTGGAGGTGAGGGTTGTGATATAAATGAACACATGATGACATGATTTTGAATGCAAGAGAAAATAAGAAATCAAACTAATTTAATTTTAAGCAAACACTTTCAAACAATTTAATTTTAAAATAACCTTTTAATTAAATGCTGCAATTTTTTTAAAATACACTGAAAATTTTACAGATCAACAAATCAAATATTAACATTCTAATTTTGAAATTTGGGGTGTTACAGTGGTGCACAGGGACCGAGGTTAACAGTGAATGGTGGCGCAACTTTAGTGACATCATCGACGGCGAACAACGACAGATCCTAGGATGCAAAGCGGAGCAACTGAGAGAGAGAACAACGGCGAAGCTGGCGGGCTACACACGGAGACTGGGAATGACGGAGGCGGTCGGCGGCGAGGAAGAAGTGGCAGCGGAGCTACGGTTTTTGGTGGTGACGTGGTTCTGGCGACTAATAAACGACACTGATGAGGGGTGGGATAGATCTAGGCACGGGCGACCCTAGGGTGGCGGCGACGAAGTCTGGGACTCACCGGTGGCGATGGAAGATGACGATGAGGGTGGCAGCGACTTGAGCTTTGCATGCGGCAGATTGGCAACAGAAAACGAGGTAGTGGCTAGGGCTTCGAGGTGAAGGTAGCTTGGGGTGAGGGAACCAAGGACAAGGGCGGATTAAATAGGCAGCGGGGTGAATGAAGCCGGCTTGAAGATGAGGGCGAATGAAGTCGGCAGTGGAAGCGTGTGGAACACAGACTCTGAGACGGTGACAGCCTGGGATGAGATGGCGAGGCGGGTTGGTGTCGCGTGAGTGAGCACGATATGGGCCGGTGGAGAGGTGGACTGGAGCGAGAGAAAAAGAAATGGGCCAAGAGAAAGGATCGGCCCACGGGATTTTCCAAAAAAAAAGAAAGGACTTTGGATTTTTCTGAAAAGGAATTAAATTAAATTGAGCTCAAAGAAATAGCAAATAAACTTGAAAAAATTCCAGAAAATACTATGAAACCAGAGAAACTCAAATAAATTAGTGTTGGATTTAATTAATGTTTGGTTTATTCACATTAAATTATTTTTATTTCTGAAAATTCAGATTATGCTTTAATTAATTCAAGAAAAATCATATTATTATTTTTATTTTAAAAATTCTAAAAAGGACGTGCTCCGGCTCGCACAGGCCGTGCCCTACTAAGACAGTGGGAGGTTATGGTGCAACGCATGCGGCCGTGACATCACCACGTGCTGCCCAGGGTTATGAAAATTAGTCGATTTTCAGCCGAAAATCGATTCGGTCGATCCTACCGGACCCCGACCATTTATTTTTGTCTGAGTTTTCCATTTATTTTTGTCTGAGTTTTATCCTTTTTTTCATTTTAACTCCGAGAAATTCAAATTTTTATTTGAAAACGATTTTCCGCCTAAAGGTTCTACTGGTGAGCCCGGTAAAATTTTCTAATCGGTAATCAAAACCCTGGTGCTGCCTCCGGTACGCTGTGTGCCAGTACGACCTGCACCTCCTGTGGCGTTGCTGGACGCGGCGCGCCACCCCGCGCACGAGCATCCGCTCGCCGCACGGTTAGCGCCGCCGGAGGGGCCCTTCCAAGTGTGGGGCTTCGTGTGCGACCTGTGCGGAGAGGACGAGCAGGTGGCACAGTGGCTACTACTGAGCAAACCCTGCGACTTCGGCGCGCAGGTTGCGTGCGCCACCGCCAGAGACGCCGACAAGGACGCGCCACCGCGCGATGGCAGGCGGCAAGACGAGGTAATTATATTCTTCCACAGCTCGACGATTAGTACAAGAAAGAATTGTCAAGTACGTTGAGACCGGAGATTGACCTGTACGTGCAGAACATGGAGCAGGGGCCCTCCGAATTATTTTCGATTCGTTCAAAAAAATTCAGAATATTTAAATGTGAACAAATTACATAGTAAATTTGATTTTGGACAAATTTTGTCCAAATTTTGGTAAAATTTCGTCCAAATTTCATCCGGTTTGAAAACCCACTGAAATTTAGAACCGAAATTTCGGTAATTTCGTTCAATTGGGTCCCCTCCGAAATTCCGGATCTTATTTTAGTTAGATTGGATACAATTAGATTGACAGTCATCTTCAGTTGTCGTAGCTCAGGCGCGTGCACTTTCGCCGTGAGAATCTTCAGATCTCGTCAATCTTTTCATCCATCGCCTTGTGGGTTGTGACTAAGAGGCTCTAATACCATAATGTTGCTTGTGATTGAGAAGATTGGAGATAGGTTAGGATGATTTGGAGTTGGATTTGGGCTTTGGGGGAGGAGAATCAGGAACATATATAGTAATCAGATAGAGATTCAAGAAGAGTATTGACGACAGCACATATAGTACAAAGAAAACGAAAAATATTGAACGACTTTGCTACTTTATAGATCTTGAAGGACTTTGGTACTTTATAGATCTGTACCAGTATAGACATGACATTCTAAACTGATTGAGTTATATCCGTATATGGCTTATCCCTAATTATACCCTCATACTAATTCTAGTACTATATCTTTTTTAAAATAAAAAAAAACTAGCCAGCCATATGTACTATGTAAAGTAACTACTAGTGGAACATGTGGTCAAACATCTAATTGATCTTGACGGCACCTTAGCTTCCATCCTGTTGCTATTACGGTGATGGCACTGCAGAACAAAAAACAAGACGAAATCAGAAAACAAAACATGTCATGAATTAACACAAACATGGCCAAATTAGTAAGTATTAAGGCTTAGTTTTCTTTAAAGAATTAGTTACCCGAAGAGGAACAGCAGCAGGAGTTGGCGCAGGCATCAGCGGGGGCACTGGTTGCGCTGTGAAACCCATAAAGAAATTAAGCTTCTTGCAAAGAGACATATAGAATCTACAGAACTAGTGCAAATTAAACACGTAAAGGATGCAAGATATATGGTAGTGAGGTAGCTATGAATGACTTACTGGAGCACCTGGCAAGCGTCTGCAGAGGAAGCGTGACGCCACACGTGACCGGAAGGGACATCATGCGCATGAAGTCAATTGGCGCCGGCATAAGCTTGTTGATGTCGCCGTTCATGCCGTGGCAGAGGCAGATGGGCGCGTTGTCGATGAGCGCCTTGAAGCCGTCGCAGCATGTGCTTGGAGGCGCTGCTACACTGGTGTTGGTGAGGTAGTCCATGCACGGCATCAACCCCATCAACGACGATAGGCACTCCGTCGGTTGCGATGACGGCGGTGGGGGTGTGCTAGCCGGCGAGCTCGGGGAGCCGGGGAGAGGCGACGGTGGGCTAGCAGGTGAGCTCGGTGGGGAACCAGGGAGAGACGATGGTGGGCTAGACGGCGAGCTAGGGGAGCCAGGGATAGGCGACGGTGGGCTGGCCGGCGCGCTCGCGGACGCAGGGAGAAGCGGCGGTGCGCTACCTGGAGAGCTTGAGGACCCGGAGTGAGGTGGCTTTCCCGGGAAGCCAGGTATTGGCGGCAGCGGTGGACAGCCGGGCAACGGTGGCAATGGCGGGAAGCTAGGTAGTGGCGGCAGCGGCGGAAAGCTCGGCAATGGCAGTAGCGGTGGGAAGCCAGGCAACGGAGGGAATTGTTGAAAGCCCGGGATAGCCGGGAAGCCGGGCCATGTTGATGGCTGTGCATGTGCTACATCGCCGTTGGCGGAGGGGTACCCGAGAAGAATTTCCGATGCTTCTTGATGATCTTCGGTGGCTGCGGGCTTGACCACCTGAACCCTGATGGCTTCCAATGGCTGCAGCGTACCGGCGACGAGGGCGAAAGCGATGAAAACGGCGAGGATGCACTTGGATGGTGCCATCTTTTGCATGCGGTGCGGAGGCTTTTGTCTTGCTTTTGCGTTGTGGACGACTTGCGGGTGTGGCGATGGATCGATTTATATAGACAGGTGATGATGTGATAATTAACATGGGACTCTTGTCTTGTTTTCACGTGGATTAATTAGCTTCTTCTTCCTTCTTCCAGGTCGTCGTATCGATCTACATTATCTAGTTACTCGTTCATCGCATACGCGGGCAGATTGGGTTCTTTGCAGTAAGGTTGTTTTGGACACAGGAGTCCGTGGGGTTGGGAGCCATTTGCCTGTAGTGTAGCCCTTTAACCTCTGTGTTGTTTAATTTCTCCCAGACTTTGCCATTGGTACGGCGAATTCAGTTCAGACATGACTGAGAGTCTGGAATGAATTAATACTTCGGTACGTTTGAGATTCAGGGACTCTAACTGATGCTGATCAAGTCTCGAGTCCGCTTAGTCAATCATGCGCGTTTACTATGAGGACTCGTGAGAGTCCCAATTAAGTGGCCAACTAGTGCCAGGGCCTGATAGGATTGACCGAAAATCGGAACTTGAATTTTTAGGATTTTAAAATTTTTTTTAAAAAAAGATCTGATTCAAGCAAATCCGATTTTTTAAGGATGATTTTTGACAGGTTTGAATTTTTACCCGTGGATCTGATAAACCCGATAATCCCGATTTTCGGTTGATTATGGGCGGTTATCAAAACTATCCCGATTTTCCGTTGATTATGGGTCGTAATCAAAACTATGACTAGCTCATGCATTGGACCGACTTGGAACGTATGTCCCGTACGTATGCAATACAACAGTTGCGAAGGGAAGGGGCTGGGCTGGTGCAGTCGGCGCAGTGACTGCTGCTGTGCGAGGCCCGCAGCGGCCTCCGTCGCGTGCGCGACCGCGACAAACGCATGCTACCATGACCTCGCCGCTGCCCCCCGACCGCCGGCGGCGCTCAGCAAGACGAGCGTTTATAAGGCTCTCGCTACTTGACGCTGTCAGTCAACAGCGCAAGAAACTGTGAACCTTTGATCGACACCGATGGTCGGTCGTGCAGAGCGGCCATGCGGATGAGGCAACGAATGTACCTGTCGGCCGGGCTGGCCGGCATCATGACACCAGCCAGCCGGAGCATCCAGGTGGCGTAGTGCACGCTTGGCCGCGGCAGCTATCTACTCCACTCCGGCGGCGGCCGGTGTCCTCGCCAGAGCACGGCCAATGAACCTAAATTGGGCTATCGCATGCGTGCTCCTGTATAACTGAACGATTTGCTTGCTTATGTACTGTCGTGACAAATTAATGGCGCACGAGGGGACGGACGAGCCACCCAGACGGAAAGAGCTTCTGGTCACAGGCTCGGACGAAGATGAATTAATGTAATAATGACAAAACACGTTCAAGTTGATGGACATTTGATTTTTCCAGTTTCCTTCTATACTAATAATGGATCTAGTTTTAAAAAAAAAATCGACTTAAGTAGTATAGTCACTTGATTTAATATGAAAAATACGTACCTAATCATAAGCTTTATCCTTCTCTGATTAAAATGTTTATGAATGTTGCTGTCCTACCTCTTGGGCACCATGACATCTATTATGATACGAGTGGATATATAGACCTATCAGGAATTCAGGATAGCATGGGATGATGGATCTAAAAGAAGGAAGGAATTAGATGGCCTTGTCAAATGCGAGTCTTTCTTCAGCTTAATCACCGTAGTCATGTAATTTTCTGAGAGTAGTCTCGTAATTGAAAAAACTAAGGTATCAATGAATTGTTGGCGATGATCTTAGCAGAGCATCGGAGAGAATTTCGGGAGAGTAGATGAAAAAACTTTATTTCCAATTCTGACCCCTTCGGTCAAGCTACAACACGTAGCGTGACAAATCTTAGCAGAGCATCAGAGAGAATTTCGGGAGAGTAGATGAAAAAACTTTATTTCCAATTTTGACCCCTTCGGTCAAGCTACAACACGTGGTGTGATAAAAACACTCTGTCACGTCATGCACCACGGCGTGCTCAAAGCTGCTACGATAGCTCTCTGAGCCAAAACGTGTTCGTTTTTTGTTTAAATCCTACCACGCCAAGGGTGGCTGTCACTCGTTTGCCACGGCAAGGTCCGTGACGTGACAACGTACTTTTAGTGTGGCCAAAAAGACCAGAATTAGAAATAAAGCTAGGAATAGTCTATCTCTAAAATATTTTTAAAAAAATAAATTAAATAATAATAAAAGTTCCACCGGTCACATATGACATGGCCGATAAACATGAGTACACGACGACACGTGTATTGACGACCTCAAACATAGTGCAATGATTTGTACCTCGTATACAAATGAATGACATTCTAAACTAAGGTATATTTATAACTTGTCCCCAGATAACAATCTACCGTATAAACTAAGGATAATGATACCGCGCATACGTCCAACAGAAGAGAAAAACATCGGGTGCTGCCTTTACGTCACCTAACTCCGCGTGTGTTGCTCTTTGAATGTCTATTCATCTAGCTCCTTCTTGCTTTCCTCCCCCAAATATTTCTATTCCTCCACACCGCTGCTCCCCTCTTCCCTACGATGCTGGCCGATGCCAAACCCCATGTGCCTCTAGCCTCGTGCGCCCTTCCTGCTTGCCTATCTCACATAGCTCCAGTCTTAGGGCAACTCCGGAATCATGCCCACTGGTGGTCATATCTACTTGCAGACGTAAGACTAACGTCCTAAAATTTGGGATTTCAAAAATCTTTTGTGTAGATTAGATTTCTGAAAAATTTCACCAATTTTTCTTGAATTAATGAAGTTTAAATGGGAATTTATAAATTATAGCTATTTAATTTGACTAATGTAAATATCAATTAAATAAAAATAGGGTTAGTTGTGTTCCTTGTGTTCCAAGGAATTTTCTTTAATTTTCCTAGATTTTTTTGAGTTTATTTGGTATTTATTTGAGCTCATTTGAATTTCATCCTTTTTTAAAATTAGTAAATCAATTTCTATTTCTAAAATACTTGTGGGCCGAATTGCCTCGACCCATTACTCTTTTATCTCTCCAGCCCATCTCCATCGCCCCGGTCCATTCCTGCCAACCTTCCCCGTTCCGCACCTCCTTACCCGCCTTAGCCCAAACCCACTCGCCAGCCGCCCTAGTGCGCCAGTCCCGCTTGCCAAAGCCACTGCGCGTGTGCTGCTTGGACACCCCCGCTCGTGTGCGCGCCTCGGACATTACCGCCGCAGCCATCTTGGTGATCTCCTCATGCACACATCCTAATGCTATAAAGTTGTCGCCCCGTGCACCTCCTTTTCGCCTCCTCCCATCGCCTTCAACGCCCTAGCTGTCGCCACCCAAAAAGCTGTCTAGCGTTGCCGCTCCGGTCTTCTTCTTCGCAACCGGTCGCCGCCAATGGGCCCACTTATCATTCTCTTTATCCTTTTTTAGGAATTCTTTTAATTATGAAAATCCCTTTATCCAGTCGGTCCCACATGTCTTACACTCAGTTTTTTTTCTCAATATTTTTGAAATAAAATATTTCGGGACTATTCTCTGGACCCCACCTATCAATTTCTCTCTCCTTTTACTTTTTTAGCATTTTCTTTCTGATCAAACTTCCAAGAGCTCGTTCTTCCTCATACGAACTCTAATTGAACTCATTCAAGTTTATAAAATTATCTAAAATCAAGCCCTACCTTTCATTACCATTAAATTTCAATCTCAAGTTTTGACGATGATCTAATAATCCTTATTTTATCTATTATCTATAATTCTTATTATGGGTAAATATGATGTCACATAGTCTCCAGAAGTACCCCTTATTTTTATAAGGGACAGGCCTACCAAGTGATTGTAAGATCTTCTACAATCACCCCTCATAGTCGTAAGTCTTACTACGACTACTACCTGGTCGTAAGTCTTTCTACGACCATTACATGGTCGTAAGTCTTTTTACGATCACTACATAGTTGTAAGACCTTTTACGACTACTACCTGGTCGTAAGTTCTCCTACGACCAGGCAAACCACGACCACCTTATAATCAAACCTACAGGCAAGTGGGTCCAATTGATTAAGGAATCGAGCAGTGCGCACGCACTACTATTCCGCGTAGTAATAGTGCTTAAATACCCCATTATCTTTGAATGATAATTGCGGACGGCGTGGAGAAGCCAATGCGCGGTAATTATCGCCATCATCGCCCATTCTCGGCTCAATTAAGGCGCCTCTTCCGAGGACAAAACGGCTACTCCTTCACGACTATATAAGGGCATCGGGAGACAGAAAAAGAGGCGAGTCAAGTGGAAATACAAATTCTATTTTACGTAATAGTCCGAGCTTCTTACTTGATCATCAAGAATACCACACCACACAGATTAGGGTTATTATTCTCTCCTGGAGAAGGCCCGAACTGTCTAAACATCCGTGTCAACCACTTTGCGTGATTTCATCTCTAGGAGACCCCGAATCAAATAATCTTTACGTAAGATCGGTTCTAATACACCGGCGGCTGGCGCCGACCGTGGGGATCTTCCGTAATCTCTTGTCAACATACTCTCTTTTTCCAATCTCATGCAATCATGGCGGAGAATGGAACGAGGAGAACTGGTTTGACTTGGCGACACGCAGACGTCGACATGGATGCGGTTTCGACTACGAGCCGAGTGATGCATCCGCCGATGGTGATGTTGCCTCCGAGATTATTCTCCAGAAACCATCCCATTAATGGAGTTGAGGAGGATCCTTATCCCCACAACGATACGTCCAACGAGGAGCCAATTCCCTCAAAGGACAAGGGTCAATCCGACCGAACCGCACCGGAGGACTCACAACACGACGAGTTTTTCCTCCAAGTGTTCAAGTCCCTTAAGGCGGTCCGACTTGGTGAGTCAAGTTCGGGAGCCACCATTCCAGACTCCACCAAGATCTAGTGATCCTCTCTCGGGGTAACTCCGGAGAGGTGGGATCAAGCATGCTTTCTGCAAATTCGGCCGTCTCCTGCGGATCTCATTTGCGAACGGAGATATTATAACCGGAGTTCCCCTACGGAGGATTACTCCAAGTCGCCAGATGGTGTCTCTCGAGCATTCCTCAAGCGGGGAGGCCTCGAGCGCAAGTGAGAATCATCAACGGGAGGTCTTCGTCCTTCCCTCAAATCAGGGTCAGCCTCATGGAGGCCGAGATAAGAACACTCCCCGAAGATCACACACTGCGCCCCCTCGTGGTAATGGCAAGGGCACCACCGGTGGCAGAGAGAACCAACACTCTGATGAACGCGAGGGAAATCCTCGACATTCTCGCACTCCACTGAGAAGGCCTCAAAGAACTGATGAGGAGGATTTTGATGTCGTCCGAAGAAAGAAAATTGCAGTCCAGAAGAACCTGCCTGGGCGCATTCAACATCAGTCGGAGGAGGTACAAGAACTCCAGGACATCAACGACTTGCTCGAGAATCCTAGCCAAGAGCTTGCTCGAACGCCAGGGTACGATCTCTTTGCTGAAGAGATTACGCAAAGACTTCGAACTGTGATGACAAGACTGGAGGTACCTCATCGACAACATTCAGGTAGTCGTAGCAATGCGACTTCCTCAGCTACCAGTCAATCGAATATTTCTCGTAGGAATCGCACGCCATAAGTCAAATCGATCCCTATTCGAGAAATACATTTCGATCGGTCAAGATCAAGAAGCCCCTGAGAGGTGATCATTCACCACTTCGACAAAGAAATTCTAACGGTGGAGTACGAGGAGTATTCCCTCGTAGAATCGAGACCTACTACGAGCAATTGTCACCAGGGTATCGTCGTATACGATCACTGGTGACATTAACCCTTCTTTCCTACAAAGAAGGCGCAAGAAGTGATTCTTGGATGCCGCATTTTCGCCGACCTTGAGCGATTCATTGGCCACCTCATTTTCGGCCAGTGAACATGGAGAAATTTGATGGATCTCAAAATCCCATCGAATTTCTTCAGATCTATACAACAGCTTTCCGAGCAGCAGGAGGAGGAGAGCATGTAATGGTGAATTACCTTCCGACTGTGCTCGAAGGATCCGCTCGATCGTGGTTATTAAACCAATCACTCTAGTCGATCTACTCTTGGCAACACCTCTGCGATCTTCTACAGGCGAATTTCCAAGGCACATACAACCGCCCTGGAAAGGAAGACGACTTGCACCGGATAAAACAGAACAACAATGAGACTTTGCGTCAATTCATCAAACGCTTTAGTCAGGTTCGTAACTCAATTCCGGAAATTTCTGATTCCTCTGTGATCAGGGCTTTTAAGCAAGGAGTCCGTAGTAGAAGGATAACGGAGGACATTGCTTTGAATCCTCCCAACAACATTGCGAGCTCTTGAGATGGCCGATCGATATGCAATCGCTTCGAGGCAGTCGAGTGGAACAACACTATCGATCGAGAAACGTACACTCCTCGAGAGCCAGGTGAAGTTGGTAAGGATAAAAAAGCAAAAAAGTCCAAGAAGAAAATAAAAAGTCAAAAACCACAAACCAGTGGTTCTAAGGAGGTTTTGGCCGTGAAAGATAGAGAGCCCCAAACCACCAAGTCGTACCCTGATCAAGGCAAAGGTAAGCGCTCGATCGTAGGAGCGACAAACCAAGGTGGTGTCCTTTTCATAAAAGGAAGGACATGACCTCATCGCCGAAGTTTTCCAAAGAAAGCTCGAGCACTACTACAACCGCAAAGCACCACTCCCTACTCGAAAGGTGGGACATCGAGTGGCCAAAAGTCATTGGATGATGAGGAGATGCCGTTCAAGATCCGCAACATACCGTTGAGCACATCTACGGAGGATCATCGACATACGACTCCAAACGACAACTTAAAGTCACGGACGAGAGGTAAATTCCATACATACTCCTCTCGTCAATAAATTACGAAGTGGTGGAAGTTACCATCTCTTTTGAGAAGGATGACTGCCCAATCACTACGAGTCGATCAGGTCGATATCCGATTGTGGTCGAACCCACCATCAACAACTGTCGGGTCAATCGAGTGTTGGTTGATGGTGGCAGTTCTTTGAACATATTATTTACTAATGCCCTGGACGAGATGCAAGTACCCAGGACAAAGGTAAGGCGATGCGATACTCCTATCATGGAATCGCATCGGGTCTTCGGCCAAACCTATTGGCCAAGTTTCTCTTCCTTTAACATTTGGCTCACCAAGTAATTTCAGGACAGAGAAAGTCTCCTTTGATGTGGTCGATTTCGATACGGCATATAACGCCATACTCGGACGATCAACTTTGGCAAAATTCTTAATGGCTACTCATTATGGGTATCAATGTCTTAAGATGCCAGGTCCCAAAGGAGTGATCACCATTCAATGTGACAAAAAGATGGCGTATAGCTGCGACCGTCGATCCCTCGAGATGGTTGGTCAAATACCAACTCGAGATGAAAGTCAGCCTTCGACTAGCAAGTCGAAGCCTAAAGCTGCACTAAAGCCGAACGACCAAGTCAAAGAGGTTCCTCGGGCGTGAAGAGCCCTCGGTAGATCGCTCGACGGGAGACTTCCGACCCCAAATAGGAAGACGCCCTCATTACCTTCCTCCGAGCTAACGCAGATGTCTTTGCGTGGCAAGCATCTGACATGCCCGGAGTCCCCAGGGAGGTGATCGAGCACAGGCTAGCTTTACGGCCTGATAAAGTACCCGTAAAACAAAAATTACGGAGATTTACCCCTGATCGACGAGATGCTATTAAATCATAGTTGGATAAGTGTCACATCCCAAATTGGGTTTATGTTTCAAATGTAATAAAAATGAGGATAAATTAAAACTTTTGCTGCCTCATGTATTGTTACAGTGTTTGAAACCTCTTTCCTTTAATTGGTGGAAATTAAAACTCAAAATTTCCCCAATTAAATTCGAGTCACAAATCTCCTTGATGAAAATCTTGTGCCCAACCTTTGGAAATAATTTTCTTGGGTCTTGGGTTGATGTTTAACACCTCAGAATTATTTCATAATTTTTAGAAATTATTTGATAATTTTTGAGGCCAGTCAAACCTTGGTCAAACCCTAATTCACACCTTCTGGAATTTTTAGAGAAAAATGCAGTGCATAAAAGTCTCTGAAAATTTTATATAAGGTTCATCATCCAGTAAGCAACCTCCAGCTAAAATTTCATAATTTTTGGAGCTTGTTTGCTATCTCAATTAATTATCCTAAGTCAGCTCAGCAAATAACTCAAAATCAGCTTTTACTATTCCTTGGACTCAAGTCACACTCGGGTTCAAGCCATCGGTTCGACCGGATCAACTTAACTGCACCGGGCTCAGCCGCATCGGGCGCGTTCAATTTCGACCATTAGATCTCGATCGTGCGGTCTGCGCTCGAGGTGACGTTCGGACCGCCGATCCTCCCCTCTGCTCTGAACCGTTCATCTGAAGATCAGCGGCTCTGAAAAGAGAGAACGTTCGGACCATCCGAGCGCCTCGCGCAACGTGGACCATTGGATTCTAAATCAACAGCCCGAGATCAAGCGCGCGTTCGAATCGTTATTATCACCCCGTTCGATTTGAACCGTTCGATTTCGATCCGACGGTCGTCGTTAAATCGTCTTCCTCGCTCGCGCAGGCCACCAAGTCAGCGAGGCGGTGAAAAGTCGCGGGCGTGGCGTCGGGTCACCTCTGCTTTCGGCCAACGAATCTCAGCATTAATGAGCACTGTACCGCCGCCTCCGAAGTCTTCGTCCTCCTCGAGTGCACTTGCTCCCATCGCCCTCAGTCGACCTCAACTCGGTGCAAAGCCAATTTTCTTCCCGTTGCTTCTTTCTTGCTCTTCGGCCTATAAAACTCCTCCAGTGGCTTCCTTAGCATTCTTTGAGCGCCTTGGAGCTTCAGCAACACTTCTAGTGCACTGAGTGAGCTCCATTTCAAAAATTTGCTCTCGGCCGCCATTGTTGAAGCTTCAAGTTCTTCGGTGAAAGTGGTGTTCCTGGCCCTCTCATCCGAATCTGTTGCTTCCTCAGTTGCTTAACACCGCATGGAGTATTAACCCTCTGTCGATTTTGCTTTTGGCAGCAGAGAGCAGCTCAATTTCTGTTTTCCCCCTTTCAGCCGCAAAGGGTGATCTTCTTCCTTAGCTCTGGTAAGTGCACCATTTTCAAACTCCTTGCTCCCTCCGCTTACTCTCATCTTGGTGCGCATTAGCCCTCAATCAATTTCACATTTGGCCGCAGGAATCTTATCAATTTGGTTTTTCCCCTCTTTCGGCCGGAAATTGGTTATTGTCATCTCCAGCTCCGGTAAGTCCATATCTGTCCAATTCCTTGCTTCAGAAGGTACTCCATGCTATTGCGATCATCGTAGTAGCTTTAGATTTCACTATTTGTGCTCGAGTCGCCGGCGCATCGTCGGGCTTTGCCTCTGTTCTTTTGACGATCTTCGTTGTCGGACGAAAAACAGAGAGCTTTCGGCTAACGTTGAGTTTGAGCCGTAGGATTTTAGATCGATCGCTCGGATTCTTGTGGCGTGATCGGACGCTTGCGCTGCTTAGGCCATCGCGCGTGGCCGTCCGATTTTCGGTCAACGGTCCAGATTTGAGGAACGTTGGACCGTCCGAGCGGTTCAATCGCGTGGACCGTTGGATCCAAGATCAGCGGTTCCGCGACGTGTGAGCGTTCGGACCGCGGACATCCTTGGCATCCGGTTCGTTCATCTTTCATCCAACGGTCGATGCTTACGGTTGGCGCGTTAAGCTCTGTTCTTTGCGTGTGGGCTGTTGGATCGATGATCTTCGGCCCAGATTTTTCCACGTCGTTTATCTGAATTATATTTCTCGGGTAGAGTTATTTATCAACTGAAAAATAGTTTTATCTTTGAAAATGCATAAGTAAATCATTTTAACTCCAAAATCGGTCAAACCATTTTTGTTATTTTTCATTTCTAATGAACCTTATTCTAAAATAGGTTTCAACTATGTTTCTGCAGCCGAAAATTTAGATTTTGAAAGAAAGCATTAAACTGGTTATCTGTACAACTGAAAAATAGATTTAACTTAGAAAATTCATAACTAATTAATGAAAGCTTCAAATAAGATGAATCCAGTGGGGATGTTCATCTTATACGATGCTTGATTTATCATAAAAATTTCAGTAGCTGTATCATTCTAGAAAATTCCACTAAAATCATTGCTTAGGTGAATAGTGCTGTTTTTCATTTTCTGGCCGACTGAAAGTGTTTTGGCCATAACTTTTGCATTGAGAATCCAAATCAATTGGTTCTTGTTGCATTAGTTCATAAAAATTATGTTCTTTCTACTGCAAAAATTTGAGAGCTTTTTGCTGAGTTTTGCTGTGGCATCTTTTGATGTTTCTCGCCTTATTGGTTCTTGTTGGTTCTTTCGATAGGTTGCGACAATATTGATAATATCGAGAGTGACCCTCTGCAGCAAAACAATGAGCTTGATGAAGGCAAGATATTTGATCATAAATGTCCCATTACTTTCAAAGTCTAATATCTTGTTTACAAACTATATGTATGCATTGCTTTTGTGTCCAATTAATTTTGCCCTGTTTAGAGGTAGCTATTCCTAATGCATTGTTGCTATTAAAATGTTATCCCCTGCCACAACCATAAGTTATTAATATCATTTGGTGAATTAGAGCCGGTGATTTAATTATGCTCTTTTCTTGCCTTTGCGATGCCATGCTTAGAAATGCTTAGCTACTGGTAGAATTGGGCGGTTATCGACTTAGTCGATGACCTTGATCACACAAATCATTTTGTTTATTTTGGTTCAGCACCTTATGCTTTTGTTTTGTAAAACCGAAAATGAAACAAAATGATTTGACTTGGGCACAATGGCATGTTGGTGTGATTGTTGGGTGTGACAAGGAAAGGTGCCCAGTCCCTAAGGACCAAGTGTTACTTGTGTCACTAAGCCAAGCGCTTATGCGTGCTAACCACGCGAGAGGATATGGGACCTCTCTTGACTTAGTACTTTGGCGTGGGTTATCTCAGTCGCAGGAGGGGTTGTGTGTGTTGTGTGAAACATGATATGTGTTCTCGTGTTCTTGTGTTGGGTGTGCGGTGGTGGAGATTCCTGTAGGCTCTCCACCTCGAGGAGCATTGTAGTTGTCCAAGGCTTTACCTGCGACGGGTAGTTGACCGAGGCTTTACAATGACTCCGACACAACGTATGGGTTTCTATCCATACGGGCGGCTCGTGAATAATTCACAATATTGGAAATGTCTCGTAGGACTTAGCCGTGCTGCGCATACCTAAGGAAGTGTGCTTAATCTAGTGGCAAAAGGCGATGCAGCGTGTGGGTACATTGGTACACCCCTGCAGGTATAAAACTATTCGAATAGCCTCGTCCTAGGTTATGGACATGCTTGGTAAGGTCGTGCAAGAACTAGACTACAACCTTTTAAAAATTAAAATTTGACATGGTTGGCATGAATGGGTAATTCATGCTATTGTTGTGGTGACTAATGGTTTAGTCACTTCGGGATTGCTTTCTTGTTGTTGCTACTTGATTATTCTGTTTTTATCAAATAAAATCAGATTGCAAAATTGCCTTTGATCTATTACATTATTGTAAATAAAACTTGCTTTATGCTTAAAAATTTGAGTCCTAACTTTGCTCCACTTAAATAAGCTTGCATGTAGTTATTGTATAGATCATTATCATTCTTATATATCTTGCAGTACATTCAAAGTACTCACCCAGCTTTTTTTCGGGTTTGCTTTTGTTCTGCAGAGGAAGAAGGTGAGCCCCAAGGGCCTCACTTTTGTGAGTTGTCTTTGTGGATTGACGACTAGCTTTGGCGGTCCTGGTCGGTTGCCTTGTGGGTTAAAGGCACACTGATTGGCTCTTTTGTTTTATAGCCATCTTATGGCACTTTTGCTTCCGCTGTTAAATTTCTTTATGTATTTGTCATTTGGCCGGTGGGCCTCTCTTTTGTAATGACTATCCCTTATTTATGTTATCTTCTGGTTGTTGTTTTGCTTCGGTTCTATGTGAATGAATGGAATTGATGCATGAGCTTTGTAAAGAGGTGTGTATACTGTATTTCTGGGAAGTATACATGTCTCGAGTCTCGGATTATCTGATTTGTGATGCTAGGACCAAGTGGATGGTTAAGCATTACAAGCCGGATAAACCGGGGTCTCACAAGGTTTGGTATCAGAGCCATACTGACCGTAGTAACCCGAGCTTGGTCGTCTTTAGGATATTTTGAAAAACTTGTTTTCAAAGTATCAAATGATTTATGAAAGCTTAGGTAATTCTCAGATTTTATTCCTTACCTATCTTAGCTTTCTCCTCTCATCTCACTCTAATTTGAGTTTTGAAAATTGTTTATCTCTTCTTCCTTCAAAGATAGTGTTATCGATTAAATGGGTTTTAGGAACCACTGAGTTTGGCAAATTGAAGTTCTTAGGGTTTTAAAGTTTCTGGACTGAAGGTTTCGGCTAGAGGCTTGGATCACGGAATCTGACAAAGACGCTTGATTTCGGATAGCGAGCTCAATGGTTTCTGATCGAACCACTGAGCTTGGAAAATTGAGGTGTGCCAGATTTTGAAGTTTCTAGAGTGGAAGACTTCGACTGGGAGCTTGGATGCAAAATCACTACAGCAGTTTCAATTTCCGGACAGCAAGCTCGATGGTTTCTAATGGGTTAGAAAATGAGAGGATAATCAACTAAAACTTGTGGGGTTAAAAAGGGTAAGATGTGATACTAGTTAGCTATGTATCTAACACTATTTTTGCTGATTGAACCTTGCTCTTTAATAGTATTAGATCTTACCTTAATCTTCTGGTTTTAGTCTTCTCAATCAATTGCTCGTTCATTCAATACGGGTTAGTTGCGTTGGGAAGTTGAGCTTTGGTTTTATGATTCCTTACTGTTTTTGGAGTCTTTTTATAAGCCTTTTTAAAGTTATATACTTGATGTTTTTGGCTCTCGGTTAGGGTGATATTCCATTCCCCTAGTCGCTAGTTTTTCGCTTTCTTTTGTCTTTGAATTTGGGGTCTAGTTTAACCAAAGTTTCTTGTAACAGATGGCGGGCGCTTTCGTAGCGGCCAAGGCGATCACCGTCCGGACGAGATCTTCCTCCTCCTCCGACCATGGCCGAGGTCCTTCTTGATTGAGCGCAACCGCAGCAGAGGGCGGAGGGTTCTTCGGGCGTCATCGCGCAACACTTCCGCCCTTACCGGTGCTTCAGGATCCGGGCAAGGGAGTGGACACCAGCCGCGTGGGGGACTTGCGGAGTTTCTTCGCACTCACCCCTCGTTCTCCGTGTCCGAGGACCGCTTGACGCAGAGCGGCCGCTTCGTGCGGTTGGCGCAAGCCGCATAGCGTAGTGCCGGAGCACGAGAAGGCGCTGCTTGCATCGCACCACCGGAGGGTGCAGCCTTGTCTTGGTGGGAGAGCTTTCTCGCCATGCAGCCTGACGGTCACACCGTCACTTGGGAGGAGTTCCGCACTGCCTTCCGTCGGAGTCACATTCCTTCGGCTGATGAGGCTGAAGAAGAAGGAGTTCTTGTCGCTCAGACAAGGGCGTCTCTCAGTTACGGAGTACCTATACGAGTTCAACCATTTGGCTCGTTATGCTCCGGAGGAGGTGGCCACTGATGAGGCCAAGCAAGAGAAGTTCAAGGATGGTTTGTCCGAGGAGCTTGGGACAAGCTATCCATCGTCGACTTCGGTTTCCGTGCCTTGGTGGACAAGGCCATCGTCGCCGAGCACTTCAGGGAGAGCGCTTGTGGATTCCCGCAAGCGTAAGTGGGAGGCCCAGAAGTCATCCAGGCCGATTATCCCGCTTGATCCGTCTCGGGTCGCGTCGTGACCCGGCACCCGAGGCCGTCAGCACCTGTTCTTCATCCTTCGCAGGCCGTGCCCGATCCGTGCACTGCGAGTCGGCAGGTGGCCCCGCAACCCGGCTCACGGGTCACTTGCCGCTGCGGCCGGAAGGGGCATTATGCGAACCAATGCCCTAAGAAGGCAGGCGACCCTCGTCCTAATGGAGGATGCGGGCCAGGAGGTGGTTCTTCTCAGGACCTGAAGATAGTCCCTACTATCCAAGGCGTGGGTAGTGGTCGCGTCAACCTCATCTCAGCAGAGGAGGCACAGAGGCACCCGGCGTCGTCTTTGGTACACTTTCGGTTAACTCTCATTACGCTCTTTGTTTTGTTTGATTCAGAGCATCTCATTCTTTTGTTTCGAGTCTTTTGCTTCTATTAGTGAGCTCCTTTTTACTCCTTTGTTGGTCCGTTGCTCATTCGCTCTCGGGTTGGTCGAGAGTGAATCTGAGTGTAGGGATGTCCCAATTGAGATCGAGGGAGTGAGATTCTTGCGAATCTTATTCTCCTCCATTCAGCAAGTCTAGATGTAATTCTTGGTATGGATTGGTTGTCTCGGCATAAGGGACAAATCGATTGCGCCAAGAAGTGTGTCTCTATCTAGTCCTTCCGGCGAGTTAAGCTTTTCGCCAAAGGCTCGCTAGGCCCGCATCTCTTCGCGCTTGAAGCGAAGCCCGCTCTAGATATTAGTGAAGTCCCCACGTTCGTGACTTCATTGATGTATTTCTGAAGATCTTCGGGGATGCCACCGATTCGAGGCCTCGAGTTTGTCATTGAGTTGGTTCCGTGACGCCCGATTTCAAAGAGGCATTATCGGATGCCACCAAGCGAGTTGGTGGAGTTGAAGAAGCAACTTGGTGAGCTGCGGGAGAAAGGCTTCATCCGCCTAGCTCATCTCCGTGGGGTTGTCCCGCAATCTTCGTAAAGAAGAAGGACAATACTTTGCGCATGTCGTTGATTACCGTCCGCTTAATGAGGTAACGGTAAAGAACAAGTATCCATTGCCCGCATTGATGATCTCTTTGATCAATTAACCGAGCTCGAGTATTCTCTAAGATTGATTTGAGAGTGGGATATCATCAAGTTCGGATCGACCGAGGATATTCCAAAGATGGCCTTCTACTCGCTACGGCTTGTATGAGTATACCGTCATGTCATTTGGCTTAACCAATGCTCCCGCTTTGTTCATGAACCTCATGAATTCGGTATTCATGGAGTATTTGGATAAGTTTGTCGTGGTCTTCATCGATGATATTCTTACCTATTCTAAGAGCGATGAGGAACATGATGAGCACCGAGGCTTGTGTTAGGCAAGCCGTGAGCATCACCGATGCAAAGTTCGACAAGTCGCGTTACGGTTGAAGGAAGTGGCCTTCTGGGTCATGTTCTTTCGGCGGGGCGTGGCCGTAGATCCTAGCAAGGTCGGCGATGTTCTTTCATGGGTTCACCTACTTGATGGCAAAGTCGGAGTTTTCTCGGTTTAGCGGATATTATCGCCGTTTGATCGAGAACTTCTCCAAGATCGCGAAGCCGATGACGGAGTTGCTCAAGAAGGACAAGAAGTTCTTGTGGTCCGATGCTTGTGAGGAAAGCTTCCAAGTACTTAAGAAGCGTTTGACCACCGCTCCCATCCTCGTTCTTCCCGATATTCATCGAAGCTTCGATATCTTTTGCGATGCTTCTCGTCGAGGACTCGGTTGTGTCCTGATGCAAGAAGGCAAGGTAGTGGCCTATGCCTCAAGGCAATTGAGACCTCATGAACTCAACTATCCTACCCATGACTTGGAATTAGCTGCTGTGATTCATGCACTTAAGATTTGGAGACATTACCTAATCGATGTCGTTGCGAAGTGTATTCGGATCACAAAAGCCTAAAGTATTTGTTCACCCAACCAGATCTGAACCTCAGGCAAAAGAGATGGTTGGAGTTGATCAAGGACTATGACATGGGTATTCACTACCATCCGGGCAAGGCTAATGTCGTTGCCGATGCGCTCAGTCGGAAGGCGCATTGCAATACCTTATTGCTCCAGGAACGCCAACCCACCCTTCTGGAGGAATTTCAGCGTCTCAACTTCGGATTGGTGGAGCATGGTTCCCTCGCTACCCTGGTTGTGCAACCAACCTTGGTGGATCGGATTAAGATCGCCCAACAATCGGATCTTTGGAGTGAACAACATTAAGGAAAATGTCAAGAACGGAACGACCAAGTGCTTCTCGAGGATGAGCATGGTGTTGTAAGGTTCGGACAACGCCTTGTGGTTCCAAAGGACATGGAATTGCGAAATTTGATTCTCCATGAAGCCCATGATTCGCCTTTGTCTATTCATCCGGGCCACAAAGATGTATCAAGATCTCCGTCGAGGATTTTGGTGGACCCGAATGAAGAGGGAGATTGCGAAGTTCGTTCTTAGAGTCGACGTGTGTCGTCGTGTCAAGGCCGAGCATCGGCGTCAGCGGGGCGCTTGACCTTTGCCAATTCGAGTGGAAGTGGGATTCGATCGGGATGGATTTTATCACGATGCGCCTCGTACCTCCAAGAGCAATGATGCCATCAGGTTGTCATTGATCGGCTAACTAAGGTGGCTCACTTCCTTCCGGTCAAGATGGATCTCCGTGTAGGTCTTTTGGCGGATCTCTACATTGCCCGCATCGTGAGCTTACATGGGGTACCTAAGACAATTGTCTCGGATCGTGGTTCTCTTTTCACCTCTCGCTTTTGGCAAAGTTTGCAGAGGCTATGGGAACCCGTCTTACCTTTAGCACAACATATCACCCCGAATCGATGGTCGACCGAAAGGGTCAACCAAGTGTTGGAAGACATGCTTCGTGCTTGTGTCCTCTCCTATGGAAAGAATTGGGAGAAATGCTTGCCATTTGCCGAAGTTTTCCTACAACAACGCCAGAGGCGGTCTTGGCATGTCACCTTCGAGGCCTTATGCGGAGAAAGTGCAGAACCCGTTGAACTGGTGCGAGACAGCGAAAGACCTTTCTTTGGCGGACTCGATCAATGAGGCGAGAGTCAAGTCCACTTATTCGTGATCGTTTGCGCCTGACTCAATCCGAGCAAAGAGCTATGCGAATCGCCGTCGTCGTGAATTAAGCTTCGAGCCCGATGACTTTGTTTACCTCAAAGTCTCTCCTTTGAAGGGCCATCAGCGTTTCGGCGTCAAGGGCAAGTTAGCTCCTCGATATGTCGGTATTTACCGTGTTATCGAGAAGAAAGGAGCCGCCTACAAGTTGGAGTTACTGCTGCACTTGAAGGGTACATGATGTTTTCCATGTGTCCCAACTAAAGAAGTGTCTCCGTGTTCCAACTGAGGAAGCTCCGTTGGAAGCTCTCGATGTCCAAGAAGATTTGACCTATCGCGAGCATCCTGTTCGCATACTCGATGAGGCTGAACGAAGAACGAGGAATAAAACCATCAGATTCCTCAAAGTTCAGTGGTCGAACCATTCTGAGGATGAGGCTACTTGGGAAAGGGAAGATCGTCTCCGTGCAGACTACCCATCTTTCTTTACCGAGTGAGCCAAATCTCGGGACGAGATTTTTGTAAGGGGGGGAGGTTTTGTCACATCCCAAATTGGGTTTATGTTTCAAATGTAATAAAAATGAGGATAAATTAAAACTTTTGCTGCCTCATGTATTGTTACAGTGTTTGAAACCTCTTTCCTTTAATTGGTGGAAATTAAAACTCAAAATTTCCCCAACTAAATTCGAGTCACAAATCTCCTTGATGAAAATCTTGTGCCCAACCTTTGGAAATAATTTTCTTGGGTCTTGGGTTGATGTTTAACACCTCAGAATTATTTCATAATTTTTAGAAATTATTTGATAATTTTTTAGGCCAGTCAAACCTTGGTCAAACCCTAATTCACACCTTCTGGAATTTTTAGAGAAAAATGCAGTACATAAAAGTCTCTGAAAATTTTATATAAGGTTCATCATCCAGTAAGCAACCTCCAGCTAAAATTTCATAATTTTTGGAGCTTGTTTGCTATCTCAATTAATTATCCTAAGTCAGCTCAGCAAATAACTCAAAATCAGCTTTTACTATTCCTTGGACTCAAGTCACACTCGGGTTCAAGCCATCGGTTCGACCAGATCAACTTAACTGCACCGGGCTCAGCCGCATCGGGCGCGTTCAATTTCGACCGTTAGATCTCGATCGTGCGGTGCTGCGCCGAGTGGCGTTCGGACCGCCGATCCTCCTCTGCTCGAACCGTTCATCGAAGATCGGCTCAAAAGAGAGAACGTTCGGACCATCCGGCGCCTCGCAACGTGGACCATTGGATTCTAAATCAACGGCCGAGATCAAGCGCGTCAATCGTTATTATCACCCGTTCGATTTGAACCGTTCGATTTCGATCCGACGGCCGTCGTTCGTCGTCTTCCTCCGCTTCAAGTCGCCACCGGTCAACAGAGGCGGTGAAAGTGCGGGCGTGGCGTCGGGTCACCTCTGCTTTCGGCCAACGAATCTCAGCATTAATGAGCACTGTACCGCCGCCTCCGAAGTCTTCGTCCTCCTCGAGTGCACTTGCTCCCATCGCCCTCAGTCGACCTCAACTCGGTGCAAAGCCAATTTTCTTCCCGTTGCTTCTTTCTTGCTCTTGACCTATAAAACTCCTCCAAAGGCTTCCTTAGCATTCTTTGGCGCCTTGGAGCTTGACAGAACACTTCTAGTGCACCGAGTGAGCTCCATTTCAAAAATTGCTCTCGTAGCCATTGTTGAAGCTTCAAGTTCTTGGTGAAAGTGGTGTTCCTGGCCCTCTCATCCGAATCTGTTGCTTCCTCAGTTGCTTAACACCGCATGGAGTATTAACCCTCTGTCGATTTTGCTTTTAGCGTGAGAGCGACTCAATTCTGTTTTCCCCTTCGGTAGCAAAGGGTGATCTTCTTCCTTAGCTCGGTAAGTGCACCATTTTCAAACTCCTTGCTCCTCCGCTTACTCTCATCTTAGTGCGCATTAGCCCTCAATCAATTTCACATTTGGCCGCAGGAATCTTATCAATTTGGTTTTTCCCTCTTTCGTAGGAAATTGGTTATTGTCTTCTCCACTCGGTAAGTCCATATCTGTCCAATTCCTTGCTTGTAAGGTACTCCATGCTATTGCGATCATCGTAGTAGCTTTAGATTTCACTATTTTTGCTCGAGTCGCGGCGCATCGTCGGGCTTTGCCTCTGTTCTTTTGGCGATCTTCGTTGTCGGACGAAAAGCGAGAGCTTTCGACTAACGTTGAGTTTGGCCGTAGGATTTTAGATCGATCGCCGGATTCTTGTGGCGTGATCGGACGCGCGCTTAGGCCATCGCGCGTGGCCGTCCGATTTTCGGTCAACGGTCGAATCTGGAGGAGCGTTCGGACCGTCCGAGCGGTTCAATCGCGTGGACCGTTGGATCCAAGATCAGCGGTTCCGCGTGCGTGTGAGCGTTCGGACCGCCGGACATCCTTGGCATCTGGTTCGTTCATCTTTCATCCAACGGTCGATGCTTAGGGTTGGCGCGTTCGCTCTGTTGCTGCGCGTGTGGGCTGTTGGATCGATGATCTTCGGCCCAGATTTGTCCACGTCGTTTATCTGAATTATATTTCTCGGGTAGAGTTATTTATCAACTGAAAAATAGTTTTATCTTTGAAAATGCATAAGTAAATCATTTTAACTCCAAAATCGGTCAAACCACTTTTGTTATTTTTCATTTCTAATGAACCTTATTCTAAAATAGGTTTCAACTATGTTTCTGCAGCTGAAAATTTAGATTTTGAAAGAAAGCATTAAACTGGTTATCTGTACAACTGAAAAATAGATTTAACTTAAAAAATTCATAACTAATTAATGAAAGCTTCAAATAAGATGAATCCAGTGGGGCTGTTCATCTTATACGATGCTTGATTTATCATAAAAATTTCAGTAGCTGTATCATTCTAGAAAATTTTACTAAAATCATTGCTTAGGTGAATAGTGCTGTTTTTCATTTTCTGGTCGACTGAAAGTGTTTTGGCCATAACTTTTGCATTGAGAATCCAAATCAATTGGTTCTTGTTGCATTAGTTCATAAAAATTATGTTCTTTCTACTGCAAAAATTTGAGAGCTTTTTTCTGAGTTTTGCTGTGGCATCTTTTGATGTTTCTCGCCTTATTGGTTCTTGTTGGTTCTTTCGATAGGTTGCGACAATATTGATAATATCGAGAGTGACCCTCTGCACAAAACAATGAGCTTCACAAGGCAAGATATTTGATCATAAATGTCCCATTACTTTCAAAGTCTAATATCTTGTTTACAAACTATATGTATGCATTGCTTTTGTGTCCAATTAATTTTGCCTGTTTAGAGGTAGCTATTCCTAATGCATTGTTGCCATTAAAATGTTATCCCCGCCACAACCATAAGTTATTAATATCATTTGGTGAATTAGAGCCGGTGATTTAATTATGCTCTTTCTTGCCTTTGCGATGCCATGCTTAGAAATGCTTAGCTACCGGTAGAATTGGGCGGTTATCGACTTAGTCGATGACCTTGATCACACAAATCATTTTGTTTATTTTGGTTCAGCACCTTATGCTTTTGTTTGTAAAACCGAAAATGAAACAAAATGATTTGACTTGGGCACAATGGCATGTTGGTGTGATTGTTGGGTGTGACAAGGAAAGGTGCCCGTGTCCCTAAGGACCGAAGTGTTACTTGTGTCACTAAGCCAGCGCTTATGTGTGCTAACCACTTGAGAGGATATGGGACCTCTCTTGACTTAGTACTTTAGGCGTGGGTTATCTCAGAGTCGCGGGAGGGGGGTGTGTGTTGTGTGAAACATGATATGTGTTCTCGTGTTCTTGTGTTGGGTGTGCGGTGGTGGAGATTAGGGTAGGCTCTCCACCTCGAGGAGCATTGTAGTTGTCAAGGCTTTACTGCGACGGGTAGTTGACCGAGGCTTTACAATGACTCAGACACAGCGTATGGGTTTCTATCCATACAGGCGGCTCGTGAATAATTCACAATATTGGAAATGTCTCGTAGGACTTAGCCGTGCAAGGCATACCTAAGGAAGTGTGCTTAATCTAGTGGCAAAAGGCGATGCAGCGTGTGGGTACATTGGTACACCCTGCGAGGTATAAAACTATTGAATAGCCTCGTCTAGGTTATGGACATGCTTGGTAGTCGTGCAAGAACTAGACTACAACCTTTTAAAAATTAAAATTTGACATGGTTGGCATGAATGGGTAATTCATGCTATTGTTGTGGTGACTAATGGTTTAGTCACTTTCAGAACTGTTTTACTGTTGTTGCTACTTGATTATTACTGTTTTTATCAAATAAAATCAGATTACAAAATTGCCTTTGATCTATTACATTATTGCAAATAAAACTTGCTTTATGCTTAAAAATTTGAGTCCTAACCTGCTCCACTTAAATAAGCTTGCATGTAGTTATTGTATAGATCTGTTATCATTCTTATATATCTTGCGAGTACATTCAAAGTACTCACTCGAGTTTTCTTTGGTTTGCTTTTGTTTGCAGAGGAAGAAGGTGAGCCCCAAGGGCCTCACTTTTGTGAGTTGTGCTGTGGATTCGACGACTAGCTTGGCGGTCCGGTCGGTTGCCTTGTGGGTTAAAGGCACATTGATTGGCTCTTTTGTTTTATAGCCATCTTATGGCACTTTTGCTTCCGCTGTTAAATTTCTTTATGTATTTGTCATTTGGCCGGTGGGCCTCTCTTTTGTAATGACTATCCCTTATTTATGTTATCTTCTGGTTGTTGTTTTGCTTCGGTTCTATGTGAATGAATGGAATTGATGCATGAGCTTTGTAAAGAGGTGTGTATACTGCATTTCTGGGAAGTATACATGTCTCGAGTCTCGGATTATCTGATTTGTGATGCTAGGACCAAGTGGATGGTTAAGCATTACAAGCCGGATAAACCGGGGTCTCACAATAAGCTACTTAAAGCAGGCTTTATAAGAGAAGTCAACCACCCAGAGTGGTTGGCTAACCCTGTAATAGTCAAAAAGTCAAACGGCAAATGGCGTATGTGCGTGGACTTTATTGATCTTAATAAAGCTTGTCCAAAAGATGATTTCCCTTTACCTCATATCGATCAGCTGGTTGATTCTACTGCAGGTTGTGAGATATTAAGTTTTTTAGATGCATATTCGGATACCACGGATCAATATGTGTTTAAGCGATGAAGAAAAGACCGCATTCATTACTCCATTTGGTACCTTTTGCTATGTCAAAATGCCATTTGGTCTAAAGAATGCGGTGCTTCTTTTCAACGCCTAATGCAATCGACTTTTCATCTCAATTAGGCCGAATTTGGAAGCCTATGTTGATGATCTAGTCGTAAAAAGCATTAAGAGACTTAATCATATCAGCGACCTACAAGAAACATTCGACAACCTCGAAAGCACCGCTTAAAACTCAATCGAGAGAAGTGTGTGTTTGGAATTTCTTGAGAAAATTACTTGGATTCCTAGTATCGAGCGAGGAATCGAAGCAAATCTGAAAAATAAAGGCCATCCTCGGATCGTCCTCCAAACACAAAAAGGAAGTCGAAACTCACTTTGGGTGCATGGCGGCTTTAAGTCATTTCATCGCATACGACTAGGGAAAAAGGACTACCTTTCTTTAAACTTCTCGGGAGATATGAAGGTTTTGAGTGGTCGAGCGAGGAAAAGCGCCTTTGAGGATGTCAAGAGGTATCTTTCGAGTGCTCTGCTCGGTTTCTCCAAAGCGGAAGAGACGCTCTTAATTTACCTAGTCGCCACGCCACGAGCGACAAGCGCGATACTAGTCGTAGAGCGTGAAAACGCACAACGGCCGGTTTACTACGTTAGCGAAGTTTTACGGGCCTAAGGGCGTTACCCTCGTGTCCAAAACTTCTATATGCCCTCCTCATGTCTTGAGAAATTGTGGCATTATTTTGGCGCACAAAATAGTTGTCTTGTCTCGAGTTTCCTTTGGGAGCAATCCTCCATAATAAGGAAGCAGTGGGGCGCATGGCAAAATGGTCGGTCGAACTTGGGAGTTCGACCTCCATTTCGTGTCGACGGCCATAAAATCCCAGATCTTGGCGGACTTTGTCGCCGAATGGACAAATCTGAACTGTTCAGGATCCCGATCTGATTCCCACGACCGGTGGATGATGTACTTTGACGGGTCACTTACTTTAAGTGGCTCGAGGTCGGGTGGTCTGGTATCTCCTCTGGAGAAACCTTAAAGTATGCCATACAATTAAACTTTCGGGCCACTAATAATGTGGCGAGTACGAAGGTTTGCTAGGCGGCATACGAGTGCGAACACTCTCGATTAAATCGACTACTCGTGAGAGGAGACTCTCAACTAGTTGTGAATCAAGTCGGAAAGAGTACGGTGCTCTAGCTCGACAATGTCTCGATACTTATCGGAAGTTCGCAAGCTAGAAAAGCATTTTTAGGTTTGAGGTACAATTCATCCCTCGAAAGGATAATTTCCTCATGAGACCAACTTGCTCGGATGGCTTCTTCGATCTACGGTACCAAAAGGAGTTTTCTTGGAGCAACTCAAAAGCCGTCTACAGTCGAAGAACCGTGAGACACCTCCTATTGAGATGGCCTCATTAGACTACGAGGATACGGATGACTCCCATCTCGAGTATCTTCGCAAGGGTTCCGTGCCAAGATGATCTTGAGGCCGATCGTTTATCCCAAAAGCCAAAATGTATACTTTGGTCGAAGGAGTCCTCTACAAGCGAGGAACCCAAGGGATACTCATGCGATGCATTCCATAAAATGAAGGAATAACACTCCTTCACGATATACACATGGCATCTGTGGGACACATGCTTCCTCTGAGAACATTGGTTGGTAAAGCCTTTCGACAAGGTTTTCTTGGCCTCTGACCTGCATGCGATGCTAAGGAGGTGGTTAAAAAGTGTGTCGATGCCAATTCCATGGTAGGCAAATACACCAACCGGCTCAAGCATTACGGACAATACCTCTTTCTTGGCCTTTTGCGACACAGGGTCTCGATATCCTAGGACCGTTTCCCAAAGCTCCGGGAGGTTTGAATTCCTTTTGTGGCTATTGACACGTTCACAAAATGGATTGAAGCTGAACTCATGAATCGATAACATCGGAGCGACAAAAGGTTCATGATGAGATCGTAATTAGTCGATTTAGAGTTAAGTCGGATAATTACGGACAATGGTAAACAATTCGCAAGTGCAAAATTTGAGAATTTTGCGGCGAGTTAGTACCAAATTATGCTATGCTTCATTGCACATCCCCAAAGCAGGCGGCTCGAGCGTGCAAGCGGCCAAATAATGCGAGGAATTAAAACCGAGTCTTGACCCGACTTGTTAAGCGCTCGGGGCTTGGGTACAAGAATTACCCTCCGTGTTATGGGCGGTTAAATGCGACCACGATCGAGCAACGGGAGAAACACCATTTTTCTAGTGTTGGGCGAAGCCATGCTTCCTCGGAGCTAAAATGCGGTCGACACGAGTTGAAACTTTCAACAACTCGGACCGGGAACAACTTCGAGCGAGATGACATTAACCTACTCGAAGAGGAGAAACCTAGCCTTAATCCGTTCGGCGGTCTACCAACAAGCCTGCGCAGATACTATGATCGTAGGTCCAACCTCGCGACCTTCTTGTAGGTGACTTAGTATTGAGGCTCGCCAATCCAAGTCTAATCGAATAAACTTTCCCCAAATGGGAAGGTCCTTACGATGGTCGAAGTAACTTGGCGGGGTCGATGCACGACTAGCGATGGAAGATGGGCGAGTTCTCTCAAACTCTTGGAACATCGACCGATTCGCAAATTCTATGTGTGACCAATTTCTCGAGCAATAGAAGTCGAGTTCTTTCTACTTCTCTTGCCTTATTTTTTGAGTAGTGCTTTTTAATCTTTCGACTATAATCCAAAAAACACCCGACTTTCTTTACTGGTCGGCGAGTAACGTCATCTAGTCGAAACTTCTCCTCTCTGCATGTGGTTACGCCCACTAGAAGGAATTTCCTAACATCGACTCGTTACTCATTTTCTTTGCCAATACAAAGAGCTCGGGTTTTATCCGATCGAAATGTTCTCAAAGCCAACTCTCTCAATCTTAGTTTATTTTTTCAAGATTTCCAAAAATATTCTAAGTAAAGTGCATTTGATATATTTATTCGACCACCTTTGATGTACTCGTTTCGTTTTGGTGGTCAAGGAAGAGACACACCTAGTCGAAGTTTTCCTCTCTGCATGTGGTCACCGCCACTAGAAGGAACTTCCTAGCTTTTTCGCCTCCTACTTTTTGCTCTTTGGAAAAGACTTATCGAATCCATCGAGAAAAGGGCGAGCAATTATTAAAGTCCTCTAGGCGTTTGCTTAACTCAAGTTCTTTGTTCTTGGTTTGATTAAACTGGTGGAGATGGTAACATCACCTAGTGAAGCCTTTCCTCTCTGCATGTGGTCCTGCCCACTAGAAGGAACTTCCTAGTGTCGAGTCGTTTCTACTCTTTCGATCAAGTGCTTGACAACCATAACAAAAACTATAAGTTAAACAAACCTCTCTTTGTTTTCAGAAACCTCATTTCAAACACTATTTACTTAGATTGTCTAAACAATCTAAGCAAATAGTCGGGGGCTAGGATAAAGTTATTAATTTGACTTCAATTCTTAGTCTTTCGTTCGTTCATTATCTTTTGAGTTACTAACTACTCGACAAGATGATTTTCAGGAAACAAGATGGCCTAGGATAAAGTTATCAATTTGACTTCAATTCTTAGTCTTTCATTCGTTTATTATCTTATGAGTTACTAACTACTCGACAAGATAATTTTCAGGAAATGAGATGGATCATATATCACTCATAAACAGATATTGTCTGCCTTACAAGGTAGTTACAATATTACTCAAGGGGAGAGCCTAGTTGCATTTCCTCCGCCACCTTTTGCCAACCGATTGCATTTCCTCAATCGACGATTTGCCTTTGATTGAACAATCGAACTTCGGCTTCAATTGGTTGCACATTAAGGCGGGGATCTTGAGCTTTAAGTTTCGCCAAAGCGTAACTTACTCGGCTTCATTGCCTCCTTATTGATTGACAGATTAGCCTTGAGTGGTCACCATTTCTTGTAATTTTCCGACTTGTTCCCCAATGGTACTTGTGTGAGCGGCTATAGTATCTTCTCGAGGAGTTTTCCCTCGAATGTAGCTCACTAAGCACATTGTTCAGAGAGTGATGTTGCCTTGCAGACTAGTCTTCATCGACTCCATCTCTGTTGGGTACAAGTCGAAGCCTCATGAGTTTCTTGTTTTCGACCACTTGTTACGAAAAGAATAAAATCGGTCAAGCGAAAATAAACTTACGGAGGAAGATAACACAAAGATAATTATAGGTAAAAGCATTTCTTACCTACTAATTGAGAATCCAGTTCTTAACCTCTTCTCGATGGGAAGCAATGGTTTGTGTGCTTTTCTCCCATGCTCGATGTCCTCTGCATTCATCTTAGCGATGCGGATGGACTCATTGTAGATTAAGGTTTTCTCTTGGATTTGACCTCGAGGCTTCTCAATTGGACAACAATTTACGAACAAGAAATTGGCATTAGAAAAGGAAAATACTCAAAAGGATAACGGTAAAGAATTACTTACATTGGTTGAGTTCTAAGACCCTCGAGTTCTTGATCCTTATTCGTGGTAATCTGGAAAACTCTGAATGACCAAAGTTTTTCTTGAACTTGATGCGGAGCTTCGCATCTCTTTTCTTTATCGGAGAAGAAATGAGAGTCGGGTAAAGGTTAAAGATCAAAAGCGTCTTAAGTTCGGCACTTCTTGTTTATTTTTTCTGCAATCTTTTAGATCGCAGAGCAGTCTCTCGAAGTCTATCAGAGAGGACTAATACTTCGTTCCTTAGCCTCCTCGACTCTTCTTTTTCATAGTCGAGTGAGTCAGCTAAGGTATTCGTATCACTTTTTAACCTACAAAGAATGAAGCGAAGATAAACATCAGACGAATGGTTGTAAGTACTTCTACAACCACCGACCTAGTCGTAAGTTTTCTCGACTACGATATGGTTGTAAGTCTTTCTCGACCACTACAGGTCGTAAGTAGTCGTAAGCTTTTTACGACTAGTACTTTGTCATGAGTTCCTTACATGACTATTCTCGTAAAACATTATCACGAGTATTTAAGTCGAAAACAATTATGAATGATAAGTGACTTACCATCTCTCGCCTCTGCGCAGTAGTTCTTTCTCTGTCTTAGCTCTAGAAGTTGTCGATGGTACTCACCGACAACAAAGACAATTTGCTCGAGCTTTACGCAAAAGAAAGCAAAGTGAGAAGAGAAGGAAAGTCACATATATAAGTATTTTGAAGATACTTACATTCATAGTCGTCCTAGCAAACATCGAATATACAAGGTCAGGGTTACTGCGACTTATCTATCCTCGCGACTTTGTCCCACCACACCTTCTCGGCGCGTTATCAAAAGTATTCTCCGTATTGGGAATATCTTTGGGATGGGGACTCGGTCACGAGATCTGTGCGAAGACCCTCGACGGAGGCAGCCCAAAGAAGTCACCACGAAGTTGAAATTTTCTCATACGGTTACGTAACTTCTCTTTGGTAGGGAAGGCGCCTCCTACAATTTCCTTCGAGTATGCACAAGTGGTCACCGCCTTGACCAGAGGCTTCCACGGTGCCTGTTGTTTCTACAACCTCGTGATCGTGGCGGCCACCTCAACATGAATGACCGCTACTTCAAGGGTCGTAGCTACGACTTGGCGGATGTGGAGTCACTGCAGGAGTCTCGACTTCATCGGCCACTGGGCCAAGGGTGATGCTTGACCACCTCCATTGTTACCTCCTCGATGGTGAAGGGATGGCAATGGACTTCTCGTGAAGCATTCCTGGGTGAAGAAGTCGGTGAAATAAAGAAAAGCAAATCGAGGTTGTGAAAAGAAAAAGGTAAATGTCGTTCTTACACTTTAGTAAATTTCACATACCTCGCACTCGGTCTTAACCAGAATTTTGGGGCAATCCTCCCAGCGGAGGACCTCTTCTTCTCCACGACCACGTGCAGTCGAGGTTCAACAATCGGCTCGGCTACGACCACGTGCAGTCGTAGAGTTTGAGCAGAAACGAGCTCGGTTTCTGATTTTCTGGATGGCGAGATCGGTCTCGACCATTCCAAGAGCAACGCCCTCGATTGCGAGTTGCGCTGATGCAAGATCATCCTTCATAAAAGACACAAAATCTTTCCAATTCTCCTTTTCCGGTTGCCTAACAAAACTAGGAGTGGCGTAAGCTGCGAAAAATTCTTTGTCATAACGAAGGGTACCTTAGCCTTGCGAGATTTGCGCTTAAGAGATTGGTGCCTCAACCTCCTCGGCCCGATGGTCTGCGGCCTCGGCTCAGATCTGACTACGGTGCCGCAGTCTTGTAGAGTGCAGTCGAAAGACGAGCTTGAGCTTGCTCCCCCTTGTCGGCATTTTACAAGTCGGCGTCTCTTAGAGGGAGGAGCCGAGTTTTGTCTTCGACAACCCGGCGCCAATAGTCATCGATCACGACTTCTTCGTCGTCTGGCGATTTTCCATGCCTACTTTCGTACAAACAAAGCAGAAAAGAAGAATCACTAATTAGTCGTAAGTTTTTCTCGACTAGTGCCAAGTCGTAAGTTTTTCTCGACTCTTTCTTGATCGTAAGATATTCTCGATCACCATTAGTCATAAGTATCTTCTCGACTATAAAGTCCTAAAGAAAGAATCAAATTTTGATTACCTTTAGGCGCTCTATCCTTTCATCTGCGGACAAAGCCGCAATGACTTGAGAACCGCCCTCGGGTGGCGGAGACTTCGCGGATGAGTCGACTCTAGAGTCAACCTCGACTTGTGAAGATGCGTAAAGCAGATAAGAATATTAGACAAGGTTGAGAAAGACCAAACCGAGAGCTAAGTCGACAAATTACTTACCCTCCTCGTAGTCTCCGGTTGGGTCTCCTCCTCCGAGTATCTCCACATCGGAGATGCTCGTTTCTTGAATGACTAATTCGGCGCGTGATGAAATCCTTCACCACATGCCATCCGGTCGACCCTTCTTCCTTCAAGTCCTTAATGGCTTGAATATAAGGGCTAATCCGTGAGATATCTTCGGTCGAATCCCATGAAGATTTCTTTTCAGCGACCTTCCCCGAAAGAAAGGTCGTCTTGGATGTGACCTTCGGTAGAACCACCTCTTTCTCGGCCCGCCACGAAGGCCGGGTGAAACTCTGAATATACTCCTTCGACTTGAGTCGTGGAGTTTGAACCACGACTTCGGCGATTCGGTTTGTCGAGCCATCCCATAATAATATTGGAACAGCTCGAGATCCGCGGAATCCCAGTGCGCCTCGCATGCAGATACGAACACACTCAACATGGTAATGGAATTGGGACCCAAGTTCACGGTTCCACCCCAAAGTGTTCGAGTACTCTTTAGAAGAAAGGGTGGGCGACAATCGAAGGCGCTCACAATACGCTTGGAAGGCGGGTTTGCCCATTTTCCCCGATGGCGATCTTTGCCCGATGGCGGAATCCACTTTACGAGCCTTCTCTGGAATCTTCCGACATCGACCAAGATCTTGATCTTAGCGCATCCATCTCGATTCTTCCCATTCGAAACTCTCTTGGCCATTTAAACTCGAAGCAAGAAGTTTTTGATTGGGTTGGCGTGAGAAGATGAAACCTAGTCGAGGACGGAGAAAGCAAGAGCTCGAAGAACAGCGGAGTGATTTGAGAAAAGGTAAAACCCAAGTCTACCTCTTGGTAAGTTTTTATAACAAGACGATCTCCGCCGCCGGAACCGTCTCGGCTATAGGTCTATGGTAGTTGGTTGTACCGCCGGGACCGCTTCATCGGACAAGTCTGTGAGAGCGGTTGCAATTCCCTAGATGGTCCGCTCGAGAAAAATTAGGTGCGTATTGTCACCCCAAGCAAAATTACTTTCTTGACCAAAGTCTTTACGGTGAAGGAAGTATCAATCGGAAGGTTTTTCTCCGATTCCCTACTACGACCATCGGGCGTTCGTAGGGGTTTTACGACTTTTAATAGTCGTAAGCAATCTTCACGATTGCAATCGCTTCGAACTGTTTTATCAACGATCTCGGAATTCGTTTGCAATTCCCAGACGGTCTGTTCGGAAAGTTAGGTTAGTTTTGTCCCTCCAAGCAAAATCACTTTCTTGACCAAGTCTTTACGGCGAAGGAAGTATCGATCGGAAGGGTTTTTCTCCGATCGCCTTACTACGACCACTACACAATTGTAGGGGTTTTACGACTTTACGATAGTCGTAAGCAACCTTCGACCAAGCAAACTCCTGGTCAAAGTAACACACAAGTGTCGAAGAGTTTTCCTTCGACTATGGTTCTCTGACATTTTCATAGTCGCAAGTCCATTTGAATCCTTCACCAAGTAAGTTACTTTCACTTGAAGTGGGGGCTAGATGGCGAGGATCTAATAATCCTCATTTTATCTATTATCTATAATTCTTATTATGGGTAAATATGATGTCACATAGTCTCCGAAGTACCCTTATTTTTATAAGGAGAGGCCTACCAAGTGATTGTAAGATCTTCTACAATCACCCCTCATAGTCGTAAGTCTTACTCGACTACTACACAGTCGTAAGTCTTTCTCGACCATTACATGGTCGTAAGTCTTTTTACGATCACTACATAGTCGTAAGACCTTTTCGACTACTACACGGTCGTAAGTTACGCTACGACCGGGCAAACCACGACCACCTTATAATCAAACCTACGGGCAAGTGGGTCCAATTGATTAAGGAATCGAGGCAGTGCACGCACTACTATTCCGCGTAGTAATAGTACTTAAATACCCCATTATCTTTGAATGATAATTGCGGACGGCGTGGAAGCCAATGCGCGGTAATTCTCGCCATCATGCGCCCATTACTGGCTCAATTAAGGCGCCTCTTCCGCAGGACAAAACGGCTACTCCTTCACGACTATATAAGGGCATCAGGGAGACAGAAAAAGAGGGGCGAGTCAAGTGGAAATACAAGTTCTATTTTCTGTAATAGTCTGAGCTTCTTACTTGATCATCAAGAATACCACACCACACAGGATTAGGGTTATTATTCTCTCCGGAGAAGGCCTGAACCTGTCTAAACATCCCGTGTCAACCACTCTGCGTGATTTCATCTCTAGGAGACCCCCCGAATCAAATAATCTTTACGTAAGATCGGTTATAATACACCGACAAGTTTATTTTATTTGCATTTTTGAGTTGTGTTTGTTTTTGCGCTTTCTCTCTCGTTAGACGTTGATATTTCGGAATCGTCTAGATGAACTAAAGGTCAAAGAAGTAGAAGGTTGAAAATAAATGAATATAAACATTGCTATAGTAAGGCAAGTTGTACCTTTGTCCATGTTGAACCCAGTTTTCCAAAAATTAATTTGATCCAAATTATTGCATGTTATTTCAATTATTTAATTCTTTAAATGAAAGGATTAGCTATGCACCTACTTGGTTATATCCACCTTGCGCATTGTATTATACTGATCTTTTGTCACCCTAGTTTTGTTAATTATTAGTTGGTATTATGTAACATCCCAAATATGGATTTGTGTTTCAAATGTAAGAAAATACAAAGAAATTAAAAAATTTCTTGCATCTTGAAGCACTTGGTCATTTTAGTAATTCTTCTAAAAAGAATTATGGAAAATCAAATTCAAATCCTCATTTGACTCCAATCAAAAACCTCCTTGTCATACACTACTACAGAAAACCTTATCACAGACGGTTCGGAACCGTCATCACAGACGGTTTTTGAACCGTCTGAATTTTTATGTCTGTGATAACAAGCGGTTATCACGAGCGGTTTTCAACCGTGCGTGATAAGTTTATCACGACGGTTTTTTAATAGAACCGTCTGTGATACGTAAGTATCACAGACGGTTCTTGGTTTAAACCGTCTGTGATACTTATGTATCCGAGCGGTTTTTAATAGAACGAATGCTCAGTGATACTTAAGTATCACTGAGCGGTTATTGGTTTAAACCGTCGTGATACTTAAGTATCCGAGCGGTTTTAATAGACCCGTCGTGATATGCAAGCCTCCTGAGCGGTTCTTAATTAAACCGTCTGCGTGATACTTGATATCACGCAGCGGTTCTATTAAAAAACCGTCTGTGATACTTCAGTATCACAGACGGTTTAAACCAAGAACCGTCTGTGAGGCTTGCATATCACAGACGGTTCTATTAAAAAACCGTCTGTGATATGTCCTTCCACTAACTAGTTTTTGTCGTATTTTCAGCTAGCCTCAGGAATTGCTAGCCATGCCCTCTGAAAACAAACAAGCGTAAACGGCTACATCACAGTTATTGTTGACAACTCAAAGTGTTCATTTAACTCAAAATCAATTAAAAAAGAATGTTTGAAGTATTGTCGCTAGAGTTACAAATTGAATTACAACTAGTCAAAGTGAGTTACAATATTGAATCAATTACAACTAGTCGACAACGTGAAACTCTCCGTCGGGGTTAACGATTTCCGACTTGATGAAGTCAGCAGAGCAACCCTCGAACATGTGTGACCTCGTTCTTACAGTGCTTTTAACTCTAGGTTCAAGTCCCGTCGCTAGCAAGAGTAAAGTAGTAAGAATATATATTTAAATTTATAATTAGAAAATAACTATAGCGAGATTGACCTACACGGGATCGTGTGTCGTGGAATTAATCAATAGCGCATATGATGGCATCGTAGAATGCGCATAGGTGATCTTGTTTTTCTTGGCGACCTTGCAAAAATGGATATACATATATAGGTACATCGATTCGAGGCGCAATATTTACGAAGTATGATATATTATTATTGTGTTGTATCGCGTCTGGAAATCGCATCTTGTGGGTTAGTGTGGCGCTCGTTCCTTGTATAAACCTCCCTCGAAGAACATAGCCGATGAGCGCCCTACATGATTCCAAAAGTTATCCTCGTCCATTTCAAATGAAGGAAGACTACAATACAATTATGTGCGGAGGAAATGATCGTACCTTTCGAGTATTCCTTTAAGAAGGGTGAAGTCATGGTTTTTGTTGAGTAGAGAATCAAGGTGCAAAACCATGTTCCTCTTTGGCACAATAATCACAAGAATCGATGGAACCTACTCATGTATGTCGCTATAGTCATAAACCTATATATGTTCAAGCGAATTTTGTGTAGCAAGTAGTGAAGCACTTACTTACGGTTATCGGCACCATTATGTACTCCTTGCCGCTTACGAGCAAGCAATCCCATTTTATGTAATTCTCGGCGTAGGATGCGTCTTGGTTTATTGTTTGCTCACGAGATCACGTGTGGGTCGAGAAACCCACCGGTTCGTTGATTCGAAGGGCACATTTCATAATGTATCGTAAGTAAGGAATGAGTTGTGATATTTATCGCTATCACGTGAGTGTAGAAATTGATTGTACACACTTACGATGTCAACATCGCAAGTGAGCGTCGAGGCGCTTAGGTTGTATAGGTCGAATAAGTCCTCGAAGCCCACGGCGAAGTGGCCGCCTCGTGATGAAAATGCTCGCTCCGTATTTGACGCTGATTCGGTATGGCTCCCCTCCTCTTGGGTCTTGCGCATGTACCACTCATGCAAAGATTGACAAGCTAGTCCCGAGCCTGTTAGTTCTTTGTCGAGACCAGCGGATATCCAGGAGTATTGCGGGCTTGGCGGCGCTGAATCTTCTTCGATATCGATTTGCGTAATGACACGCTGCGGTCGTCTTCTCTAGAGATGACTCGGGGACCGATATGGTGACACGCTTGTCTTGTCCCTTCTGCGTCTTCGGCGGGAACCGATGAGGCGGGCTTACGAAGCGGTGGGCGGACTCATCGAGGTCCTATTGGAGAGGCGGCGGTCGTGGCGATATCAGCGTCAACTGCGGGTCGAGCGATGTCCTTCTTGGGCCATCGGATAAAAGTGTGCACGGCATCCCCTAGTGTTGTGATTTCTTCGTTCGGGAATTTCGGTAGGATGGCCATGAAATTGTCATGTACCATGTCCACCGCACCACGGCGTAACCTGCGCCCACCGGGCACCGTCTTTGCCTTGCCTCTTCCCGGTATGGATATACCATACCCTTGACCTCAATAGCAATCGACCCAACCATCCTCACTTGGAGCTTGCGGGCGTCGGCTCCTACAAAACCGTACACAATTAGCTAAGGCGTCCTATATGTCTATATTTGGAGCATTCGAGATGTACATTACCTCGATGTCGTCGATCGGTAATTGCGTCGTCATGTCGAGAATTATGTGTGGGCGACGCTACTCCGATGTTGAGGAGGACTTGCTCCCAAATTAACGGCGGCTTGCGCCTCATGAGTTCATTTACTTGGTTACGTAAACTTGTTATTTGTCCTTGAAATTTTCAATAATGACATGTTCGGTACCGAGCGTCGTCTTGGTCCTTGGATCTCTTCCTACTCCTATATGTGGCGGAGTCGTGGGAATCCATCCCTCCAAGGTACGTAAACCCCAACGCCTCGCGTGCGACCAGGTGCTCCTTGTTTCCCGGGGCGTAGATAGTACATCCTTCTCCTGTCCACTTCGAGGAACCTTGGGAAGATCGCGAAGTCAATGCTTCACGCAAGAGGACATCATGTTATTATAGACACCATGAAGTTATGGACTTATTAACAACTAAGTGGTTCGACATATTTACGAGCGTTGGGACACTTTGCCTCGTCTGCACAGTTTGCGAAAGAGATCTTGCCCAAGATGTGGCGATGCCCTCGCTCTTAACTGTGCTCGGCGCTTCGTCGAGATCCCAACAAGCGGTCGGGCGGTCTCGTCCTCCGCCGCCCGCCGTGGCTTTACCGCGTACCAGTGGTGCCGAGTTTGTGGGGTGAGTGTTTTGGGCTGGAGAGCTCATGCGCCGCACTTTGCTCTGAAATTGGCCGTCGTCTTCATCCGCACGAAGGCATCCCATGTATCCGCGACAAGAAAGGATGCTTCGTGAAGGCGTCAGGCCGTGTTCACAAGCTGCGTGACAAGTAGGCTCTTGAAGGTCCTCCACGCGTGGCACATCGCGAGCAGCGCGTGCCATCGCACACGTGTCTGGTCTCGCTTGTGGAAAGTGAGCGAGGCGGCTCGATCCTGGCGGTCTCTCTGTACATCCGTCGGACACTTCCGGTTGGGGTGGTTATGGGGACCCGTTCCTTACAAGTACCCGCAGCGGTCGGAATCTCGCGGTGCTTTCTTGGGACTCGGCGGGATCCCGGCGTCATCGACCTCCGTGATCGTCATGCGGCCGAGGGCAATTTGGATATTCCTCGCCTTCTCGCTGCGTACCACCTTGATCGGAGATCCAGACGCATTTGGCGGCGTCGATGACGGCGAAGACGGTGCCTCTGCCATCTCGCTTACTTGCTATCTATATAAGTTACGTACGCAATTATTACATAGTATATAATATATGGGAAATTGCACAAAAAATATAAACAAATATAATCAACGTTTGCCATCTCAGAGTAAAATAAAATAAATTGCCGTCGGTGTACCATAAGAATCATCACGGTTCCCGTGTTTACCAGTTAGTCGGCACCCTAAGTATCGAGACTACCCACACCAACCTAGGTTAACCGCATCTTGGTTTTCAAGTCACCTAGGCTAACCTGTTAGTCGACCGGGATACCCATGATACCTAGGCCAACCTAGTAAATCGGCACCGCTTACTTCCATAGGTTTTCATCATTCGGCACTATACCTCAAGTTTGGATCGAAAACTAATTAAGAAAACACAACCACGCTACCAACTAGACTGTACTGATGTTTATTAAGAAAACATAGTATAATGTTGATCAAGAACTGACAACTACAAGAGAGATTTTTCTTAATATATGCAGAAAAGTGAATGAAATGAAATACAACGATTATAAACTAAAATTCTCGGCCTCTATGACAATTCAAGCGGATGAATAACGATTGATCGCAGCCTCTATGACACAATAACTCAATTGACATGGCTACAGTATCAGATTTGTAACCAAAACCGAAATCTGGACAGATTAGAGAATGAATGCTTGTTGATTCACTAAACCATGATAAATGAACATTTCTAATGAGGTTATAGCTAGATGAGTAGTAGTTAAAGTTTAACTCATCATTAATCATTAGATAACACTCAAGAACAGATTTCAGTTTGACTGGACTTAGAGATTACATCTTGAAACTGAAACAGGACAGATTAAAGATAAAAGATTTAATGCTCCAATAGACTATCACACAATGGTATACTTGATGGAGCTACAAACTAGATAAGTACAACTACAAGTCTAACTTATCACTTAACATTTGCTAACACTAAAATCAAATTTTAGTTTGAATTGAAACTCATAGCTTTGATTTGCAAAAACCAAAAACAGAGCAGGTTCACAACAGTAAGCTTGCTGCTATGTTGGGTTATGAGAAAATGATATTTCGGATTAAGTTACAGTTAAAGGAGTATAATTTAAAGTCTAATTCCTCACCAAAACTAGCTAGCACACACAGTTGCAACAATGATGTTATCATATCCATACAACAAAGAAGCTAATGAAGCAAACAAAGTAATATTAATGCGGGAGAGTTTGCACCAAGCTCAAGAAAGGATGAAAAAGTATGCGGTTTGAAGAGACTAGAGAGACAATTTGCGATGGGGATATGGTTTACTTAAAGATGCTCATCTAAGTAATATTTAATGTATATAATTTGCGGTGTCTAAAGTTCCCGATATGTTCAACGAGGTGCTTTCGGCAAGGATGCTTTGTTTGGATTTGGCTTGACAACATACTCGTTGCTTGGACTTGAGTGGTAAGCCACCTATCTTGCACTTAGACTTGGGATATTTGGCTTGATGTTTCTATTGCGATGCAGTTTGGTCTCGACCTCTATGACAACATTTCCATCCATGTGCAAAGTACATGACAAGTATGCGTGGTTGATTGCCACTAAACCATGCACCATGCAATATTTAATGTATATAACAAAACCGATAATTTTGTACAGTTGCTAATAAAGAAAAATGATGAACTTGTCAGAACCAACACAACACTACCAAGTAGGTAAATACGAATTTGTTTTTAGTTCGAAACTTAAAAGAAGGTAGATTTAGGAGTACCACGGGTAGGGGATCGGGCCAGAGGCCGAGGGCGAGCCGGTGGAGTAGAGCGACGCGGCGGTGTGCAAGCGAGCGGAGCGAGGTTGGCGCAACCACGAGGCGCCGGAGCCGGGCCGGGAGCGAGCGACGGCCGAGGCGGCCGAGGCAGCGGAGGCGATGGCGAAGTGGGCCGGAGGCGGGCGCGAGGCGCAGGAGCAAGACCGAGGAACCGGAGGCGAGCAAGGCCGGACGAAGAAGGGCGCGTGAGAGTGAAGAGTGAGCAAAACCCTAGCGGTCCCGCCTTATAAAAATAACATCACGAGCGGTTCTTTCAGAGAACCGCTCGTGATATTAATATCGCGAGCGGTTCTACGAAAGAACCGTCGTGATATGAATACATCACGACGGTTCTAATATAGAACTGCTCGATGATGGTGCACATCACGAGCGGTTCTAAGATAGAACCGTGCGTGATAAACACACATCACGAGCGGTTCTTTAATAGAAATGCGTGATATGCACACATCACGCACGGTTCTATCTTAGAACCATGCGTGATGTGTGTATATCATGACAGTTCTATATTAGAACCGCTCAGGATTCGATTATCACTGAGCGGCTCTATTCTAGATCCGTCGTGATATCCCCAACAACATGTATGAACTGTTGGATAAGCGAGATGATGACAAGTTTGAGTTCAAAAGTTCATATCTAATTCAACTCAACATTACCATGAATATCCACATTGACATCAATATTAAAGATCACAAGTCCATAACACATTAACACATGACAATGGAATAAATAAATTAATTACAATGGAGTAATTAAATTCTTAATTAAAATACGACCCTTCATGATGATCGACGCGCATATAGCTAGCTTCCTCACCGGGTTCTTCCTCGAGCACGATGTCGTCTCCAAAGGTGGCAACTCGTCAAATTGATTGTATTCTTCCTCGTCCACTACATTCTCAACTCAGACAATCCTCCTTTTCCATGAAGAACTACGTGGCGCTTCTTATTTGCCGGGTCGGTTACATAGAAGACTTGAACAACTTGGTTGCCAAGATGCGAATGGTTCGTCTTTGTATCCGACACGTTCGAGGTCCACGGTAGTGACGCCGTGCTTGTCGACCTTCACTGTGGGAGATGGACCCAACGGCACCAAATAGGGGATCTTGAAAAGCACGTAGTCGATCTCCCATATCTCCTCTATTTGCCCATAGTACGAGCTCCTCGACCCATCGATGCTTGAATGCATCTATCACGGACACCGCTGATACGCCTTTGTGCTCTTCCTATCCCGAGTTGTCAGATAAAATGTGTACCCATTTATGTCGATCCTTGCCATGTGACAATTGTAAATCAGGCCCTCTTGCCAACCATAGCAACAGATCATCACTTGATGACCTCCGAGTGATTCGCGCTTTAACCATTCGTTGAGCCGACGGTTGTGCTCTCTGGTGATCAAACCTCCGACCGGTGCGGATTACATTGGTGTACCATGTCTTTGTGCTCGTCGATGTACGGGGACACTTGGGTCATGTGTTGCAAGACCGTGAAATGGGCTTGGCGTGCACGATCGGATCGGGGTGATTGATTTCCTTCCGATGGTCCCGATACCATCCGTCTCCCCTCATGACGAGATAGAGGCACACCAATCGAATCCACGAGCCATGTAGTCGACGCAGAACTCAATGACCTCTTCCGTTGCATAACCTTCGATGATCTTGCCTCGGTCGAGATCGATTCCGTGCGTAGGACTTGAGAATTCCCATGTACCTCTCGAGCGGGTACATATGACGAGAAACACAGGTCGCATATCTTTATCTCTTTCACAAGGTGAACAATGAGATGGACCATGATATCGAAAAATGACGGAGGGAAATACATCTCAAGATGACACGAGTCGCCACACTACCTCGGCTGAGCATCTAGTCCTTGGGGATCGATGACCTTCTCGAGCAATTGAGTTGAAGAAATAACACGACCTCAAGATTGCCACTCGGACCTTGTTCGGCAAGATACTCCTAATTGCAACAGAAGTATTTGTGTCATCGACACCACGACAATCATGCGACTTCATACCAATTAATTTCAAATCTTGCATAGAAACAAGTTTCTTAATGTTAGCGGAGTAACGGGACGGGACTTTCACACCGCAAGCTCGCACGCTTCATTTCTCTCGACCTTGGAGTGTAGCAAGTCGGGGAAGGTAATGCGTTCGTCAGATCGGTCTCTTTCGGTGCTAACTCGGTCCTTATGTTCATATCGACCAAGTCACGCCGTGCGCTAACACCATCCTTTGTTTTGCCACTAATGTTCAAAGAAGAGACCAATCAAGCTATCACATACATTCTTCTCTCGTGCATAACGTCGATGCAATGGCGAACTTCTAAGTACTCCCAATAAGGCAAGTCCCAAAATTTGACCGCTTCTTCCGGATGTTCTTCTCACGGGTTCTTAATTTACGTCCCTTCCCAAGCACAACATCGATATCCTTAACCATATCATAGACCTCTTTCCCACTAAAAGCCCTTGAAGTCGAACCGTCTTCCTTATTTCCGTCGAATTGTTTCTTCATCTTGCGGTATGGGTGACTCCTCGGAAGGAACCTACGGTGACGATATATACGCTTTGCGAGTTGTTCACCATACACTCTCCGTAGCATCTAAGCGGTGCGGATGAGCTTTGGCTCCTTTTGTATCAAGTCCGACAAAGTTACCAAGGGCGGGAAAATCATTGATGGTGCGAGAACAACATGGCGCGTAAAGTGAAGTTCTCTCGTTTATACGCATCCCATACATACCCCTTCGCTTCCACAGTGTCACAAGATCTTCCAAAGAATGGTGCTAGGTACACATCAATATCATTCCCGTGTTGCTTGGCCCTTGGATAAGTAGTGACATCAAAATGTACTTCCGCTTCATCAGAGCCAAGGAGGAAGGTTGTACATACATAGATTCACGGGCAGGTGCTATGTCGGTTGCTCATGTTACCGAAAGGATTCATTCCATCCGTACTCAACCCTAACCTTATGTTCCTCGGTTCGCACCGAACTCTTCAAGCTCCGATCGAAGTTTCTCCACCGGGCGAAATCGCAGGTGTCTTAGCTTTCCATCTCTCTTACGCTCCTCGAGTGCCAACGCAGCAATCTTGCCTCCTTTGGGTTCGCAAATAAACGCTTCAAACGTGGGATTACTGATGGATACCACAACATCTTAGCAGGAGGTCCTTGCTTCACCTTAGCGATATTTTGACGCTTGTATCGGGATGCTTTGCACACGGACAATAATGCATGTCCGCATACTCTTTACTGTAGAGGATACAATCGTTCGGACATGCATGTATTCTTTCTACTTCCATTCCCAATGGGCAAATAACATTCTTTGCTTGATAGGTGGTCTTTGGGCAACACGCTTCCCTCGGGATGTCCGCTAGGAGACCTAACAACGCCGTGAAACTCTTATCGGACCAACTATTGCTTGCCTTCAATTTCAGCGGCTCAAGCACGGTTGACAACCTTGTGTATTCGGCTTGCGGCCGAGGAACAAAGGTCTCACCGAGTCCTCCCTTAAGCCCTCGAATTTACAAAACTCTCTCTCTTGTAGTTCTCTTACGCATCGCGTAGCATCCGATCCAGTTGTCATCGTGCCCCTATCCTCATCAAAAGCATAGTCCACATCCGCAAATCGTTGACTTCCTCGGCGATGTCGTCATTATTAACTTCGTATAATCGCTCTTCACCGTGATCGGTCCAACATGTATACCCTTTTTGAAACCCTTCAATCAAGTGCGCCGATCTGCGCGCGTTGTTAAACATCTTGATTACCGCAATCAATGCACCAGACAAGACATAAAATTTATCCCCTTCTTCAATATATCACCTTTCGGTGGCTCTTCTAAAAGCAACCACGCCATTAATGTAATCTTGACTCACACGGTTCACACCGTACATCCAGTTTCGATCCATCTACACTACGCATGTAACAAATTAGTGTCAAATTGATTAGCGATTAATTTATAGCAAACGAAAATGTGCAATATAAACTCATTCTCCAACATTTGCATCTAAGGTTATTGAAAGAAAAGTCTTCACTAGTTAAGTACCACACGCGGTGGCATAGCGTAGCCATGCCTACGGCCACAACCATGATCCCTACCTCTCGACACCGATATCTATCTCAATTGAACAATCATGCAACCCAAATATAGGCATCATCTCATACAACACTTATTAACCTAAAATACCGGAACCGCAAATGCAATATTGCTTGACCCAAACCCCACCGTACTGTGAACCGGTGTGTAAATTTTATTTTTTTAAGCCAATTAATTATCCTAACTCAAATTTTAGTGATTATTAGACCTAATTCAATTTTATTAAGTTACCACTCCTAAGTCAAATTTTAGTTCATTAGTTATAAGGGAAACCATTATTCAAAACTAAGATTTGCAGGGCTAATATTATTTATTCCAACATTGACGGTGCAAGATCGATCATGTGCTCATACCAGTATTAGAGGAGGAGCCGCAGGTTGGAGGAGCTAGGGCAGGGAAGTGGCGCCTGGAGCGGTAGACACAGCGCAGTGAGGAGCTAGGGCAGGGAAGTGGCGCAGGTTGGAGGAGCTAGGGCAGGGAAGTGGCGCCTGGAGCGGTAGACACAGCCGCGATCGACGAGGATGTCTCGGCTCAATTTATATGAAGCACAGAAATCCGCAGACGGTTCTATTTCGTAATCGTGCGTGATAATCAATATCACGCAGGCGGTTACGAAATAGAACCGTCTGTGATAATGATTATCACGACGGCTTCAAATAGAACCGTCTGTGATAGGCCCGCTGCGCCAAAACAAAGCCCAGACAGACCCAACACAGACGGTTCCTTAGGAACCGTCTGTGATGGGCCGTCTGCTATAGACTCTTTTGTAGTAGTGATAGATCTTGTGCCAAACCCTGGGAAATCTTTTCCCTGAGTTCTAGGGAGGCTTGGCAACACATCTGAATTATCTCATGATTTTTAGAAATTATTTGGTAATTTTTGGAGGCAAGTCAACATTGGTCAAACCCTATTTCTCCTCTTCTGGAATTTCTGGAGAAATATTCAGGGCCTGAAAATCTCTGAAAATTTTATGAGAGGTTTCTCTATAGTCCACAAGAATCTCGCTTAAAATTTCATAATTTTTGGAGCTTGGTTTGCTACCTCAAGTAATTCCTCAAGGATCAGATGTTTAAATTCAAAACCTAACTGGTTTGCACTGTTCATTGGGTTCGGATCGGACTCGGGCTCGAGCCACTTGACTCGTTCCAGTCCACTAACTGTACCGACCCGGTCGTTCGGGCGCGAGGGTCGTGAGCCGTTGGATCGGCATCGAACGGTCCTCGACCAGCCGAACGTTGGAGTCGTTTTAATCCACCCGATCTAACTCAGCCGTTCGATTTCAATCCGACGGTCGACGAGTCGTCTCCTTCCTCCGCCAGCAAGCGTGAGCGGTCATGGCGTGAGCAGAGGAGAAAACGAGCAGCGTGCGGTCCACTCTGTGGTCACCTTTAAACGGCTAGCTCTGCGCGCATTAAATGCATGTCGCGCTCCTCCCTCAAAAGGCCATGATTCGACTGCTCCCATCGCTCTCAAGTGCTCTCATGGCAGTGTTGACCCGACCGAAAACCCGGTACGTTGCTCTGCCATTGCTCTATTTAAACTCCATTGCTTCACCCTTAGCTGCCTTTAGCACCTTCGCAACTCCAGCTAGCACCCACCAGCTTGCTTGAGCTGCAGTTCCTCGCAATCTCCTCGACCGCCATTGTTGAGTGTGGAGCTTCGGTGGAGGCGGTGCAGCGTCGGTTTTCTTCTTCAAGTCTTTGCCCCCCTGCTCCCCCTTTACTCTCTGGAACTTAACCCCCGCTCGGTTTGGTTCTCTCTTTGCTCAGTCATTGTGCCCTAGTGAGGACCTTACCGCTGCTCAGTCACTCTTTCACGGAGCCACTCAGTGGGTCTCGGTCGTTCTTCACTCGTAGTTTCGCATTACCCTATAGGAGCTTAGGTGTGTTTTCGTTGTTCTGTTGGTATTGTCCGCTCGGGTTCTCCCAGCCATACCTACTCACCCGCACTCAGTGGTCGCATCACTGCCGTTTCAGCCATACTCAGACCAAGATACGCCGGTCGGACCGTTAAACTTTTAGACCCTCATCCCTGCCTTTGGCTGGCGCCGCTGTGGTCGGAGACGCCGCCGAGCCACTGGCAAAGCGTGCGGGAGGTGCTGCCTCGTGGTCGGATTTCCGACCAGTCACCGTAGCTTAGTCGTAAGTCTTACTACGACTATGATATGGGCATAAGTCCTTCTACGATTAGTACCCAGTCGTAAATTCTACTACGACTTGTACCTAGTCGTAAGTCCTTCTACGACTAGTACCCAGTCGTAAATTCTACTACGACTTGTACCTAGTCGTAAGTCCTCCTACGACTATTACCCAGTCGTAAGTTCTTCTACGACTTGTACCTAGTCGTAAGTCCGTCTACGACTAGTACCCAGTCGTAAGTTCTTCTACGACTTGTAACTAGTCGTAATTCTTACTACGACTATGTCATGGTCGTAAGTTCTTCTACGACCACTACCTGGTCGTAAGTCCTTCTTTTGGTCGTATCTTTGGCATTAAGAATCCAAACCAGTTGGTTTTTATTGCTAAATTCTTTATAAATTATGCTCTTGCTACTGTAAAATTTTCAGAATTTTTGGAGAAAGTTTGCTGTTGAGTCTTTGTGTTTTCTTCGTTCTTATCGGTTCTTTTTCGCCTTCTTGTTATGTTGGACCGAAAAGGCGACTAGAGGGGGGGTGAATAGGAGCACGCTCACTTTTTCCCAAATAATGAATTCAACACAATTTCACTCCAATAGCTATTAGAAAGCTCTGAAGATCAATATACCACTACAGCGGAAGACTAGTATTGAATCCAATTAAATCCCCTAAGCAAAATAACAAAATCAACTAAGATTGCAAAATCACAAAGCATGGGCGGTCTGACCGCTGTTGTACTGGCGGTCGGACCGCTCCAAAATCGGTCTGACCGGTGATGACTCAGGCGGTCCGACCGTACCGACTCGAACCGATCCAAACAAGAAAATCACCCGATGACGAAGTTGCAATTAGGTCAAACTTTTAATTCTCAACACCAAATTATATGAAACTTTGCACACACCTTCTCTATGCTATTGAGGACCTATTCCAATCGAATATTATGATAATTCTTGGATAGATCCTAAGCAATTGCCAATTGATTAACAGAAGGTCTAAAACCGGGTAAGAACGAAAACTTGATCCTAATGCTTGTTCGTGAGAGATTGATGATCAAGATGATGCTAGATAGATTCACACATATCACAGCAAGCTAATTCACGTGAAAGAATCAATCACAAACTCGCGGATCAAAGAAAGCCCTAAAATCACGAAATTGAAAGCAAGAACGAAAAGAGACTTATCTCAAGCAAACCTTGCATAGATTAAGAACGTGATCGTTGCTGGATTACACCCACACCATCATGGATCAGTGGTCAATCCAAGATCACGAAATTCTCCTCAAACCATGAAAAGCCCTAGCCTCCACCTCAACTCCCCCTAAGCCAATTAGGGTTTGAAAACACAAAAGAGGTGAAAAACAGCGAGAGAGAGAGAGGTGCAGCCCCCACCTCCTCCTATTTATAGTGGAGGCTTAGAACTCTCTAGGGTTTGACTTAATTGGGCTCCCGTTAAGGCCCACTAACAAACGGGTCACACACGCACGCTTCGCAAAGCGTCGTCTTTAACTTTTGACCTAAACAGCTTCACCATGCGCCATGGATTTGCCAATAGGTCACCCTTGTCCATCTTGTGTCACGCTTGAGTCATTGACCTCACCCGGCATCGTCGATCGGTCTGGACCTCAACTCTCCAAGTCTAGTCCCGATCCTCCTCGCCGTTGACCGTCGTTGACCACCAAGCTACCTGCACAACCACAGACAAGCAAACACGAATTCGGGAACAAGTTCTTCACAACTTGACCCATGTTAGTCAAAACATGCATCATGCAAACCATATGCCACGATATCAATGACTTTGACCTAACAAAACAACATCGCCACGGTTGGTCGACGTTCAAGTCAATACCGTCCGACCGCTCCATGAGCGGTCGGACCGCCTTGGCCGGTCGGACCGCTCCTCGTGAGCGGCCGGACCGCCTTAGGACTTCAAAGAAATTCATACCACGAAATTCAAACCTTCGAAATTAAAACGAATAGAACTTCTTCTCGAGACTACAAAATCATGAGACCAAGTGCATTGGGATCCCTCACTTGCCTACAACACCTATTTTTGGCCCACTGTTTTGACAACTTTTAGGTCACAATGGTCCGATCGCCGACATGGCCGGTCCGACCGATTTGGGACCGGCGGACCGCCGATGCTAGGACCGGTCGGACCGCCCTTGTCCAGAATGCCTGTAGCTTTGTCGAAAACTCGTGAAACGACAAACCGGAAACATCATTGCCAATTGTCACATCATCCTAAGATCTGGAGCATATTCCCATGATATCCACAATCTCCCCCTTGATGAACACATTGGCAATTATCCAGAAAATGAAGTAAGAGGTTTGAAAACGAGTTTACTCGTAGTTTTCGCACAACGGCACAACTTGGTCCATAAGCAAGAAAAAGCAATGTAAATGACCAAGCTGGCATCAGAATAGTATAGGCATGTGAGACAAGGCAAAAGAAAGCATAAAAACTTTGATTTCCAGAAAAGGGTCAAAATTCTCACATGAGGTCCATATGAAATAACAATTGTTCAATTGACCTATGAATATTGTGAGGATAAAAGAATGCAATTCAAGTTCAGAATATTCAATGAGACAATAATAATGCAACTCAAGAACTCCCCCTCACTATGATCCTCAAATTTTAGAAATTTTCAGTTTCTCCCCCAACAATGAAATATCTTCTCATTAACACATCTTCTCCCCCTTTGACAATGGATTCATCAAGGAATCACGCCTTCCTCTCATCCAGAGATAACAAATATAGAATAAAGAAAGAAGCAGAAACAAAAGAAACATAAAGAGGAGTATGCATGAAATGCAATGGAGAAGCTTCATTTTTGTATTTTTCAGTTTTTGATTACAAGAAGCTTTGGAGATTACCCAAAAGAGCTAGCCAGTATTTCTAATATTGCACAAACAAAGATATCAAGCCCGACAAATATAGCAAAATCATGGTAAGACATGTATATCAAAGCTAAGCACAAAGGCTCAAAAGTAAAGCAGTAGATTTGATCAATTTAAGCAACGCTTCAAATTCAGCAAGTTCATCAACAGGGATCCTAAAGTGAAATTGGCCATGTCAAAATATCAAAGTGAGATAAAAAATCTAACAAAGACCACATTAAGAGTCAATCAGGTCCTGTATTAAATCATTTCGCTCAATCTTTTTGTAAATGCCCATTTGTCAACACTTTTCTTATATGCATTGAATATTGAAGTTGACTAATGATCTAACTTAGTGACAAGATCCTGGACTAGGAGCCATCCACAAACTCATCCTAAGCTTCGACCGAAAGTTGATTAAAGGTATATCTTAGTAAAGAAGATCCCGACTAGGAGCCATCCACAAACTCTTTCTAAGCTTCTACAGGCGACAAATCTTGAGGTTCATGTCATTTCGACAAGCAATCCCCATGAGATCGTGCTGTTCATCAAACTATCTCCAAGTTTATGTCATTTGACAAGCAGTCTCGTAAGAATAGTTTGGCACAATTTAAGCATAAGACAATCTTGATTTTCATTTTTCACATGAGCAGTTTTAGAATCTCAAGAACACACAAGCTCAAGTAATGGTCAATTTTAGATCAAAGAGCTAACAAAGCAATTCTGACAGGGCCAATGTCACAAGAGGAGCACTAATTGCGCAACTCGCTAAGACATCCACAAATTGTAATTTCTTAGTTCGAGTTGTTTTAAGGATCTAGCTCATATGGCAAAGACTTAGCTACACATGTAAAAGCATGATAATTCTAGCAAGTCAAAGAACTAGACATGACATTGAGCAAGAATTGAAATACAAAAGCTCCAAAGGGTAATAGGCAAAGCTTCATCAATTTTTAAAAAAAAAGATAAGCAGAAAATTTTATATTACAATGCATCTTTTTGGATTTTTCAAACCACTTGTTGTATTTTTCATATGAATGCAATATGATACAATGAGATGCAATTAAAAAGCCTTAAAAAACCTAAAAAGTTCAAAAAAAAGATCACTAAGTTCAGAAAAAGAACAATAAAAGATCAAAAGAACAAGGAAAGATCAGAAAAGATCAAACTCCCCCTCAAACCAACCCATAGGGATAAATTACCCCTAATTCGCTTCTCAAGGTGGAAAACCTGGTTTGATCTAAAGGCTTGGTGAGAATATCTGCCAATTGAGCTTCGGACTCTACGAAGTGCATCACAATATCTCCTTTTTCAACATGATCTTTAAGGAAGTGAAAGCGAATGTCTATGTGCTTAGTCCTAGAATGTTGCACTGGGTTTTTAGCAATATTAATAGCAGAAGTGTTATCACAGAAAAGAGGAACACTAGCAAAATTTAACCCATAATCTTTCAGTGGACGTCATCCACAAAATCAGCTCAAAGAACTAGCGGCTGACTACATACTCGCTTCAAAGGATTGAGCAACAGAAGACTGCTTCCTAGAAGACCAAGATACAAGAGAAGTGCCTAGGAAGTGACAGGTGCATGAGGTACTCTTCCTATCTAACCGACACCCTTAAAATGTAATCAAAAACCCTAATGGACAAAGTCAAGAGCAGAATACCAAATGCCATATAAGAGGGTAGAGTGTAAATACCGAATATGCGCTTAACGGCTTGGCGATGGGAAGTTCTCGAGACGCTCAAATCTTGCACAAAGGCATACCGTGAAGTGAATGTCCTGTCTCGAGGCCGTCAAATCTGAAGGGAGCCGATCATCTGCGGTACTCGCGTTGATCCACGACTTCTCCTTCCTCATCCGGATCCAAAACAATGAGGTTGCCATGGGAGTGGAGATTGGCTTGCAATCACCCATGTTGAAGCGCTTGAGTAGATCTTTAGTGTACTTTGTCCGATGGATGAAAGTTCCTTCCTTGCATTACTTGATTTGAAGTCCCAAAAGTAATTAAGCTCTCCCATCATACTCATCTCAAATTCCCTGGACATAGTGTCAGAAAAGCTGGAAACAAGAGCATTAGAAGAACCACCAAAAATAATATCATCTACGTAAATTTGAGCAAGCAGGAAGTCATTGCCACGCCTAAGAATGAATAGAGTTTTATCCACTTTACCCATCTCAAAATTATTTTTAAGCAAGAAGGTCTTAAGTCTATCATACCAGGCTCTAGGGGCTTGTTTAAGACCATACAATGCTTTAGATAGCTTGAAAACACGATTTGGATACTTGGGATCCTCAAAACCAGGGGGTTGCTTAACATACACTTCCTCCTCTATGAAACCATTTAAAAAGGCACTTTTAACATCCATCTGATATAATTTAAAACCTTTTGATGCAGCAAATGCGAGCAAAATACGAATGGCTTCTAGTCTAGCAACAGGAGCAAATGTCTCATCAAAATCTAACCCCTCAACTTGGCTGAAACCTTGAGCTACCAATCTGGCTTTGTTTCTAACCACAGAACCATCCTCACCTTGTTTATTCTTGAACACCCAACGGGTTCCTATAACATTATGACCACTAGGAGGTTCTACTAGGTTCCAAACTTTGTTTCTTTCAAAATTCTCTAACTCCTCATGCATGGCATTTACCCAGCTAGAATCAGATAAAGCATGTGATATATCGTGGGGTTCGAAAGAAGCAACAAAAGCCGAATGAGAGTAGAGATTTGGATCATTATACCGGAGCGAGTGACTCGCCATGTAGATTACCTATTATCCGATCCGGAGGATCTTTGTTTCGAATGCGGTGGAGCGCCGGTGAGATATCGCTTTCTTCGACCTCCGCAGTATCTGCGATGATGATGATGCAACAGAGCCTCAATCGAATGTGAAGTAGACGTAGCGTGTTCTTGTATCAATATGGGCGCCTCAAAGAAGAAGCAGATGAGGGAATGATATTAGCCTCGTCCTCATCTTTCTCCACAAAAATGCTCTCACACCGTGAATCATCTCAGAGTAATTGATCTAGCTCGTGGCTAGTCTCATCAAAAGTGACATTACAAGTCTCCTCAATAAGGTTAGTCTCGATATTAAAAACCGAAAACCCTCGAATGAGCGGGATAACCTGTAAATATCCCATCAAAAGTTCTTGATTCAAATTTATCTAAGTTGTCTGTCTTAAGAATAAAACATTTTGATCCAAAACTCAAAATACGAAATGAGGGTTTTCTACCAAAACGAAGCTCATAAGGAGTCTTGCCTAAAGATGGTCTCAAAAAGACACGATTTGCAATATGGCAAGTCAGAGCAATAGCTTCGCCCAAAATCTCCTCGGTGTGCTATACTCATCTAGCATCGTCCTAACCATTTCGACCAAGGTCCTATTCTTCCTTTCCACCACGCCATTTTGTTGAGGGACGTGTGGAGAGGAGAACGATGCTCAATACCGCGCAAAGACAAAAAGAAGCAAAGAAGCATTTTTGAACTCCGTGCCATTGTCATCTGCGGATCGCTCTCAAAGCACCGTGAAGTTCGAAGCCAAACGAAGAACAAGGTCATGAAAATAACCAAAAGCTTCATCTTTTGAGGCAAGAAAGAACACCCAAGAATATCTTGAAAGATCATCGACTATGACAAGAATATACCATTTTCCACCGATCGACGGACTCTAGCAGACCAACAAGATCCATATGAAGCAACCGTCACGGTCTCATCGGTCATAACCATAGTCACAGAATGGATGTGAGGCGGCAACTTGTTTGCCATGCCTACAGGCGCACATACAGCATCTTTGACAGCTTTGAGTTTGGGCAAACCTCTCATGAGATCAAGGTTGCTAACTCGCGTCAGATGATCAAAACCAATGTGCCCCAAACGTCGATGCCAAATCCAGAAATCAGAAGAAGATGTAAGCAAACATTTAAGAGATCCAGCAAGAGATTCTGAAAAATCAGCTCCAAAAATTCTACCAACTCTAGATATTCCAAACACAAGCTCACTAGTAGAATCAAGCACACGATAAGAAATTTTTCTTAAAAACAGTCTCATAGCCATCATCAAGAAGCTGAGATACAGAAAGGAGATTATACCTAAGCTTGTCCACAAGAGCGACATCCTTTAGGATGAATTTGTTGTTCACCCTAATTGATCATGTTCCTTCAATTCGCCCTTGTGTATCATCTCCAAAAGTGATGAAGTCATCACCTGTTGCCCGCGTGAAAGAAGTGAACCATCTTTAGTTTCCGGTCATGTGGCGTGAACACCCGGAGTCAACGAACCACGTGTTCTTCCCCTTTCCGCGGTGATCCTGAAAATCAAGGAACAAAAGAACGATGTGTCTCAATACTGGGGTTAGATAAACAAGATTTAGGAATCCAGTACTGAGACACACGTCTGAAAGGAGTATACAAACCAGAAGTACTATCCTTGATTTCATCTAAAATTCTGTTATGAGCAATGTTTAAGTTAACATGGGAATTAAACTGTCCAGAGGCGGTCTGACCGGCGTTGTGCTGACGGTCAGACCGGCGACCAAATCGGTCAGACCGGTGACCACCAGAGGTCAGACCGCCAGCCTGATAGACATTAGAATTAGGATATTTAGAAACATAATGATTTGCATATGAGAAAAATCCTAATCCAGGTTTATTCTTTTCAGTGTTACCATGTCTCATAAAAGCTCTAGGTTGCCTGAATGAAATTCTATCAAGATTTTTCCTATCATTTTTCAACCTACGCCAACAGAATTCAATCAAATGCCCACCTTTCTTGCAATAAGTGCAATGGTACTTAGTACCACTAGAAGAAGCACCATTTGAATTAATACAAGATTGGGCAAAACCTGCAGATTTAAAAGATGTTTTTGCAGGTTGGGTTTTGAATTCAATTAAACCTTTTTCCAAGACTTGAATGACTTTTGGGTTTGAATTGTCTTGAAAAGAATTGAATCCTAAACCTTGCTTCTTATAAGGAGTTTTAGACTTGTCAAGAATCATGTTTAATTGTTTCTTACCTTTAGAAAATTTCTCTAATGTATCATGAAGGTAAGCATTTTCTTTTCTCAAGTTAACACAAGCATCACAAGTTTTATCCATAGATTTCTCCTTATATAAAGCAATTTTAAGCTTAAGAGCGGAACAAGAAGCACAAGTAGTATTTTCAATATTGTCCTTAAGCTTAGCATATTTGACTCTAGCGACTTCTAAGATATCTTTGATTTCACGCTCTTTTCTAAACATGAAGTGCAAGGGCTAGAATCAAACACATCAAAAGCAATCAATTTACTAGATTCTAAACACTTTTCACAAGGAGCACTTTTAATTTCATTTAGTTCAGATCTAGCATTCTCAAGTTGTTGTACAGAAATATTATGAGCAGATTGTAACTTGGTAATTTCAATGCATAGCATGACAAGATAAACATTCATCAGGTTCAAGAGTCTTAGCATTTTTAAGCTCTACTTTCAGTTTGTTAATCTTTGACTCTAATTTCTTATTTTTTGTCATGACAAATTCTAGCGCTTCATCTTGACTAAGCAATTGCTCAACTATAGAATCATATTTAGCAGAAAGCTCATCATAAGAAAAAGATACCTCATTATCATCAATATCGTCGATGTCGACCATGAAGCACATGCCAGTGAAGTCCTTGGCCTTCCCTTTCTTTTTGCCTTGAGGGATCTCCTCCTCCTTGTCCTCCTCACTCCCGGAATCCACATCGCTCAAGGATTGATCCTCAAAAGCGGCAAGGACCCGGTGAGCGGCATTCACAAGTTTATTAGCCTCATACCTTGATTTGTTGAAAGGGGGCTTCTTCCAATTTGGCTTTCCTTCCTTATGATTGCTCTTACCTTTCAGCTTGGGGCAATTTGCCCGGATATGATTGAGCTCACCACATTCATAGCATGTCACCGGACCACCTCTCTTTTTGTTTCTCACATTATTGTAGGGCCGTGTGAATTTTTTAGCTAGAAGAGCTAACTCTGTCTCAGGAATACTTTCAAGCTCCTCCTCAAAAATCGCAGATAAGCAAGTAAATGAAAAATCATAAAAAAATTCAAGAGTACCATCAGAAGACCTTTTGAGAGGATCAGCTATCAATGCCATGTTGTCTTTCTTAGGATGATCAACTCTTTTAATTTCATGAGTCTTAAGTTTACTATAAAGCAATTCTAAAGTAAGACTTGAAAGATCAATATTTTCCTCTATAGCAGTAGCCTTCATCTCCCACTCCTTGGTGTTGATTGCAGCCAAGAGATGGGTGGTATTTTCAGATTGAGAATATTCAATATCAACAGCTTTCATTTGATTAATTACTTTATTAAAGCGATGAAAATGTCATCGATGCTCTCTCGGGACGATCTCGAATTTATTGTATTCACGCTTGTAAACTGCTTGGCGCACCTTTTGATTTGGAACGAACCTCATGATATGTTTCGAGAGTGTTCCAAATTTCATGCGCAGATGGTAAGATTGCAAATGCGATCATATTCTTGTCTACCAAGCGCACCATATAAAAGATTTTTAGCTTTGTTGTTGTTTGCCACAAGAATCGCTGAAGCAGGTGTTGCAATTTCAAGAATAACCAGCGGGGCTCTAACAACATCCCAAATAGCTTGTCCCTCGCTCTCAAGAAAGACTCGCATACGATTCTTCCAATAGGCATAGTCGTGCCCATCGAAGATATGCGGTTTAGTAGAAAACTTATCCATCGCCTAAAGTTCGAAGGACCGGTTAAGATCAAGAGTGAACTAACCGGCTCGATACCACTTGTTGGACCGAAAAGGCGACTAGAGGGGGGGTGAATAGGAGCACGCTCACTTTTTCCCAAATAATGAATTCAACACAATTTCACTCCAATAGCTATTAGAAAGCTATGAAGATCAATATACCAGTACAGCGGAAGACTAGTATTGAATCCAATTAAATCCCCTAAGCAAAATAACAAAATCAACTAAGATTGCAAAATCACAAAGCATGGGCGGTCTGACCGCTGTTGTACTGGCGGTCGGACCGCTCCAAAATCGGTCTGACCGGTGATGACGGGCGGTCTGACCGGCCGACTCCAGAACCGATCTGAAACAGTAAAATCAGCCCGATGACGAAGTTGCAATTAGGTCAAACTTTTAATTCTCAACACCAAATTATATGAAACTTTGCACACACCTTCTCTATGCTATTGAGGACCTATTCCAATCGAATATTATGATAATTCTTGGATAGATCCTAAGCAATTGCCAATTGATTAACAGAAGGTCTAAAACCGGGTAATAACGAAAACTTGATCCTAATGCTTGTTCGTGAGAGATTGATGATCAAGATGATGCTAGATAGATTCACACATATCACAGCAAGCTAATTCACGTGAAAGAATCAATCACAAACTCGCGGATCAAAGAAAGCCCTAAAATCACGAAATTGAAAGCAAGAACGAAAAGAGACTTATCTCAAGCAAACCTTGCATAGATTAAGAACGTGATCGTTGCTGAATTACACCCACACCATCATGGATCAGTGGTCAATCCAAGATCACGAAATTCTCCTCAAACCATGAAAAGCCCTAGTCTCCACCTCAACTCCCCCTAAGCCAATTACGGTTTGAAAACACAAAAGAGGTGAAAAGCAGCGAGAGAGAGAGGTGCAGCCCCCACCTCCTCCTATTTATAGTGGAGGCTTAGAACTCTCTAGGGTTTGACTTAATTGGGCTCCCGTTAAGGCCCACTAACAAACGGGTCACACACGCACGCTTCGCAAAGCGCCGTCTTTAACTTTTGACCTAAACCGCTTCACCATGCGCCATGGATTTACCAATAGGTCACCCTTGTCCATCCTGTGTCACGCTTGAGTCATTGACCTCACCCGGCATCGTCGATCGTTCTGGACCTCAACTCTCCAAGTTTAGTCCCGATCCTCCGCGCCGTTGACCGTCGTTGACCACCAATCTACATGCACAACCACAGACTAGCAAACACGAATTCGGGAACAAGTTCTTCGCAACTTGACCCATGTTAGTCAAAACATGCATCATGCAAACCATATGCCACGATATCAATAACTTTGACCTAACAAAACAACATCGCCACGGTTGGCCGACGCTCAAGTCAATACGGCCCGACCGCTCCATGTGAGCGGTCGGACCGCCTAACGGCCGGACCGCTCCTCGTGAGTCGGTCGGACCGCCTTAGGACTTAGCCAAATTCATACCACAAATTCAAACCTTCCGAAATTAAAATGAATAGAACTTCTTCGAGACTCCAAAAATCATGAGACCAAGTGCATTGGGATCCTCACTTGCCTACAACACCTATTTTTGGCCCAAATCGTTTTGACAACTTTTAGGTCACACCGGTCCGATCACAGAGATGGCCGGTCCGACCGATTTGGGACCTGGCGGACCGCCGTGCTAGGACCGGTCGGACCGCCTCGCCCGTAATGCTCGTAGCTTTGTCGAAAACTCGTGAAACGACAAACAGTAAACACCATTGTCAATTGTCACATCATCCTAAGATCTGGAGCATATTCCCATGATATCCACACGTTAGGATCCGAAGAGCACATTGACAACATAATTGATCCTCAGCAACATCTTGACCCACAGCAAGCAGGCAAGCAGTTTGACCATGTTAATCCTATTATTTTTCAAGTCTACTATATTGATTTCAACTTGTATGTATGCATTGCTATTTTGTTGTTAAATTAGGGTTAGTATCCTATAGTTGCATAATCTGTAGGACTTGTTTATCCTCTACTACAATGAGCTTAGGTTATTTGCTGTGGTCGGAGTTCGATGGATGGACTCTTGTCACTTAGTAGCTTTCGATCCGAAATTGCTTAGAAATGCTTAGTTTTAGAGAATCTTCAAGTATCATCGATTTTAGTCGATGATCTTGATCACACATCTAAATATTATTCCATTATGTCCAGCACTTGTTCTTTGTTATTTTGTAAAGTCAAAATCTGAAAATGGAAAATTGATTTGGACTTGGGCAAGTGGTCGGATGGTGGGTTATTGGGTTTGTGGATGTCTTGCCTAAGTCAACAAGGACCGAACATCTTGTTACACTAAACCAAGCATTTTTGCGTGCTAACCACGCGAGAGGGATATGTGACCTCTCTTGACTAAGTACTTTGGCGTGTGTTATCTCCGAGTCGTATGAGGGGGTTGTGTGTGTTGTGTGAAACATGATATGTGTTCTTGTGTTGGGTGTGCGGTGGTGGAGATTCCGGGTAGGCTCTCCACCTCGAGGAGCGTCGTAGTTGTCCAAGGCTCTACCCAGGAAGGGTAGTTGACCGAGGCTTTACGATGACTCCGACACAACGTATGGGTTTCTATCCATACGGGCGGCTCGCGGGTAATACACAATATTAGAAATGTCTCGTAGGACTTAGCCGTCTTAAGCATACCTAAGGAAGTGTGCTTAATAGCTTGGCAAAAGGCGATGCAGCGTGTGGGTACATTGGTACACCCTGCAGGATAAAACTATTCGAATAGCCTCGTCCTAGGTTATGGACACGCTTGGGGAGGTCTTCCAAGAGTTAGACTACAACCTTTTAAACTAAAACTTGACATGGTTGGCATGAATGGGTAATTCATGCTATTGTTGTGGTGACTAATGGGTTAGTCACTTTCAGGACTGTTGTTGTCTTCTATCTACTGTTATATTGTTGTCTTTTACAGTTATTTGAACATTAAAAACAGATTTGTTAACTTGCTTTTAAATGTACTACATTATTGCAAATAAAGATTGTTTTGTGCTGAAAATGAAACATACAGCCTCCACTTAAATAAGCTTGCATGTATCATATGTATAGGTCTGTTACTCTACACGTAAGTCTTGCGAGTACATTCCATGTACTCACCCGGCTTTGCTGGGCTCTTTGTTGCAGGGAAAGAAGGTGAGCCCCAACGGCCTCACTTTTGTGAAATGTGTTGTGGATTCGACGACTAGCTTGGCGGTCCGATCGGTTGCCTTGTGGGTTAGAGGCACACTGATTGGCTCTTTTGGTTTATGGCCATCTTATGGCACTTTTGCTTCCACTGTTAAATTTCTTTATGTATATGTCATTTGGCCTGTCGGCCTCTCTTTTGTAATAACTATCTTTTATTTATGTTATATTCTGGTTGTTGCTTTGCTTCGGTTCTATGTGAATGAATGGAATTGATACATGAATTTGGTAAAGAGGGGTGTATACTGCATTCTGGGAAGTATACATGTCTCGAGTCTCGGGTTATCTGATTTGTGATGCTAGGACCAATGGATGGTTAAGCATTACAAGCCCGATAAGCCGGGGTCTCACATATTATTATAGCACCAACGTGGTCTGGTTAGATACGATTAGTCTGATTAGCCATGTAACGAGTTATTATTATAAACTAGGATCTAATAATCCTCATTTTATTAATTTATCTACAATACTTATTACAGATAGTAATATCTTTACACTTCTCGTAAGTATATTCCTTATCCATAAGTGAGAAGGTCGTAAACTTTTCTACAACCATCCCCTGATCGTAATTTCCTATACGACCAGTCCCTAGTCGAAATCTTTTTTACGACTATCCCCTGGTCGTAAGTCCTCCTACGACCAGTCTATGGTCGTAAACTTTACTACGACCATCACCTGGTCGTAAGTTCTTCTACTACTAGTCTCTAGTCGATGGAGCCTACAGACGTTAGGTCTGGTCGATCAGGGAGTCTTCTACACCATGTTTAATGATATGGGGTAGTTAACTATGTTGTTATTCTCTGGAATGACTACATGATTAATCTCTCTGTCATGATGATAACCATCTAGCAATATGAGGACGTTACTACTCCAGCCATAATCTCCAGTAATCGCTTCATCAACTGAAGCGTTGAGGCGCCCTTTGGACTGGAGAAACCACCTCCCTCTTGGAGCACTATATAAAGGGTGGAATCAGCAGACGACAGGTGGGGGGAGCGCGATCAGGAGTACAGGACATAGACTTCAGTTTTTCTCTTGATTGTTATTTGTACACTCATATTCAATACAATATACACAAGGGAAGGGTTGTTATTATTGCAGTAGAAGGCCCGAACCTGTATAAAATCTCTGTGTCTTCTTTCTGCGTGGTCAATCTTAGGAGACCCCCCCGAATCAAACAATCATATGTAAGATCGGTTCTAGATCACCGACAAGTATCATTTTGAGTTGTAAATCTAAATTTGACTAAGTGATCATAGAACAACTTTGTGCAAAAGTTGTGTGCAGTATGTTGTCCCTCATTGATGGTATGTGTTGTACCTAACCAATAGGGTGGGAAAACATTTAGACTGATACAAGTAGATGAAATTGTGATATGGTGGAGCCGTGCGCGTTTGGGAAAAATATAAATGTGCAGAGGCAACCAAAGGCAAAATAAAAGAGAAAATTTAAAAACGAAGCTAACAACTTAAAGGGCAATTACAGAGGAAATCAAATTAGTGGCAACCCCTCAGCTTTCCGAATTCAAGGGGCATTTTTATGGAGGATGCAGCCGTTGAAGCGAGAGCGCCCCAGCCTCAATCAACAGCTTAATCTCATCCCTGATCTGGAAGCCCAAAGATATGATCGAACATCCGTGCCATTTCCACTGAAGATCCTTCCGTCCGTCCAAAAGCGGTTATTACGGTTAATCCCGCCGCTTTGGACAAGAGAGAAGACAATGAAGATGTGATGCGTTGGACAAAAAAATACAAATATTATTTGCCACGTCGGTATACACGATGACATGACACAACGTCAGTGAAGAAACGACCACCACCTGTGCCCCAATCTCAGGAGGCCTCAATGCCCCAGCAGCTATCAGGTGGGACTTCGGATGGAGCTCCATTAGATGAAAAAGGTAGGAGGAGGAAGCGTCGATCACATACAAGAGAGAGGGGGGAGCTCATGTATATGCATCAGCCCTCAACAATCACCATGGTAGTAGTCCGAAAGAGGAAAGGTAAAACAAAACAGCAAACAAGTAGATGAGGACGAAGGCATTCCAGACGTCTTAGTCTCAGATGGAGGACGTGCGAGTCAATTTGTTCGATGGCTTGATGGCCCGGTGGCCACCATTGGATGAAGTAGCAGTGGTGGATGGTGTGTCCGGTGTCAGGCGTCATTTCGGACGTATGCACCGTAGGATTATCGGAAGAAGAACAAGTGTACTAATGAATTGCTACAATCATCACATCAAACTCCGCCTGATGCCGAGGTGGTCTGACCATAGAAAACAAATTCGTTTTGAAAAAAATTCGGAGGGTAACGAATTGAACGAAATTTTGGTGGGTTTTCAAACTGGACGAAATTAATTAGACCGAAATTTCGATGAATTTTGACCGAAATTTATCCAAAATTAAATTTAGGATGTAATTTGTTAAAATTTAAATATTTAAATATTTCCGAATTTTTTTGAACGAATTGAAAATATTGGTGGGTGGGGGTGTGTGGGGGGGGGGGGGCGATATCACTGAAATTTTCGAAATTTCGCTGAAATTAATTTCCCTGGTCTGACCGCCTCACGTCCACCGGCGCTTCGCACCCACGCCGCACGGCCGCGGCGACGCCGTGCAACGAAGCGTAAGATGACCCTCCGAGCTCCACCGCCTTCAGGCACGCAGCCTTCGCCTCCGCAGCCCGCTCTCTCGCCCGCCTCCCCTCCTCGGCGCCGCCCATGAGACACCGCACCGCCCGCTCCAGCTCCCCCGCCTCCACGAAGTTGTTCTTCTTCCTGTCCACCTCCATCCTGACGGCCACGCCCATGGCGGCCACGAGCTCGAACGCGTTCAGGTGCTGCTCCGCATACAGCGGCCACGGCACCATCGGCACGCCAGAACACAGGGCCTCGAGCACCGAGTTCCAACCGCAGTGCGTCACGAAGCTGCCCACGGCGGGGTGGGCAAGCACCTCCCTCTGCGGCGCCCACGCCGGCCACACGAGACCTCTCCCCTTCGTCCGCTTCAAGAATCCCTCCGGGAGCAGCTCCTCCAGGCTGCTGGCGGCCGGTTGCTCCCGCAGGGCCCACAGGAAGCGGTGCTCGCTGCTCTCGAGGCCGACCGCGGCCTCCCTCACCTGCGCCGTGCTGAGGAACCCCAGGCTGCCGAAGCAGAGGAACACCACCGAGGCCCGCGGCTGCGTGTCGAGCCACCGGAGGCACTCGTGGTCGCTGGATGCACTGGCCAACTGGATCATCGGTCCGATGGGAAACACAGGCGGCGCCAGGCGTCCGGGCGTGCACCGGCCCTCGGCGATGGCCGAAACCACCTCCGGCTCGAGCTCGGTCGCGGTGTTCACGATGATGCCCGTGGCCTCTGCTAGGCGGCCACCGTGGTACACGGTGTCCGAGTAGCTCGGGCTCTTCTTTCTCATGACGGATGCCGGCATACACGACGCCGGCACCGGAGGCAAGCCGGGGACGTGCACGTGCGTCCCTTCCATCTCCCCGAACTCCGCGGGCACCTCCTCGTGGAGCGCTGGCAGCCGCAGCATAAGAGCGAGCATGGAGGCGGAGGACGCGAAATAGACGTACGCCGGCACGCCGAGATTTCGGGCGATGTCAAACATGGTCGTAGAGGTGAACTCGACGACGAGCGCCGCGGCGGGGACCGACAGTGAGGCCACGGCAGCCCTGACGTGCGGCGCGTGTAGGTGGATGTAGCGGGAGGTGAACTCCTCCACGGTGGCGCAGTCCTTGGGCGGCTCAACGGCGGGGAGTTGATGGAAGCTCACCTCGCCGCCGGTGGGCAGCTGTGCCGCCGCGGCCTCTCCCGCGACATGGGCGGCGACCTCTAACGCGGACTCGGGCGTCGGGGGCCGCATGACGAGAACGGTGAGCGAGAAGCCGGCGCCGAGGGCGGCAACCAGGCGCTTGCCGGCCTCGAGCGTGGGCATGAAATGGCCGGACGCCCAGACCGGCAGGAGCACGACGGTCGGCTTCGCCATGGGAAGTGGTCGTTCGTTCTCGCGGTACCCAACGACGACGAGGTATTTACTCACGTGGCTGGTGGTGCTCTCTCGTGGGCCAATTTCGCGCCATGTGACAATTCAAGGACAGCACTTCGCCACGTTGGCTCGTTCCTGCTCACGAAACCGCGAATTGCTCGGCAACGCACCTTAAATTGAGATGCACAAATTTTTCACTAATTAGGTGTTAGGTTTGGTTCTATTGTTGAGGAGTTTGATTTAGAGAACATTGCATGTCTGCCATGGTCGTTGTCCATCTCTCTGGTTCCGGCAATGGCAGCCTGAGGGATTGACTAACAAGCAGAGACGTTTGCATTGGATCAATTGTCATTGCAAGTCTAGCATAACATCAGGTACAATCCACCGTGAGAGTGCAACCATACAACCCAATCGATTTGGGGGGCACCAAATCAACATATTAAAAAAAAAAATCTACATGTACTTCTCGATTTTTTTTTTTTTTTTTACAGAGATTTTCGTATTGATTTGGTGCCCCCAACAAAAAGCGGGTTGGACCCAGGCGAGAGAACACATTGTTTTTGGCCAAAGAGGCAAAGAACATTCACACTTCATAATCTTAAATATGCAATAAACATCAATTACAGATTGCAAGCAACGCCTAACACAAGAAACACCATCACACAAAGCACAGGCACACAAGAGACAAGATTTGTTAACGATGCTCGGCGAACACTACGTTCATAAGAACCGAATGGTCTATACGAGAAGTTTATTTTCACAATTAGAGTTACAAGAGTTCGGTGATACATATTTATACCCCAATCCCTTCCTTTTGCCACATGAGCCATACACAACAACCTTCGAACAGACGCACCAACAAAAGGATTGGTGTCTTCGAACAGAGTCTTCTTTTTCTTTTTCTTTTCTTTTCCCATAAAGGGCTTTGAACGAGCGATGCAAGCTGTCTGCTGAAACAAGTCTCTCGGAAAAGGCATTATCATTCTATAACGAGGTTGTTGTGTCAGTAGAGTTATCGAAGTCTGAAACTTTGCATGTTGTGTCAGTAGCTAGTAGTATTCATGACCAAAAGACCAGGTCGAGTTTTGCCGATATTTCGCGGCCTTCCATCAGGTGTCCGTCTCCCTTCAGGCGACGGCGAGAAGGATGGGAGCGGAAGAGGCTGCGTCGCAAGGGAGGAGGAGGGTTCTCTCGGTGAGGTCAACGCCATATTTTTGGGCTCGGTGTTTGGTCTCGTATTGTGACGTTGCTTTTGCGGTGGACGGCTTGCATGGACTACGGCAAACTGTCGTTCTAGGATTGCAGGCACGTGTTACGCTCCCGTCCCGAGGTGTCCGCATCCCATCCCAAGCTGATGAGCACGCACTGGGTCTTGGGTCTATCCATTTCGTCGGTAGCTAGCTAGCGCACAAAAGAGGGGAAAAGATGGCGCCGGTTTTTGCAGTGCGCGGCCGCCGATAGACAGACTTGCGCAAAAGGGCAAATGAACGTGTACATGGCAACAAATGCCACCGCCTGACGCACCAGCAGTGGCACTTCCTCCTTTACCTTTTTAGATGCTAAGCAACTGGCACCACCAACTAAAGAATGTTGGTAGTACTCACTAGTTCCTTATCTTGAGAGAGACAAAAAAAGGGAGGCAGTAACTAGTACTCTCTGACAGACATTCTTCTGACGTTCTTCTGACCAAATTACAAAGAAATTCGCTCGAGATTTATACCTCTGCAAACCAAGAACCAGATCATACAAATTCGAAATTTCAAGCCTACCCTTCGTTACAACGAGTTCAGAATGACTGGATTGCATCCCAACCAAGTACATACCCTCTCCCTGGTCGACTCGCTGGCTAGGCATCAGAAAACCATCAAGCTCTAGTCTCAAGAACAGCTAGCTAAGCAGAACAACACCAACACCGGGTACACGCAACGGCACTAACGAGTAATTAAGCTGGCTGTGTACTAGTACTATGCACAAACAAGCAGCACCTGACTGGCGCGCGCGCAGATCATCGGGTGAGGACGGGGATGGCGTGGGGCGGCGGCGGCACGGGCGCCGGCCGGGACGCGAAGGGGAGGCTGCGGAGGACGAGGAACCGCACGCGCCGCGGGAAGATGCGCGGCGCCGCCGACAGCAGCCGCTCCATGGCGCGAGCCACCGCCGCCGTGTACTCCTCCAGCAGCTCCGCCACGATCGCCACCAGGATCATCTCCGCCTCACTCTCCAATTCTCCTATGCTTGTGCGTGCGTAGGTGGATGCAAATGCAATTGCGGCGCTTCACGTTCGGCTGCTGCGGCTCCTTGGATCGCGGTTTCTAGAGATGCGTATTCACGCTAATGGCGAGCTTATCCAATGCCGTGCTGTGGGGCCCGTGCGGGCCTGGTGCAGATCTTTCTGCGGGGAAACTACTAGGAGTACCCCGGTGATATCCTTGGAGAATTGCATTGCATTATAAGACCCTGAACTACTTCAATTTGTTCCACCCAGTCCTGTTCTTCCAATTTTGATGATTTCAGCCCTCAAGCTGTCGAATTTTATCCGATCATGTCTTTTCGTTAGTTTTGTTAAAAAATCGATGTTATAGTCAGAAGACGATCAATCCAATCACATGATAAGCATCAAAGAGACACAGATTATAGGGGCAGAGCCCTTCTATTCAACATCAATAATATTGTAACATAACGAAGCTCTATTTATGTACTCAAAGGGGTGGAACCCTTCAAGAGGTATTTTAGTAATTGCTCGTAAAACCCTAGGTTTCATGACACCCCCCCCCCACGCCGCGCATGTGCCTCATCAAAAACACCTTTCAAAAACCTAGTGGGAAAAAAAGAATAGAGAAAAGAGTATATAGTACACGTTCAATTGCATTACACTTGTTGCCTCATTAAAAACATTAATGTGAGGAAACTTTAAGAAAACATACCAAGAAAAATAGTACAACGTTTAATCTTCAGGATCCAATCTTTAAGACTTAGTGGATAAATCAGCTATATTTTCACAAGATTTGTTTGCAGCACGGGTGGATCCATATAGGGCTGAGACTAATTTTCACCGTTGGTGCCCCCACTAATCTTAACTTGCTTGTATACATGGTGCGCCGACTCAGTTTTTATTTTGGGTCCGCCCTTAGTTTTCAGGATCTTTACCTCACTAGGATAGAAAATTTTAGGAGCAATATCCTTCGTGATGTTGCTCTTGACATAACTTGTTTGCATTCCTGTAATGCAAGCAACATTATATTCATAGATAATTGAGGGTGTATTAATTGTATTAATGCCATAAAACTTCTAGATGTGGTTAATCACACATATGAGCCAAACCCTTTTAAGTTAAGCTTCATATAGTGCTACAATATCTGAGTGGTTGGTAGAAGTAGCCACCAAGATCTACTTAGATGACCGCCAAGAGGTGATTGTACCACCACAAAGTAATATAAATCTATTCTGGGATTTTTGCACTATAGGGATTTGACGAATAGCCAACATATCTTTGTGATTTTGTCGGGACCCAAAAATACAATTCTGGACCCTCTGTGTATTCTGCACTAGTCCAGAATCACGCTAGTGCATACAGTGTCAACATAAGTGAATATCGATCCACAGAATACGAATTATTGGATAAACGAGTAATTTGAATAACAAATAACTGTTGTGACCTTAAGGTCGAGTTTTACATTTATTAAGCCATACAGGCTGGCAATAGAGAAATAAATAGCAGCGGAACAAAAGTAAACTCCAGCGGAATCCCATCAATTCACCACAGACAACTGACTGGGATCAAAACCCTAACGATCAACACCTTCGTAGAACTCCTCCTCAAATGCAGGCGAAGACTCCTCCACTTCTGTTGATTGTTTGAAGCAAGTATGAGTACACAACCGTACTCGCAACTCATACCACAGAATACAATTTATAGATGATGGCTTATTCCAAAGGAATGACTTCTGTGGTTCTTTTGCAGAGATGCAACATTTGCATTTGAATACGAATAATAGGTTGAAAACATAATTCAAAACAAATAAATAATAATAATTTATTATTTGATTTCACAAAGACACACAGTCTAAACAAGTTATTCACACAGCCATATGACTTAGATCACACAGCTCCCTTCCCAATTGTTTTATGAAAATCTACCCCTCGTGTGAAATTCTCGAGCATGTCCATGACCGCAGACGCGGCTATTCGAATAGATTGATTTAACACTCTGCAGAGATTGTACACTTTACCAACAAGATACAATCAGTGTAACTAGCACTGACCATAACAAAACCTTTCAGAAACTTCATCTTAAACATTGACACTTCCGATGTGCTTTACTGTCATCCAACCGATACACACAACGTTTGGTACGACACACACCGTTGTACAGGGATGCGGTGAACCGTCCCTCGATGTGACCTATCTTGAAGTCCACACCTCCACCCATCACACAACTAACCTACAACCTGAGTTGTCAATGGCAAGATTCCATAACCTACTAAGTTAAGCCCGTCTCATACCAGGCATGTGGTTGTACAGTAAGGCTCGGTTCAATGGCGCACAAAGTTAAGTCCTTAATTGACCAAGGCAAGACTTCCAATTTCTAACTAAGTCACACAGATTATCATTCCCAGCACATAGCTCCACCATATCACACAGTATCCACCACTTGCCTCAGTCTAAATCTTTTTTCACCCTGTTGGTTAAGTGCAATACATACCATCAACGAGTAATAGCACACATCACACAAAGTTTTATCACATAGTTCTATAATCACTTAGTCAAATTTATATTTGCAACTCACATGAAATGATGACTCGTAGCATGACTAAGCAATCTACTCGTATCTAACCAATCCACGTTGGTGCTACGATACTACCAACTAATAATGAACCAACCTAGGGTGACAAGAGATCATGTCATAACAATAGACAAGGTGGATATAACAATTTTGGATTAATAACTAACACAAAAGCATTTAAATAAATAGTTGAAATAGAATGCAATAATTTGAATCAAAGTATTTTGAAAACTGGGCTCAACATGATCAAAGGTATAACTTACCTTGGAATAGGTCTAGGTACTGATCTTGATCTTAAGGCAGTCCTTCTTCTCCAAAGTTTCCCGAAGTATCAACGTCTACTCGCAAACGAGGTAAATACATAAAATAAATAAATAATAGAGGTGAAAAAACTCCAAAAAATAATTAAAAATCATAAATAAACAGATCTCGAATTTATATAAATTTAGAAATTTGGATGGGCTCAATCGGAGTTCGGATGCAAAAGATATGGGCTTTGGAAGATTGAATCTAAAGAAAATACCCTAAATTAGAATTTCTAGAATTTCCGAATTATTTTTTATTAAAAAATCATATTATTGTGGAATGCTAGCGTCAGCGATGAATTTCTGGAAAAAGAATAAAAAAAATTCTGACACGTGGGACCCACATGTTAGTGAGATGGCTCACGGCAATCGAGTCTACCGAGCAACCGAATCTGGCGCGGTGGGATCGTACACGATGCTGCCGACGAGCGCACACGCATGAAACACATCAACACAGAGGGTGACGCTGGCGCTGACGCAGCTCGCCACGCCAGATCGACGGCGGCTCAATGGAAGCGAGTGATCCCATTGGGTAGCCCTCGCTATTGCACGCCTGAAGATGCTCGAATTGACACCGGAGAATGATGGAGCTGGCCTGAATTGGCGTCGAAGCGGAGGATGAAGGTATGGCTTGTCGGGGTTGAGCACCAGAGGCGCTCTGGGGTCACGAAAAGGCGCACGGGAAAGCTCTTGCGACGAGGAGGTCAGCGGTGCAGTCCACGTGGGCAGCGTGTCACCGGCGGTGGCGGAATTCGTCAATGAAAGAGCTCAGCTGAAAACCCTAAATCTCCAATTACGGCAGCGCTAAAGCGATCGGGATGCTGTGTCTAAGGGTTTTGGGGTGCGGAGACAAGGGCGAGCCCCAGGGTGCCTTATATAGGGCCGAGGCGTGCTCAATTAGGGAATCCCCAAATCGGGATTTTCTCGGTTTCATTTGAATTACGGGATAGAGTCCATTTTCACCCCGATTGCTAGCAGATACTGGTGCGGGAGAATCATAGATAAGATTTGGTAGCGAAATCTGGGAAATATTAGTTGGAGAATCCGTTTTGTCGGTTTGAGCTCGAGGAGCGGTAATGGCGGACGCGGTGCGGCCTCGCGCGAAGAAGAAACCGAGTCGGAGACGACAACCCTGTGGTGGGGCCCACATGGCAGCGTTACGGGAAGACGCAGGCGCGGAAGCGTGTTCGACTAGCGCTCGGAGCCACGCATTGGCAAACGCGGACAGGAGCGCGCGGGCGAGAGAGAGAGAGACCGACAGGTGGGGACCACCTGTTAGCGAGAGGCGGCGCGAGAGAGAGGGAGAGGCTGACATGCAGGGCCCGCATGTCAGTCGGAACGGCGCGGCGCGTGCGTGAGGGAAGTCGGGCAGCACAGTGTTGGACCGGGATTGGAAGTCGGGCAACACAGTGTTTGGCCGGAGGATTTTAAATAGATTCTCTATTTTAGAAAATACAAAAATTCCAGTTAGTAATTAGAAAATAGCAAATGAACTCGGAAAAATTCTAAATTTTTTTAGGAAATATATCCAAGCACATAGAATCCAAATAAAATAGTTTTGATAATTGTTGATGTTGGGATTAATCACATTAAATCATTTTGATATTAAAAGTCCATATTAAGCTTTTAATAAAATTTAATAAAATTTCACATGGTGAATTTTCCAACTAGCAACTAACTAAAATATTTTTAAAGCTCAGAAAATTGGGATGTTACAAACCTCCCCCTTAAAGGAATCTCGTCCCCGAGATTCAGGCTAGCTAGAGAAGAGGCTAGGAAACTCGGTTTTCAACTCTTCTTCACGTTCCCATGTTGCTTCTCCTTCTGAGTGGTTGCTCCAGTGAACTTTGCAAAAACGAACGGTCTTACTTCTGGTACGACGCTCAGCGACATCTAAAATCTTGACTAGCTGCTCTTTGTAAGTGAGATCTTCTTTCAACTCAATTGCATCCAATGGAGCTTGTTCTTCCGGTACACGAAGATATTTCTTCAATTGAGAGACATGAAAGACATCATGCACTCCTGCTAATGACTGCGGTAGCTCTGGCTCATAGGCAACTTCTCCACGGCGTTCCCAAATCTTGAACGGACCAACATACCTAGGGGCAAGTTTTCCTTTATTATGAAATCTCTTAACACCTCTGAGCGGAGTAACTCGGAGAAAAACAAAATCTTCAGGCTCAAAGCTGAGATCACGATGACGATTATCAGCGTAGTTTTTCTGTCTCGACTGAGCTATCTTCAATCTTTCTCTTATCATAGCCACTTGTTCTTCTGCTTCTTGAATAATATCTGGTCCAAATACTAAAAGTTCGGCAGTTTCTGACCAATTCAAAGGGGTTCTACAAGCACGACTATACAAAGCTTCAAATGGTGATATTTGCAAACTAGCTTGATAATTGTTGTTGTACGAAAATTCTGCATATGGCAAACTCTTATCCCAGCTGGTAGCATTAGCTAGCGCACACGCTCTCTACATGACTTCAAATATCTGGTTGACTCTTTCAATCTGTCCATCTGTCTGAGGATGATAAGCAGTAATAAAATTAAGGTGAGTTCCCAGAGCTTCATGCAGACTTTGCCAGAAACGAGAGGTGAACTGAGATCCTCGATCTGACACTATCTTCTTATGCACACCATGCAGACTGACGATTCTTGACATATATAACTCTGTAAGTTGATCTACTGAGTAACTGGTTTTGACTGGTAAGAAATGAGCAATTTTGGTTAGACGATCAACTATTACCCAAATCAAATCGTAACCCGATTGAGTTATGGGTAAACCGGTAATGAAATCCATTCCGTTCTCTTCCCACTTCCAGTCAGGAATCTTCAGCGGTTGTAACAAACCTGCTGGTCTCTGATGTTCTGCCTTTACTTTCTGACACACGTCGCACAAGGAAAACGAACTCTGCGACTTCTCACTTTAAATTTGGCCACCATAATTTTTCTTGACATCCTGGTACATCTTAGTACTACCAGGGTGAATTGAATACTTTGAGTCATGGACTTCCTTCAATATTAGATGTCTCAAACCATTACTGTCTGGTACATAGATACGCCCATTAATCGACAATACATCTTGATCATCTCTGGTGAAGTCTTTGAATTTCTCTTCTGCCATCTTCTTCTTAATGTCGAAGATTTCTGGGTTATTTGGTTGGGCTTCACGAATCTGTTTCTCCAAAGTAGACTGTACTTCTAGATTAGTCACAAATCCTTCATATACGACTTCTAGCTTCAGCTTCTGAAATTCCTCTTGAAGTTCCGAACAGATCTCCTTCACTTCCAAAGCATTGCAGTAACTCTTACGACTCAAAGCATCTGCAACGACATTGGCTTTACCAGGATGGTAGTGGATTCTAAAATTATAATCCTTTATTAACTACAACCATCGGAAAAATTCCAAAAAATTATAGAAAATATATCCAAGCACATAGAATCCAAATAAAATAGTTTTGACAATTGTTAATGTTGGGATTAATCACATTAAATTATTTTGATATTAAAAGTCCATATTAAGTTTTTAATAAAATTCAATAAAATTTCACATGGTGATTTTTCCAACTAGCAACTAACTAAAAGATTTTTGAAGCTCAGAAAATTGGGATGTTACAGATTTAGTAATTACATCAAGATCTATGTATGATCTTTACATTATCGACCAACAAGATCTAAATTATTAAGTAGTAAGACCTTTAAGATAAATTTAAGCAGTAATCATCGTATCAACACATTCTAAACTTGACTAAGATTTTCAATAGTTTAAGTATGATGATCATTGTTTAGCATATGCCCCTTGAAGACAACTTTCGTTGAAGTCTTGTTCCTCTAACGCCTTTCATACATTTTTTTGAAAATAAATATAGACAAGAACATTGTGATCAAATCAACTGGATTATCACAATGCGGAGTCTTATATACAAATATTCTATTACTCATCTGGAGATTTTAGGATAAACCTTATTTGGGGGTAACATGCTTAACTTATCAAATACCACTATTTGATTATACAACACAAGTAGATTATCCTTGCAGAGGGTATGAGGGTAATATTAGTTGCAAAGTCGTGTATCTTTCAGATATGATTTATCGTAACATTTTAGTACCTTAATATTTTACAACTATCTCTAGATGGTTAAAATTACAACTTAAAACTAATAGTCTATTCTGCAGATCTATTCAGGCCTTCCATAGAGTCCAACATGGACACAACTCTATCTCTAATATAAAACCTCCCTCCAATGTTTATTATTTATTCCGTCTATCTAAAAGCTAAAGAAATCATCTCTAATTCATGTTCGGAATTTACATGAAAAAGACTCTATCTCTTAACACTTATTTCTTATTCGGATTCTATTCAGGCCTTCCATAGAGTCCAACATGGACACAACTCTATCTCTAATATGAAAGCTCCCTCCAATGTTTATTATTTATTCCGTCTATCTAAAAGCTAAAGAAATCATCTCTAATTCATGTTCGGAATTTACATGAAAAAGACTCTATCTCTTAACACTTATTTCTTATTCGGATTCTTAGTTTAAAAACTAGATAATGTCGCAAGGAGATTAAACTGATGATATCTGAATGGGAAAAGGTCAAATCAATATCCATTATGAGTTCGTTTGGATTTCCTTTATCTCCGAGTCCCTTCTTTGATCTCTCACAGCCGCGTGGTCCCAAATTCTCCCACGCACTGCCCTGTTGCACGCTACTTCTTTCTATTGAGGAATCGTCGCTGGCGAGCTCAATTCGAACGATTATCTTGTAGACAAACTCATAATCCTAAGAACAATACAAGATTGCAAGAACAGAATAATAGATTGAACACAGAGATATGAGGGGACTTCTGGCTTCTCTTTATTGCTCTTCTGAAAAACTGTAGTACAATGGTTGAGGTCCCCCCTCCTTTATATAGACTAGTGGATGGACGAGGAGCCCACCTTAGGCCAAGACACCCGGTATGGGCCCGGTTTCTTAACACTCCCCCTTGGGCACTCATCCGTTATGTTCATGTCTCATCAAAACTCCATAAAAACTCAGTGGGAAATTTTTGGAGAAATAGTACATGATACACGTTCTGCTGTGCTGCCCGAATTACCTCATTAAAAACCTTAGCAGAAAAACTCCAGGAAAACTCGTCAAGGAAAAAAGGTACAATCCATCCAATTTTATTTAATCTCCAGGATTTATTCTTTGGGTACTCGGTCTTCGTGATCAAGCTTTAATAAAGAGTTTGTGAAGATTCTCCCTCTTAATTATGCACTTCTCTAAGTCTCATCATTCCAATTCCATGTATGTATCTTTCAAAGCTAGACGCTGGAAGTGACTTAGTGAATAAATCTATAAAATTTTCACATGACTTAGTATGTAGTACTTTAATTTCGCCCATCCTTTGCAATTCATGTGCATATAAAAACTAGGAGTTGATATGCTTAGTGAGAGGACTCTTCACATAACCCATCTGTACTTGTGCAACACAGACTTCATTATCTTCATAGATAATAGTGGGGGTTTACGCGATATTCAATCCACATGACTGCTGGATATAGTGAATCATCCGCCGAAGCCAAGAATATTCTCGTGAGGCCCCGTACAGTGCTATGATTTTCTAGTGGTTCGTCGAAGTAGATACAAAACTTTGCTTAGACGATTTCCATGAAATTGCAGTTCCACCATATAGGAATACGTAGCCTGTTTGCAACTTAGCTGTATTTGGGTCTGACAGGTACCCGACATCTGCATAACTAGTTATAGTTAGGTCTTGATTCTTTCTGTAGAACAGACCAAGATCTTTTTTTCCTTGGAGGTATCAGAAGATGTCTTTTATTCCCTGCCAATGCCTTTTGGTAGGTTCTGCACTATACCTTGCTAGTAGGTTCACAGCAAATGCAATGTCTGGTCTAGTACAGTTTGCTAAATATATGAGTTCTCCTACTACACTCAAGTACGGGAATTCCAATCCCAGTACTTCCTCCCCCTCTTCTTTAGGTATGTACTGGTCCTTATCATGTTGCAAGGATCTCCCGACCATCGACACTTTCGAAGTATATATCTTTTCAAAGTCGAATCGTTCTAACACTTTCTAATTGTAGGTTGACTGATGTACTAAAATCACCCCAAGGGTATGCTCAAGCTGCAAGCCTAGGCAATATTTGGTTTTACCCAAATCTTTCATTTCGAACTCCGACTCTAAGTAAGAGTTTGCTTTCTTAATATCCTCCACGGTCCCGATGATATTCAGATCATCTACATATACTGAGATTATACAGAAACCATCTTGGGATCTCCATATAGAAACACAGGGGCAATCCTCATTGTTCGTGTAGCCTTTCTTGTATAGAAAGTTGCTCAAGTGATTATATCATATTCTACCTGATTGTTTCAGTCCATACAATGACTTTCTGAGTTGCACACTGTACAGATTTCTATTTACTCTATCTTGGTTCGGGACAGGAATACCTTCAGGTACCTACCTTCATATAAATGTCCTAATCCAAGTTCCCATAAAGGTATGCAGTTACCACATGCATCAATTTCATTTCTAAATTCAAGTTTACTGTCATTGAGATTAAATATCTAAAGGTAGTTCCGCCTATGACGGGGGAATAAGTTTCTTCATAATCGACTCCTGGTCGTTGAGTGAAACTGTAACACCCTGGCTATTCGGAAGCCAAGATGTCACGCAAAATTTTCAAACTACTAAGGATAGCATTACAACTGGATTATACAGATTCAATCAACAATAATTTCTAAAGAATGACAATAAACGATCACCAGATTCATGGAAAAGAATGGATAAACAATTATAATACCACGAACAGTCAAGCAATACTAAAGATGGATTATTACAAATCTGGAAATTTAATTAATAAATTGGCTTGACTGAAAGGTAAAATAATAATTATTCTGGTTGGATAAAAGTGAAGTGCAGTGTGCCGAACTACCCCACCAAATCATCTTGTCTTCTCCTCAATTACCTAATTAAAACATACAAAGCAAGGGTGAGTCGAAGACTCAGCAAGTGCATACAAGAATAATCAAACATAGAGTGGACAACACAAACCAGTGGAATTACGAACAAATCTTGGAACACATATACGATTGAATGGAATGAATACATGAATGGATGGAATGAAAGAATGCATTGAAGGAGAACGGACTTTTCACACGTTTATACCGGTATAAATAGTGACACACCGTCGGTGTTCACTTAAGCCCGCCATTGCAGCACGGATCCAATCACCGTATGAAGAACGTTTCATACGGTGTCCGGTTGCCACATTGGAATGGTGGTCAACGTTGCCCACATTGGAATGGTGGGTCTCACATGCCCATATTGGAATTAATGGGACTTAATCAAGTTTCCACTCCGTGATCTAAAAGGAAATATGTGTGCATGGAATGAAATGCATAACTTGAACTTCATCTCAATTTATCACGAAGAAGGTATTGAAATCTACCACATCATGCTCAAATCACAGGAATACTCATAAGTTACCAAATTATCATGCATTCATCAAATTCACACAAGTTAAACATTGCACTTGCCTTCCGTCTTTGTGGACGTATTGGGAAGCAACGAAGGTGTCCTTCCACTCACCGCCTCACCGCCTATACAATATAGAATAATCGAAATGAGCACAAACGAGTAAGGCATTGCTACACGTGTCCTCCCACAATCTCTAGCCAAACCAACCAAACAAAAGGTTCAATTTGAGCAATTTACCCAAACATTCCAAATATCCCTAATCTGGCAGTTTTACTAGAAAATTCACCAATAAAAAACCGTAAGTCCAAAAGACCTGAAACCAGTGCTCAACTTTTCTTAACTTAACCGGCTACAAAACTCTAGTTGGTGGTAAACTCTAATTCGGCCAATACAGAGGTCTAACCATCCAATGAAAAACTATAACTGCAGTCTGCCCAGATTTCAGAACAGCCCTAAAGAAAAGGCTCTAACTTTTAAACCACTGATCCAAATAAAGTGATCTTTATCAGCCTGGAAACATGGTGAAATTATCTTCAAAAACCTAGTTGGGTGGCCGACCTGATTTTGACTCTAACTAGATCAAAACCTAGGTGCAACCGACTATACCCAGAATTTTTGACAGACAGAGCAGCGCGCACTAAAAAAATCATATCTCCTAAACCGTAAGGCGGAATCATGTGATCTCGGTGGCTATTGAAAGCTGAGAACAATACCTACAACTTTCTAAGAGATGAGAAGATCAGAAAACGTACAGAACTTACCCAAAACTGACGAACAAAAGTGCTGCACTGCAGGGACGAGGGTGGCGGCCACAAGGGGGAGGGAGAGGGGAAATGGGGGAGGCGGCTAGGGTTGGGGGTGCCTCCCCCCCTTGGCCGGCCCCCCCTGGGCTGTTCTCCCCCTCTTGGGCCTTCTGGGTGGCAGCCCACGGCCCAGGTTGGCGAAGAAATGCAGAAAACCCCCCGCTGAACTGGAAATTCCGAGTTTGCATTTGTCTTTTACCCCTCCAGCTTCGTTCTATTAACCGAATTCTATTCCGGAGTATTACATTCTACCCCCCTTAACAGGATTCGACCTCGAATCTAAACACAGATCTTAATCGAAAGAAAACTGCGACTGGAATTATTAACGAAAAAACACGTACCATAAACGAACAGTGTCCGATACTTATCGCGCACGAGGTCTCCAGCTCTCAAGCGCCTCTTTCTGACTTGAGAAACCACCACCCAAAGACCCAAAACGACGCTGACCTAACACTCAACTCGAACTTTCTAGGTACCCTCATCAGAAGAGGATCGAAGATAAGACCATACTCAATGGTCAACGTCTTAAACTATAACTCGAATCTTGAATGGTTCAGCTGCCCACTCAGCACCAGAACACACCAGACGATACATACTTCGCGAATATACCCGAGACGGTCAAAACATTATGCTCACTTCCTAATATCTGCAAGTTTCGGAAACGAAGAGAATCCAACTGGAAATAGAGAGTCCTCATCGCAACCATACAATGCTAACTCTCCACTAAAAGGTTAAATTCCAAATTTGACAGCTCATTTCAAAACAAATCCATTTTCTAAATAGGCGGTTTACAAATGAACACCACTACAACTAAGGAGAAATTATCGCACGCCCAAACCAAACACTTGCGCTTTATCCGAATTGGAAAGAATCTACATGCCAACATAACCTCAAAAATTGCGAAAACACCTGGTCAACAACACCAAACTCAAACGAGAATCAAGAAAACACCTCATTATCCGATGAACATTCCTTTCCACGCTTTCTTTCTTCTAGGAATAAAATTTCTCTCGAATCCTTGAAATTTGAATTCATCGCATACCACACGAGCTTAAACCTTTTAGTTAAATATCCTCAAATCATGCTCAAACTGAATTAAATCATCCACACCATCTCGCAATGCTATCCAATTGCGTTACTTTAAAAATTCAATGAAGGTTTCCATACCTCCGATAATCACCAACCTTTCAATCCTGAATTGAAGTTCTAGAATTTCACTATACCAGGTGTTAATCAGCCGTAACACTTTTCAGACTTACTTCGAAGTAAAACATCTCAGGTGAATCAATTTCCCTCCAAGGAATACAGATCAAAACTATTTCACCTTCTACTACTCCTCCGATAACTTGTAGCAAAATATCATCGCTACGATTACTCATCCACCACCAAACAGTTGCCAAACTTACCCTTTGCAAACACTTTGCAACCCAAAACTGTGATCCTTTCTCAAAAGGAAGAGGCGAACAAAGATAAGTTTATTCACACAGAAAGACGTTGCTCATCACGGCGACCAAGAAACCAAGAAAAATATTCTGCTAAAGGTGATCTTGGAAAACGAAAACTAAGTTCGTAGTTGAGGGAACACATTCCTCAGAAAATAATAGCAAATAACAACCGATAAGAAAACGTAATTACGATTGAAACTCGAAATCTTTTGAGTGAAAAGGGCAGAAAATTTAGGCATGTTTTAAATACTTCAAGTTACAAAACTTGACTCAGACTATCAGCTACTTCTACTGTACCCTTTTTCCTTTAACACAACAATTAGTCCTAGAACGAATAACACCTTGCCACATGAACGAGGTAAGTTCTTTAGTCCAATCCACGGAGCTACTTAAGAACCAATAACATTTTTCAACACGCCAAATTTGTTCAAAACAGTTCATCTACTCATGAAACATGTAATCCAAATGACCTCAGCCACAAAACAAGCATTTTCCTTTACAGGACTTCACGGAAAGCAAACGAATTCTCAACGAAAGCGACGAAAATTTCCTTTGATTGCAACCTCACTTTGCGAACTCAAACCAAAGAACCTTTCAGACTAAATCACACGAAATCTTTAAGAAACAATAGGTTAATCCAATTCCTCAAGTTACCCAAAATAATTTCAGTCACCAGTTGATTCACGAGCTCCAAGGTACCGTGAAAGCTAAACTTGAAATATTCTTATTTGAACGAGGTCACCAAAGGCGATCAATTTACTACAGGTATTAACATCAAGCCCATAACAACACTTAGAAAACATTTCGGAAGACCCACGTGGAATGAATGGGTTGATCCCTTCTCGAAAGAAGAGGCAAATAGAAACGATCTTCACCAACTGAAAAATCACTTACTACTCGCAAGGAACACAGAACTCAGGGGAAAACCAATTAGGCAACGAACTCAGAAAACATATGGGAAGTCCACAGTTGAAAACATAGGCCTCACAAAAATAGAATATCCGACCTTAACCGTTAGGAACAAACGGGTATTCAAGATCAAAACACCCGCATCATGGAAGAACTATTATAATTTTTCAACATATCGCTTCACTCGACAAACGATATTTACCACAAAGAACTTGAATTCCCCAAAAGAGCATGAACACAAACTGAAATTTGATCATTTTAGAAATATTACAAAAGGCGGACAACTTTCTTTCTTTATAAAGGAATCAACATTGCCATCACATTACTGATCATGTCAATAAACCTTCTAAAGGAACATGGCAAATCGTGTTATAGAAATTTTTCAGCATCAAATGGAATTGTAATAACAACTTATTCTAGAAAGGAAACTTAGTACAAAAACCACAAAGCTGAAACAAACCTCTCACACATCTCCACCATAACATTAGAAAAGGGTTTCGACATTTTTTTTAAAAGAGAGGTTCTAAACTCCAACATTCCAACTACTCCAAAAGAAACGAGTAGAGTCAAGACTTTCTTCGACAAACTTTGTAAAAGCTAATTCCCGATCCCCAAAATACCAAACGGTTAACCAGGTCCCCTTAATCAACAAGTGAGATAGGACCCTTACCAAAAGAATGATCTTGTCAATAATATCGTGTACAAGTAGCAAAGAGAGCTCAACAATCAGAAAGACAAGAATTGTTTTTGAAAAACATCTAGGGACCAATAGGAACCCGTAGCCAACTAATTTGTTTGATTACCATCTCCGACTTAATCACCACAAGGCACCCCAAAAAGGGTTTTAACACTAATCCTCAGAAAAGAGATGCGTTAAACTTCAAGACGCTGATGATCCAAAAGAAATACATGGAGCCAATGCTTCCTCATGTTAACGAACTTGCAACATAAAACTCTCATTATACAAACTATCAAACGAGTAAACGAGTCGCTATTTTCCAATGTGAAAGAAGGAACAAACATGAAAATATCAATATTGCCAACTGTCGAAGATCATTTAAAATAAAAGAAATTCAACAACTGAAAAACAATAATATTTTCAGAGAACCATTAAAGACCTATTGGATCTCATCAACTACCATGAATCATGAACCTAAGAGAAATTCATCAACTACCACCGAACAAGAATTGGTCAAAATCAGAAATCAAGGAAGAGAACCACTGTCTAAAGCATCCCAAAAAGAAATATGCAAGATCATTGTGCACTTGATAAAGAACTTGCAAAAGAAATCTGCCAATGCCCGAAACCTCAAGCGAACACACGGGTTGAATTTTTCCAACAGGGGTAAAACAGAACTTCCGTGAAAAGGTAAATCTTGCAATTTAACTACGCCACGTGGGCGAAATATCACAATAGTTGAAAGAACAATAATTGTTTCAAAGAACGATCAGAAATCTACTAGAGATTACCCACTTCATTATAACCCTCCATTCAAAAGAAATTCACGAACTATCAGAACTACAACCAGAAAACCAGATACAAAATTGAGAAGGACAACAACTTCATCAATGAGCTCAGGCTCAACACAGAACTATGGAACAGGGGTAAGAACTTCTCTACTATTACAACACAAACAGTGGTGTAGCCTGGTAAAACCCAGGACGACAACCACGAACTCAGCTGCTCAACGTCCGCTACCGATACGCATAGCTAATGCAATCAATTATGAATATATAGGATCATCTCATGACAATCATAAAATTAATCCATATATATATATATAGGATAACACATCATATCATAGTTTAACACATCATAGCACAAAACAACTCAACAACGATTCATTAATCGAGTCACAACAATTGGAATGCGGAAGCAACAGTTTACCCAACCCCTCCTAATGTGCACAGTGTGTCAATTTAATATGTTTGAATGAACCACGGACCTAAAGCCCGCTCTGATACCAACTGTAACACCCTGGCTATTCGGAAGCCAAGATGTCACGCAAAATTTTCAAACTACTAAGGATAGCATTACAACTGGATTATACAGATTCAATCAACAATAATTTCTAAAGAATGACAATAAACGATCACCAGATTCATGGAAAAGAATGGATAAACAATTATAATACCACGAACAGTCAAGCAATACTAAAGATGGATTATTACAAATCTGGAAATTTAATTAATAAATTGGCTTGACTGAAAGGTAAAATAATAATTATTCTGGTTGGATAAAAGTGAAGTGCAGTGTGCCGAACTACCCCACCAAATCATCTTGTCTTCTCCTCAATTACCTAATTAAAACATACAAAGCAAGGGTGAGTCAAGACTCAAAGAAGTGCATACAAGAATAATCAAACATAGAGTGGACAACACAAACCAGTGGAATTACGAACAAATCTTGGAACACATATACGATTGAATGGAATGAATACATGAATGGATGGAATGAAAGAATGCATTGAAGGAGAACGGACTTTTCACACGTTTATACCGGTATAAATAGTGACACACCCGTCGGTGTTCACTTAAGCCCGTACTTCGCAAAGTACGGGGATCCAATCACCGTATGAAGAACGTTTCATACGGGTGTCCGAAGTTGCCACATTGGAATGGTGGTCAACGTTGCCCACATTGGAATGGTGGGTCTCACATGCCCATATTGGAATTAATGGGACTTAATCAAGTTTCCACTCCCGTGACTAAAGGAAATATGTGTGCATGGAATGAAATGCATAACTTGAACTTCATCTCAATTTATCACAGAAGAAGGTATTGAAATCTACCACATCATGCTCAAATCACAGGAATACTCATAAGTTACCAAATTATCATGCATTCATCAAATTCACACAAGTTAAACATTGCACTTGCCTTCCGTCTTTGTGGACGATTGGGAAGCAACGAAGGTGTCCTTCCACTCACCGCCTCACCGCCTATACAATATAGAATAATCGAAATGAGCACAAACGAGTAAGGCATTGCTACACGTGTCCTCCCACAATCTCTAGCCAAACCAACCAAACAAAAGGTTCAATTTGAGCAATTTACCCAAACATTCCAAATATCCCTAATCTGGCAGTTTTACTAGAAAATTCACCAATAAAAAACCGTAAGTCCAAAAGACCTGAAACCAGTGCTCAACTTTTCTTAACTTAACCGGCTACAAAACTCTAGTTGGTGGTAAACTCTAATTCGGCCAATACAGAGGTCTAACCATCCAATGAAAACTATAACTGCAGTCTGCCCAGATTTCAGAACAGCCCTAAAGAAAAGGCTCTAACTTTTAAACCACTGATCCAAATAAAGTGATCTTTATCAGCCTGGAAACATGGTGAAATTATCTTCAAAAACCTAGTTGGGTGGCCGACCTGATTTTGACTCTAACTAGATCAAAACCTAGGTGCAACCGACTATACCCAGAATTTTGACAGACAGAGCAGCGCGCACTAAAAAATCATATCTCCTAAACCGTAAGGCGGAATCATGTGATCTCGGTGGCTATTGAAAGCTAAGAACAATACCTACAACTTTCTAAGAGATGAGAAGATCAGAAAACGTACAGAACTTACCCAAAACTGACGAACAAAAGTGCTGCACTGCAGGGACGAGGGTGGCGGCCACAAGGGGGAGGGAGAGGGGAAATGGGGGAGGCGGCTAGGGTTGGGGGTGCCTCCCCCCCCCCCTTGGCCGGCCCCCCTTGGGCTGTTCTCCCCCTCTTGGGCCTTCTGGGTGGCAGCCCACGGCCCAGGTTGGCGAAGAAATGCAGAAAACCCCCCGCTGAACTGGAAATTCCGAGTTTGCATTTGTCTTTTACCCCTCCAGCTTCGTTCTATTAACCGAATTCTATTCCGGAGTATTACAGAAACCTTGTGCAACGAGCCTTACTTTATGTCTTACAACTTCATTGTTTTTATTTCTCTTTCGAACAAATATCCATTTATGCCCTACAGGTGCACATGGGGAGGCGTGCGGCTTACAGGCTCAAAAACCTCTCTTTTATTCATAGATAATAATTCTGCTTCTATTGCCTTCTTCCAATCTTCCCAATTTGATCTTTTCTTACATTCAGCGAGCGATGTAGACTCTCGATCAAGATCGATGATTGTGGCAATTTTATTTTCAAAATAAATATTGACATTGAATGTTATTCTATTCATAGATTCTCCCGTGGTCACATAATTTATAGCTATTTTTTCATAGGACGATACTCTAATACTTCTACTTGCTCACCGCTACTTTCAATTGCAGGGGAAAGTCCCTTTAGTTTTTCAGCTCCGATGTGTGCGCACACATCCATGCTGATGTCTCCCTCCGTGCGAATATCCAAATCTGGTATGCCTTTTACTGAAGGTTCTATACTAGTGCCAAGTCTCAACTGGCTCCCCTTCTGGTTCTGGGGAACTTCAATGATCGGCTGTGTCAAGCCCTTCTTATCCTTTTTCGCCAGGCGTCCCCGGTTACCTGGGATTTGAGGGGCTGGAGTTCTCATCATTTTATTCTGAGGCCTCTGGACGGGATTAGGGATACCTTCAATTTTCTTTGGTATTTCAACCCTTTTCAGTGCATTGTGTGCAGGCACATGCGACTTGGTCACGCTCTTTAAATCACTAAAGTGGTCAGACAGCTAATTCACTAATACTTGCAAATCAATTATCTTCTAGACTTCTCTATTTGCTTCACTAGTGCGCGGGTTATGTGCATGATTCCCGTGGCTTTCTACGTCCCGACATTTTTCATCAAAGGGGTTAATTTCCTCCCCCTAATGATGGAAAACTATCTGTAATACTCTGAATTTCGTTTTGAGCGGAATTTGTTCGGGAGAGAGAATTTTTCTGAAAATTTGAGTTTTTCAAAAATTCGTGGACCCTGGACCTCCGGCGCAGGGTGGGGCAAACCCTGGCCGGCTAAGGATGGGCCAAGGAGGGGGGAGGCGCCTAGGCCCAAGGCTCATGCGCCCCACCTCCCCCTCCAACCCTAGCCGGCCCCCCATCTCCCCTCTCCCTCCCCACTTTTCCCCCTAGAGCCGCCACCCCTACACCCCAAATCGGTGCCACCCCTACCCCTTGGTGCCGCCTCCTCCCCTTGGTGCTGGCCCCCGGTGATCCCCGGCGCTGCTCCCAAGGTTCTTCCCGAAGTCGCCCCTCCAGCCGATTCCCCAGGTGCCGCTTTCGTGGTGGCCGGCCAAAGAAGAGGAGAAAGAAGGAGAAAGGGGGAATTGTTCGGGAGGTTGATCTTCGTCGTTCAGCGGGTATTCAAGGGTAACGAAGGATCCAATTCGTTGTTTACTGCTGTTTGGATGCGAAATTGTTTAGTAGGATGAAATCGAATTGCTGTCTTAGGATTTCCAGAATCTGTCCAGTATGTTGCGCGGTCTGTTTCGACCTCTTAGAGGTCGATCTGGTAGATCTCCCCTCTTATAGAATTGTAGCCACGGTTCATAGCTTTCCATAGCCGCTAAGATCACCAGAATCTGATCTGTGGTTCAAAAGTTATGATAAATTCCTTATTGTTGTCCTAAGAAACCTGACGAGTACTGTCAGTTTAGTTGTTTGATGAAATATGAATTGTTTAGGGTTAGATTCAGACTTGTCACCACAAATGTTTTCTGTAGACAATTTTGTTATATTTCCAGATTGATAAAGAAGACTCAAATTGGACTCATAGAGTAAAAGTTATGTTATATTATTCGTTGTTGTACTGATTGTCTGGACAGATGTCTGTCAGGCATATTCAACTGCTGTTTAGTCAATGTTTTTGCAGAATTAGGAAATATTGTCAACTAGAGTTTTATAGGTTTGCTTGATAAGTTTCATTGGGCACTGGATTCATATCATCCTGAGTTCCAAATCATTAATTATGAATTTTTCCGTGTCGCTGTCCAGAATTGTTTAGATGGGTGAATGGTATGTTTTCAGTTTGGGTCTATCCGTTGTATTGGGTAGTCAAGGGGGTATTGTAGATCACCAGTAGCATCGTCATACCATGTGTTCTTATTTTTTTTTAATACACATTCGTGTAGGCAACGAGACGGCGAGTGTAGGAGCACCTTCGTTGCCTCCTAACATGTCACATCGCGGAAAGCAAGTGCACTGTGTTATGTCATATTGAGTTCTATTGAATGTTGTTGATGTGATGTGTTGTTATGATTCATGTTCATACTCCATGATAAATATTTTGTTTATAAATTGATAATCCATGTGGATAAAGGTGGTGATATTCATTGCATGTGTTCATTTCATTCTTGCATTATTCGTGTTCCATCAACGGGAGTGGAATTGTTAAGACCCATCAATTCCAGTATGGGCACATAAGACCCATCACTCCAATGTGGGCAATTTTGGACACCTGTATGAAACGTTCTTCATGCGGTGATTGGATCCCCGTACTTTGTTAAGTACGGGCTTAAGTGAGCACCGACGGGTGTGTCACTCGCTATACCGGTATGAGCATATGTGATGTCCATTCCTTTCAATGCATCCATTCATTCCATTCATACATATCTGTTTTCAGAGATAAGTTTATAGTTCGTATTGAAATTGAATTGTTCATAACCTTGTATGTTCAATGGTTTACTGTACTTGGTGAGTTTCAACTCATTCTTGTTTTCTGTATTTATTTAGGTGATCGTTGATGATGACTCTGTTGGGAGGGAGTAGATCAGCACGTTTGATAAGTTCACTATAATTTACTTTCATTAGTAATGTCGATTTTGTATTTCATTTGTTAACCGAGGAACTGTAATAAATAAATTACTATTGCATGATATTTATTTTCCTGTTAGGTTTTCTTGTTAAATGATGCTAGTGGTTCACTTTAATTATTCCTTGATTATGTTTGATGAATTCGGTCTTTATTCCTGTCATGCTACTGTTAAAGTTGGTCCCTATATGTATTTAGAAGAGTTTCAGTTTAATTTCTTTCGAAATTTTGGTTGTATGTTAGTTCTTTAGGTAGCATTTTGGCTTCCGAATAGTCATGGTGTTACACTATCCTCATCAAATATGTTATCAACGAAGCAGGATGTGTGCAAATCTCTAGTCATGGGGTCCAGATACCTGATTATGGATGTTGTCTCATAACCAATCCAGACTTTCAGAGAGGGTCCATTGCAGTTCACTGCGGTGGTGGTATAGGTACATAAACCTTGCAACCAAACCTTCGTAGATGAGAGATTTTCGGTGCTGACCCTTGTGGTAGTTGCAAAGGTGAATGGATGTTATATGCCGATGGTCGAAATTGATGAGAGTTACTGCGTGTAGGACTGTGTGTCCCCAACATGTAGTTGGTAAATTACAATTCTGCAAGAGCGGTAGGGCAATAATTTTAATTTTTTTTAATTAATACCTCTGCTAGTCCATTCTGGGTGTGGACATGTGGTACAAAATGCTCAACGGTAATTCTCATTGCCATACAATAATCATCAAATGCCTTTGAAGTAAATTCTCTAGCATTGTCCATTCTGATGGACTTCACATGATGATCAGGGAAATTATTCTTAATTTTAATTATCTGCAAGATCAGCTTTGCAAAAATATAGTTTCTCATAGATAATAAGCATATATGCGACCATTTCGAGGAAGCATCGATGAGCACCATAAAGTACATAAATGACCCTGACCGGGGCTGTATAGGACCGCAAATGTCTCCCTGGATACTGTCCAGGAATGCATGGATTTCATCATTTACTTTCAAAGTAGAGGGTCTAGTAATTAGTTTCCCGGTGGAACATGCGGTGCACACAAAATTTTCCTGATTCAAAAAATTATTTACATTGACATTATGTGATGCGGACATCCTTAGCTATGTTGTTTCATATAATGTTTTCAATTCATTAAATACCTCAGAATAACATGAGCTTACTAAGAGAGTTGAAAAACAAGATAAGCTTATCCAACAGGTGAATCTGTTCACTGAATTTCTTTTTAAATTAGTTGAGAATTTCATACTACCTAAAACTAATATTTTGCTTGTGCTCAGATTGGAAGATTCAATAATGAACGGAGATGAAGGCTATGAGGCTGTTCTTTAAGAAAGGCCATCACAATGGAGGAGAAGCTCGTGGGAGATAAGCAAGGGGAGAGAAGCCCAAGAATCCAAGTCAAATTCGAAACTTCCGCAAGCCCAACCAAATTCAAACTCGGAATCAAATCAGAATTCAATTTGGATTCGGAATCAGCCTCAAATTCGGATTCGGAGTCGGCAGAACAGTCCGGAGTAAAAATATCATAACTTTGTCATACGAAGTCCGATTTGAGTGTTTTTGGGCTTCTTGAAAAGCTAACTTCAAGACCGATCCAACGGATCCTCCCTCACTCCGAAATTCATTCTGTATCAACAGATATGACTGAAACAATATGACGGTTGTACAATTAGAGTTTCCTTTTTGTTTTAGATTGAGTCGGAATTGGAGTAGGAGTTCTAATTCTGAATTAGAATAGCAGTAGGGCCTCTTGGCCAGCCATGAGGAGGAGTAGGGGCACTATATATTGAGGGGTAGACCCCCATTGTAACCTCAGACCACGTTTAACATATTTTCAAAGCTTTTGCTTGATTCTCCTGTTGTGCTTATAGCCAAAACAGAGGGAATTGTGCGTTGAGAACAAGGGGTCGTTCTTGCTTTTCCGCTGGGAACTAAGGGTTCGACGATCTTCGCTTGTGGTCAGCGAGGATCCAATCAAATGTGTGTTTGGGCGAATTTTCCATAGAGTTGCAAGTCCGTGCATTGGCGCGGGGGATCAACTGGTGGTTCGTCAGGATACACAAGTTATCGAGAGGTTCTACGTCGAGAAGATCGGGCACCCCGCATCAGGTGGTATCAGAGCTCCGTTGACTCGGTAGGATCTTTATCCAGTTATCTAATTTTTTTTTCCTATACACGAAAAAGCCATACAAAAAAAATATGCCGTAGTATTTAATTTGTTATTCTAGTGAGTTTTGTTAAGTTTTTGTCAATTAGAATCAAGTTTAGTTTGCTGATCTTGAATTCTTTTGTGTTGCTTTTTATTTGAGTCTAGTTTGATTTTTTAGTCGTGTTTATAAAAAATAATAACACAAAAAAAAGAAGTGAGACATCAATTTATCCTTTGTGAAACTTTCAATCCATTGCGAATACTTTGAACCTATTTAAGACTAGCTAAATCGTTGCTTAGGGCTGCATATTAATATTTGTGTTTTTGCAATTGTTCAAAGAACAAAAGGTGGGAAAGAACTTGCGCTCATTTTTAGTAGAACAAGAATTTTGGTAATAGTTCAAAAAAAGGAAGGAAAAAGAGGAGAAAAAAAAGAAGAGAAAAATAAAATAGAAAAGAGAAAAGGAAAAAGAAAGCGCATAGCCGAACCATAAACTTGAGCGAAAATCCTCACTCATTCTTGATTCAATTGTTAGAATATCAATATTTTGTGCAATCTTGTGCCCTAGTTTCATTATTCGCAACTAGCTAGCGTCTTTCTATAACTTGTGCAATACGAGCTATTTTATTCTTCACTTATATCTTACATAGCTCATTCCTTGATTGCACTAAGTTCCAATATCTTTGCGTGTGAGTTGCTTTGATTTTCACTTATATCTTTGTGATCGGCAACTAGGCATTGAATTCTAGTTTGGATATTTACTTAGCCTTAAAATACCTAGAATTTTCAAATTAAGTAGGTATCCATACCAAGCTCCACAAAACACCCGTTGTCGTGCTTTGACTTGCTCTTGAAATTCGCTCATTTCTCACGTTGTTTTAACCTGTAATATCAAGTGTGAATTTGTCACCTCAATTCACTTCGGAAAGGTAAGAATGTAATTCGGTAAGACAAGTGAGTTTGAGAGATACACATACACCTACATACATATTCTTTGCTTTGCTGCTAAAAATGGCAGATCGCGAGTGTACGTATCTTCCCTTCTATGGTAGTAATGATCGAGAGGAGTATCTTGAGTGGGTACAAAACATGGAGTTCGAGCTTGAATCTCATAAATTCGAATCAGAAGCCAAGGAAGTGAGAGTGACCACTTTGTTTTTTTACGTACTATGCATCTAGTTGGTGGCAACAACTAAGTGGAAAACGATTCATTACATCTTGGGTCTATTTAAAATGGGCCATGAGAAGAGAATTTATTCCATCCTATTATGAGCGGGAACTACTATGTCACGTGGAGAGCATTATATAAGGATGCAAAATTATCCAAGATTACTATATTGAGTTGAATCATGCAATACGCCGTGCCAATATCACTAGTGCATATCAAGAAAAGACATACTTCAAAGCAGGCTTGAATTATCAGATCGTTGCTGCACTTCAAGATGAATATTTTCGTAGTCTGCAAGATCTTGTGAAATATGCTATGAAGGCAGTAAAGAGACTTAAACACATGCAAGCACATCAATTAAATCTGCGCTGGCTCTTCAGTTCTTATTCATCCACTAGTGTGTCACTTGAGAAGAAGATCGAGCATGGGAATTTTTCTTCGACCGAGGTGATGAGTAGTGCTGCCTCGTCACAACCCGCAGCACGTGAGGAGGTCGTGGTTGGTGGTAGTTGTGCCATTGCTGGCCCACGGTCTTAAAAGGATGAGATGTATAAAAACCCATGTGATAATGAGAGCCACATATCCAAATTGAGTGAGAGTGATAAAAAGTGTGAGCTGTGTGATTCCACCATATGCGAGGTTGAGAGCATCCCAATTGAGAGTGTGAGAGATACACCAAAAGAAAAGAGAGAGATAGATGATAGGACAAGTAAGATTATTTTTGAACCTAACAACTTACCCTCTATTTATAGTATTGTATCACACATTGTGCAGGTGGACCAAGCAAATAAGAAGTTGGACATTCAAGAGCCCTCACCATTGGAAGAGAAAGATGAAGATATAACCATGGTTGGAGAGGGAATACATGATACCCCGTGGTTACATGATGACATTACGATACCCGCGACACCTACATCAACTGAAGAGAATGATCAAGGTAACACTATTGGTACTAAATCGATAGATCATCAAGATAAGGTGCGTAAAACTGAGAACTCCATTATTCCTTTGATGATTCCAAGTTCTAAATTTGATATGCTTAATTTGCATAATATGGAATTGATTACTCATACAGAAGTTCTTACTAGAATATCCCTGAATGATTCTTTGTGTCATATCATATTCGATAAACCAAAAGAGGTAGTGTTATTAAGAAGGTTCTTGAAAGTTCACATTTAAGATCACTAGTAAATAGCTACGTACACACATATAAATTCAATTTGATCGGAGATTTTGGTGTAGACAACAACATGTTTCAAGTTTATCTAATATGCATTACCGGTGATAATCTTGTTGATTTAAAATTACATGTTTTGCGCAAAACATCTATTGAGCAATGTCACGGTCTCTTTAAGATGGGTTTAAATACAAGTGTCTATTGTTTAGAACGCAATATGATGCCTACTTGTTTATCTCTTAAATGTATAACTAATCAGAGTAGCGCACTTGAAGCATGGAATGGTATCAATTTGTTTTCACCCACTTTAGTTGACTTTGATATTGGGAAGGTTAAATTTTAACATATGAGTCAGTTGGGCAATTTGAAATATGATTTTGAGCTATCGATTGTGCAAAACAACAAGAAGAACACAATAATTGATTCATACATATACCATGCATATACGTTGTTTTCTTCGTCTAGCACATTTTCAGGCTATCAAAAGCCGATGACGGCTTTTTTTTGAAGAAAGGGAGGATGATGCGGACATCCTTAGCTATGTTGTTTCATATAATGTTTTCAATTCATTAAATACCTCAGAACAACATGAGTTTACTAAGAGAGTTGAAAAACAAGAGAAGCTTATCCAACAGGTGAATCTGTTCACTGAATTTCCTTTTAAATTAGTTGAGAATTTCATACTACCTAAAACTAGTGTTTTGCTTGTGCTAAGATTGGAAGATTCAATAATGAACGGAGATGAAGGATATGAGGCTGTTCTTGAAGAAAGGCCGTCACAATGGAGGAGAAGCTCGTGGGTGACAAGCAAGGGGAGAGAAGTCCAAGAATCCAAATCAAATTCAAAACTTCCACAAGCCCAACCAAATTCAAACTCGGAATCAACTCAGAATTCAATTCGGATTCGGAATCAGCCTCAAATTCGGATTCGAAATCAGCAGGACAGTCCAGAGTAAAAATGTCATGACTTTCTCATACGAAGTCCGATTTGGGTGTGTTTGGGCTTGTTGGAAAGCTAACTTCAAGCCCGATCCAACGGATCCTCCCTCACTCCAAAATTTATTCTGTATCAAAAGATATGACCGAAACAATATGACATTTGTACAATTAGAGTTTCCTTTTTGTTTTAGATTGAGTCGGAATTGGAGTAGGAGTTCTAATTCCGAATTAGAATAGGAGTAGGGCCTCTTGGCCAGCCATGAGGAGGAGTAGGAGCACTATATATTGAGGGGTAGACCCCATTGTAACCTCGCACCACGCTTAATATATTTTCAAAGCTTTTGCTTGATTCTCCCACAGCTTATAGCCAAAATAGAGGGAATTAGGTGTTGAGAACAAGGGGTCGTTCTTGCTTTTCCGCTGGGAATTGAGGGTTCGACGATCTTCGCTTGTGGTCAGCGAGGATCCAATCAAGTGTGTGTTTGGGCGAATTTTTCATAGAGTTGCAAGTCCGTGCATTGGCGCGGGGGATCAGCTGGTGGTTCGTCAGGATACACAAGTTATCGAGAGGTTCTACGTCGAGAAGATCGGGCACCCCGCATCATTATATCCCTGAGAATTAGTAATTATATTTCTCATCATTCTAAGACCGGGTTGGCCTAATCTATCATGCCAGACACGGAAAAGGTTCAGAGCTTCTAAAAGTAGTTTTTAGGACAATATAGGCTGCAGGTGCCTTAATGTGAGTGCAGTATAGCCCAGATTCATATGAAGGAAGTCATTCTAATACCTTTTTTCCAGTTTCTTCATGCTTTGTAATGAGCAGTTGTTCCTTATCATACTCTTGTTCAGTCTCTACACGGAGACCGTTAGCATGAATATCTTTAAAGCTTAAGAGAGTTCTAGTTAATTCTGGGTACAACAAGGATTTTTCAATGACCAGTGTTGTGCCCATAGGGAATATAATTGTGGCTCTTCCTAAGCCTATTATACAAGTATCGCTGCCAGCGATTGTCGTAAGACTACCAACATTCTTGCTGATCGACTGGAAAAATTTTCTCTCTTAAGATAGTATTCGTTGTGCCGCTATTTTCTAAGCACACTTCCTCCATAGGGCGGCACACATGTTCTAATATATAAATTATTTATTAATATGGGGTAGGAAGCAATCCACACACATAAATAAAATACTTCAAAATAGAACATAACTTGCTATTATTAATATAGGAAAAAGTCTTACAGGACTGATCATAAGAATTTAATGCTTTGTTCTCCTAAAGCTTACAACCATTATTCAAAATTCAATGTTCTATCACAAGCATAAACTGCAAATGACTATAAAATCTACTTGCAATGCGTGCACTAGATCGAATCAGCGAAGTATGAAGAAACTTCTGCCTGAATCTGCTCTATGTTCATATTCTCTTCTTCGACAACTACAGCTGTTGCCGCTGCGATGTCCAAAGAAGGTGTGGTGGGGGTTGCTTTTGGGCTGTCCACATCCATGGGTGCAAACCATGGTTGTGGATCATCTCTGCCTAAAATGGTGAGATGTGCTTCATACTGTCCTTTGTCATTCTTCTTATACTTGAAAACATCAATCACGTGTTGCGGCTCACGGTAAACACGTGACCAATGTCCCCAAGTGCCACATTTGTAGAAACTTTTTTCCTGCTGACCATAGGGCTTCTCATTGCGCTTCTTTTGTTCGCCCTTTTTGGCTTGAGCATTCTACTTGGTTTTGCGACTCATGATCTTACCCTTCTTACCTCTTTCATTTGAGTGAGGCTTCCTCACCTTGTAGCTGCTTGCATTGACTTCATGGTCAACTTTGCTACTAGGCGGTTGTGAGATGTAGTTCTTTCTGAGAATGTCATCTTTAGTTTCGCAACTTGCATGATGTCAATTTATTCGGCACACTCCTTGTAGATGTCCTGACGATAGTTGCGTGCGGATTGCACCGCATTTGGATGAAAGGTAGAGAGAGTTCTCTCGATCTTCTGCTCATCCATGGTTACCTTACCACAGAGTTGAAGATTTGTATAAATTCTGTGTAATGCAGAATTGTACTCCCCCACGGTCTTGTAGTCAGCAAAACATAGTCGGTTCCATTCCTGCTTTGCTCGAGGAAGAATGGTGTACTTCAGCTTCTCGAACCGCTTATTCAGTGCGGTTCATAAAACTAGTGCATTCTTTTCTACCATATCCTCATTCTTGAGCATTAGGTAGATATGATGTCTAAGGAAATGAAGTGCTTGATCATTCTCCTCAGCAGTTGGAGTGACATCCTTCAAGGTGCCAAGTCCAATAGCAGCACGGAGCTTCTTTGCTCCAAGTACAATTTCGGCATCTATGCCCAAGTCAGGTAATTGTGGCCATGCTGGGCCAGCTCTTCGAACTCCCGGTTCGTAATGTCAGACATCTGCATATTTATGCAAAGAGTTCAAAAGATTACTACTGGTAATTTACAAAAAAATTGGTTACAAAAATTCTCATAATGTTCCCGTATTTTTCTATGCATTTTTTCATGATTTACTACTATTTCAGTTATTAAAAGCAATATAAACAATCACAAATATTCAAAAATAGTAAATACAATACATAAATTGTATAGAAATTATAATAACAAAGTTAAATGTGCTTCAAATGCTAAAACCGGTTCAAAAATTGAATTCACAGGCCCCTTTTCTACTAGAATATGAATTTTCGATGAATTCTGTAATTTCCAGGGTCTAAAAAGCTAATTTTTTTGTTCTGAGAAAAATTTTCGTGTAATTTTCAGAATTCCTGAGATTTTTTTACAATTTTTTTTGGGATTTTTCTTTTTCCCAATTTTTTTCTTTCTTTTGGTCGGTCGGGCCGATTCACGCTCCCGTCCCAAACCTGCTCGCCCGCTTCGTAGGCTCAAATCGGCATGTGGAGGTAGGGTTTCCCTACCTGCTCAACATGGCAACAAGGTGCTAGCTTCTCCGTCGGCGGCGGCAGCGCATGCAGGAGCGGCGGACGCGACTGCGTTCCCACGTGCGAAGCCGGGCGGTGGCACGGCAGTCTGAGAGGCTTAGAGGCGACGCGGCGGCGCCCCGTCGGCGGTGGCACTTCGCGCGCAAGCGAACCGCCAAGGTGGCGCCAGGCGGAGTGTCTGCGAGGCGGCCGGAGCGGGAAGGCGCGCGGCGGCGGCGCCACTGGCGAGAGGTGGCGGGGAGGCGTCGCGTGGCGTCGTCGCTACGGGATGCTAGCATGAGGTGGCGCGGCTTCTTGCGTGCGCGACGGGAGGCCGTTCTGGGAAGGTTGCTGAGGTCGGCGAGGCGGTGGTGCGGCCAGACGTCTGGTCGGCGAGAGCGCAACCATATGGGTCTGCGTCTCCCTTTTTTGTGTTTACTGTTCATGCAATGTGTGTACTGTTCATGCATTTATTGTTCATACAATTACCAATCGGCTTGGCCAGCGACTGTAAGTCGGCTCGTGGTAGATTAAAATGTATTTGTAATTTCCAATCTATGGTACAATCAACATCCACTTTTTCCATGCAATCTACCGATCGGCATTGTGCCGACGATTTCAAGTCAGCTCGCAGTAGATTAGAGCAGATTTGCACCGTAGGATACAATTTAGAGAGCCAAATTTGCAGAATTGAAAGCAATCTAGAGAAATGATTCAATCTACGAGTGTCGTGCTACGACGGTTACCTTTTGATCCGAGGAGAGTCAGTCGTGCTGATAACGTGTTGAGGAACTGTTGCTGGCGAGTCCAGTCCGAGCGATTACCTCGTAGACAAACTCAGAATCGTAAGAACAATGCAAGAACGCAAGAACATAATAATAGATTGAACAAAGAAATATGAGAGGACTTATGTCTTCTCTTTATTGCTCTTCTTAAAAATTGTAGTATAATGGTTGGGGTCCCCCTCCTTTATATAGACTACTGGATGGATGAGGAGCCCACCTTAGGTCAGGACTCCCGGCCCGGGCCCAATTTCTTAACACTTCCTCCCCTTGGCTAATGCACCGACGTAGGAGCCTCCTTCTTTGACCAGCTTGGGCTTGGCCTGTGCATAACCCATGCACACTTCTTCGATTCTTTGGTCAAAACAGCACCAATACAACGTAGCTCGAGAATTCAACGTAGAGTCACAAGTTGAAGTTGTAACAATACTTGACATCGTATCACGGTCTTTACAGGGACCTTTGAACCATAGCTTTCACCACTTCATTATATTCATAGTGATCCATCAAGTCTAAACTGGTTGGTTCCAATACTTTTATTTATCAATTATGGTTCAGCCTTATATGCTTTCATTATGTGACCCAATATTGATGCTTCAAATGCTCGGTCACAGACTTTGGTTCCAGATCTGTGTTCTCGTAAGAGAAACTATAGTAATTGTAGAGGCAATGTGGTAGTCGATAACTTTTCTCTCATATCCTCATAGTTCAGGGTATCTCAGTATTAACTAGATCTTTGTCATTTCTCAAACAAAAGATTTTTTATCGCTCTTGTTCCCAGCTTTGTAATATGTGTGCACCATATTGTTGGTGTTTTCATCTTCATGATGAGCCTCTTTATGAGGTATTTCAGCTTCAATATGAGTTCTATTCAAGTGTGTGTAAGGAGTGATTAATAATTGTTTTGACTAGTGTCATTAGATCTTAGACCCACATGCATCCAATAAATCATTTTGTTGCATGAACAATAATCACGGTGAACGATAGGTGATTAGCTGATCTAATCTCAGTTCTCACAAGTTAATCAACCAGATTAATCTAATATCTAACTAGGTATTGGAAAAGAGGGAATCCCGAACGACATATTGATTTGCCGTAAGAATGAATCGTGATGATAACATGTTAAATAATCAATACCGTAGTCGAGAGACGATCAATCCAATCACATAATGAACACCAAAGAAAGACATAGAGTATAGGGGTAGAGCTCTTCTATTCATCATCAATAATCTCTTTACATAATGAAGCTCTATTTATAGACTCAAATAGTGGAATCCTTCAAGGGTTATTTTGGTAATTGTCCATAAAATCCTAGGTTTCCTAGCAAGTTTGAACTAACGGCATGATGATGTGTCCGCTAAATCGTGCCACAGTAGCTACCAAGTGGACAATAGGTTGGCCAGAGGCGGCGTTCGTTTGGCCATCCTAAGTGGTGAGGTTATCAAATTAGGTAAACAGAGGGTGTGATTAGTTAAAACTAGATGGTTTTAAGGGCTCAGATCAACATAATAAAAGGACAGAGAATCTGTACAACAAATTCGAGTAGTTTAGGGTGTGTTTGGTTTGTTGAATGGAGTGGTCCTGAACCATCCGGTACGGGAAATGAGTTCGTTCAGGTGTTTGGTTGGTTGAATAGAACCAAACCATTCGAGATGAGATGGTTCAAGAAAAAGGAATATTTCATGTTTATGTTGTATCATCTCATTCGGGGAAAAATCCCGAACCACACCGTTCACTCGAATTTCGAGGCGCTTGGTGACGTGGCGGCTTGATTTACGAGTTTTAAATGATCATATTTCCTAAACCGAGTATCCGATTTGCGATCCGATTGAACCGTTGTGTTCCTTGTCATTTAATTAACAAAACAAGACCACTCTTGGTATATTTTAGTGTAAAAAAATATCATACGAACCATCATATCCCACCAACCAAATATTATCTTGAACCATCCAAGACCATCCTATTCCACCAACCAAACAAAATCATGTATCATCATATCCCACCAACCAAACATCATACTTGTATCATCTCATCTAAGACGATCTCATCCTACCTGTACCATCCTATCCCATTCAATCTCATCCCACCAACCAAACGCACCCTTAGAAAGCTATAGCATTGTTCTGCCATGCGGGGGAAGTGCCTCGCGCATCTGGGACCGGAGTGACGGAAACCGTTCGGAGCCACGGAATTGTAGTTCTGCGATAACGAGGTGCAAAGTAGTTGTAGGTTAGCGAAATCGCAACTAAAGGTTACAGTTTCTCGAGTATTAGGGCAAAATAGTTGTAGTTCCGTGAATTTTACTCTAGTCCGAAAAAAATGATGCACTCTGTATAGCAATACCCTTGCATACAAAATCAAGCTACTACGTCAACTGTTTGAAGTGAATTACCAACACCAAAAAAACTGTTTGAAGTGAAAAGTAGATGTCTTTGGAATGTGCTCGCCTGAGGGGGATGCCAAGGGGAGCCATGGCTTCCCATCCTAAAAAAAAAGAATTTTATCACACTTGATTTTCTACGCAAAATAGGTCGTTGCATGTATGTGCACCCTCCAAGTAAAAGTATATACTGCACTGTGTTTATATATTTATTCGCATTAGATAACGTTGTGTTATTTTTTTAGAGGGTACAAGGTAGATCTAAACTCATACCTCCACTCACACCACCAGTCGCACATGGACACACGTGCGCATCACTTTACACACGCTGAGAATTTTACAGAGGCATTGAGCTTGGAGTATGGGTGAATGCCCAGCCCATCCGGGTTCGATCCTCTGGGATCATAGTCACATACCTCACTTAAATAATTAGAATAGGGTACACACGTATGTACGTTTAGTTGAAAAGCACGTGTCTGAGCTCCGCCTTTTGGCAGTAGTGAGTGACTAACTTTTGTAATTTCCATCCCATGTACGCATGTACAAGTAGTATTGTTACATATCACATGATACATGCATGCAGGTACCAAATATATTTTTTCTTGGTTTCCTAGGTTGCAAACATATACTATTTCTTTACTGCTTTACAGATTCGGTCTATTTTATCTGATAATTCTAGTTGTTGTATTTCTTAATTCCCTTCCTATCATATTACTTCTTCAACAGTAAGTAATACCAATCTAGCATTATGCAGGGTCCCTTTGGGACGTAGGAATCTCATACTAAACAGTTTTATTCCGGCAGGAATTATGAAAGTTTTTCCTGTTCCAGACAAGACCTAATCAACGAACAACGTAATTTCTTATATTAAAGATATTGAACCTGGTCTAGTACTAGTACTTAATGCATGCATAATCACCAAATATCAATCGGTCTTATGTTTGTTTTTTTCCTGTTAAGTGTGTACTACTATAAAAGAGTTGTTTTATTAATCCGGCTCTCTCACTCATACTTATTTCCGGGCTCCGACTGTCCAAAGATTTACTTAAGAAAAAGAATGCAGACAGACGCAAGCTAGTTCACCGAGCACCGGTAGTGGACACCTTGCGTTGCGTGTTTATCACGAACGCGAAAGTTATGCTTTCCCTGTCTGACGTGACCAACGATAGCTCGATCAAAACTTTAGTCCATCGACAGGTCCAAAGACGTTTTGATGTGACTGACGATGTGTTGTTTATAGATCCGGGTCCTCCATATCCTCGCAAAAGTCTACTGTAAACAGTATTTTTGTGATTGCCGAATGTGATAGTGCTGTAGTAACTATGAAATATCTGCTTCTTAATTATCGGACAACGATGAAAATTGCTTTTAATACCGTACATTATAGATTTTTATATTAAATACTTCAAAACGCAGAGAATCACAATCCACTCTTTACAGTGGTAAAGACGGCCACCGAGTGAACTTCATTCGTTTACTTCGTAAAAAATCTGATGAACCGGTTAATCGACCTGTTACGCAGTGGACAGAAAGACATGCGGTTTTACTATTCATCATTTGCCGTATATATGATCTGTTTAGTTACCAAAGCGAACAAACCATCTAAAATAATTCATGCACCATCAAGGTTGACTTACTAGTAGAGGGTACTAACTAGTAATCTAATCTCTACACTACAGCTTAATTTGCTTCCTTGTTGATCTATTTAGTTACTGTTTGATTCCTTCTAAAACGACTTTGTGAGATTTTTGCAGATGAACGGATGACTTGTCGTTGCTGGTCGCTACCTGAGTGATTAAAAAAGACAGCGATGGGAGCTAAAGCAGCAAGGCTTGCAAATATCTTCAGGAGCCATCATGTCTGTACTTAGTCTAATCCATGGACTGTGCTAGCTCAACCAAAGCAGCCAAGCAACAGAGAGAGACCGAAGGGGAGGAGATAATAAAGTGAAAGATGGAAGAATGATGATGTGGAATGGGGGGTAATTCACTTCTTTTTCCTTCATTTTTCAAGCGCATACTCATTTGACTGTGACATCTTACCAAGTGTTGCATGTGTTCTTAGTACAAGACAAACCCTAGGAGCTTTCCAGCTTTGTGCATAAGTAGCACAAGTTGATTCAGGATTTGCCCAAGCAAAGGTAAGAGTACTAGATTTTACCTTTTTGGTTGGGTAATTTGTAGACCTTCCTGAGTTGGCACAAAAAAACATATCTTGAGTCCTGACAGTGCTCTTCAGCTTAAGAATTTCTAGTTTTCCTTATATATAAAAACATCAGAAGAACTTCAAGGCTGAAATAATTAAGGGTTTAATATAATCCCTCGTGACATCAGCTTAAGAAACATTCGGATGTTTATTCATTTCTGGGTTAATTAAGGGTTGTACGTGTAAAATTGTACGTATTGCTGAAATAATCCCTCGTGACAGTATACAACGGTTTTGGTAATCAGAGATTACAAAATCACTTGGACCCAAAGTCAGGGAAGGAGATCGTATCAAATGACAACAAACTTATGTGCTACAGTGAAATTGACAATATCTAATTTCTATCCGAAGTTCAGCCGAAACCACATTAAATCGATTCAGCGTCTTAACAAATCTTTTGACAGTCCCCCTCAATCTAAACTGGTGACCATCAGATTGAGATTGTGATTGATGTGGTTGAAAGGCTGTTGCGGTTTGGTAAAGATATATGTAAGCTAATCAGCAGAACTAATGAACCGAACGTCCAGCATCTTCATTGCTACTCTTTCCCAAATAGAATGGAAATCCACTTCTATGTGTTTTGTGTGTGCATGAAACACTGGGTTTGCGGTTAGATATATTGCTCCAAGATTATCACACCACGATATTGGAGGTCTTGATTGGTATATACCAAGTTCTTTCTGAAGTGACTGCAACCAAATAAGTTCAGCCGTCGCATTAGCTACTAACTTGTATTTTGCCTCTGCACCTGATCTTGCCACTGTTGGTTGTTTCCTAGAGCTCCAAGATACTAGATTGGACCCCAGAAACACTACAAACCCATTAGTGAATCAACGATCGTCATAGCATCCTGCCCAGTCTGCATATGAAAATGTGCTGAGTAACAGAGAGCCAGTCTTCTGAATAACTAATCCAGTGTGAGATGTGTAGCTTTAACATACCTTAGTATTCATTTTACTGCTGACCAATAGTAATCAGTTGGTGTCTGTAAGAACTGACAGACCCGATTAACAACAAAAGTAATATCAGGTCTTGTCAATGTGAGATACTGCAGAGCACCTACTGTGCTTCAATACTGAAAACCCTCAGTATTAGAAAGCTTCTTCCCAAGTTCCTTTGATAATCTTTCTGAGCTTGACATTGGAGTTGAAACTAGCTTACAGTACTGCATATTTGTTTTCTTTAGCAAATCTGAGATATATTTCCTCTTTGTCAGTACAATACCTTTCTTGACTCGATTTACCTCGATGCCCAAGAAGTAATTTAATTCTCCCAGATCCTTGATTGCGAAGTCCTCGACTAATTTCTGAATAAGCACCACAGTAGCATATGAGGAGGAACTTGTAGTGATGATGTCATCTACATATACTAGGATATAGATGGTAACACTTGGTTTGATGAGCACAAATAATGAAGTGTCTGTCTTCGATGGAACAAATTAGTGCTCCTGTAACTTGGTACTTAACTGTGAGTACCACGCTCGTGGTGCTTGTTTCAGCCTGTATAGAGCTTTCTTTAGTTTGCAGACATAATGTGGAGAATCTTTTTCTTCAAAACCGGGTTGTTGTTTCATGTAGACTTCCTCTTGAAGGTGGCCATGCAAGAAGGTATTGTTGACATCAATTTGATATAGCTTCCACCCCCTAGAGACGACAACGAACAACATGGTACGTACTATTGTTGATTTAACAACAGGACTGAATGTGTTGTAATAGTCAATGTCGTGTCATTGAATGAATCCTTTGGCAACCAAACGCGCCTTATACATGTCCATAGAACCATCAGATTTCTATTTGGTTTTGAATATCCACTTACAATCAACAAGTTTGTGAGCAGGTTATCAAGGTACAAGGTCCCATGTTGAATTCTTTTGTAGAGCTTGAAACTCGTAATCCATCGCCTCACGCCATCGTGGCTCGGCCGGTGCTTCAAAGTGGGAGGATGGTTCAGCTATAAAAGCCCGCTTGCGAGGATCATATCTAATCGTGACGTTAGTGCCGTCACTTCGACGCTGTGTCTGCATGGGATGAGTTAGCACAACTGTAGAAGGCGCACTGGTGGCAAAAGTGGTAGATTGGGATCCCAAATCTGCATGAACATCATTAGTAGCAGGTGCAATATTGCTCAAGATATCATTATCTATTGTCGGTTCATGAACAGTGTTTTCATGGGACAGAATTCCAGTTGTGGGATTATTGAAGACCGGAAGCATGGTATGTGGTGCAACATGAGGATTGACAGTATGAGCATTTTCATAAAGATCAGACTATTGGCTATTTGCAAAGGGAAACAAAGCCTCGTCAAAAATCACATCACACGAGATGTAGATTCTTCTAGTAGATATATCCAGACATTTATATCCTTTGTGACTCGGGCTATGTCCAATAAAAGCACATTAAGTTTGGAACAGAAATCAAGTTTGCGAGCATTATAAGGTCTGAGATTTGGCCATCAAGCACAGCCAAAAGTGCAAAGAAAGGTGTAATCAGGAGGTATTTTGAGAAGAGTCTCAAGAGGAGTACAATTCTCAATCACCTTGCTAGGTAATCGGTTGATGATATAGCAAGCAGCTAGAAAAGCCTCATCCCAAAAATGAACTAGCATGGTGGATTGAGCAAGAAGTGCTAATCCTGTTTTGACAATGTGATGATGTTTTCTCTCAATTGCACCATTTTGCTGATGTGTATGAGGACAAGGAAGACGATGTATAATTCCAATATTTTGGAAGAATTTATTCAACAACCTGTATTCTCCTACCCAATCAGTTTGAACAGTTTGGATTTTAGTGTTAAGCAGTCGTTCAACATGTTGTTGGACGCAGTCGTTCAACATGTTATTGGAAATGCAAAGAAGTACACTCAACATCAGATTTGTGTTTCAAGAAATAAACCCAAGTGAATTTACTGAAATCAACAAGAAAGCTCACGTAATACTTGTATCCTCCTAGAGAAGTGCGTGCGGGACCCCACACGTCTAAGTACACAAATTCAAGGGGAAAAGATGGCACATTAACATAACCTTTATAGGGTAATTGGTGTATTGTTGCTTGTTGACAAGCATCACACACATGAGGTTCTTTATTTGTTGAGCAACCTAGATTATTTGATTGAACGACTGCATGAACGACAGTAGATGAAGGATGTCCCAACCATCTATGCCATTGATCACTGGAGATCTTGACCATGGAGAAGGAGCAGGGTGAATGCTAATGGCTAGCATGAAGAGGATAAAGTCCTCTATCACATGGACCGTGAAGGAGCACCCTCTTCGTTGCTCGATCCTTGACCTAGAAATAATTTGAGTGAAACTAAAAAAAGACATCATTGTCTGAAGTGAACTTGTGAACAGACAAGAGATGCTTGCTAATTTGAGGCACATTAAGGATATTACAAATGGACAAAGTAACCTATACCATTCGCAACATGCACTTGATCACCTCCACGGTAGCGTTCTTTGACCGAGACGATCCAGATCATTTGTCAAATGATCAGTTGCATCAGTATCCACATACCAGTTTTGATCAATCTTGTAGGAGTTGGCGTTAGCGGCAGCAGCAGAACGGATAGCTTCTTCAAATTGATAGTTGTGATTAAAATGGTGGTAGCAACACAATGCATTGTGGCCATATTTGCCACACATTTGGCATGTTAGCTTGCCACCCGACGAGCTTCAGCCACGACCAAAATCACGACCGCGTGGTACAGAGTGCCCTATCTTCTCAACGTAGGATCAAGATAACTCGAGTAGCCTGACGAATCACACAAAGACAATACGCAGCCAACGCAACAGCCTACAACATATAAACTCGCTCAACCACACGCTTAGATGTTGAATATCCACGAGACCACCAAGTGGATGCAATGCTCCCCCAATCCACAAGGACTAGCAAGGACAGCGGCAAAGAACACCCAATTCTCCTCTCTATATTTCGGTTGCAATAGCTAACCCTAGGATAAGAACAAGTGCTGAAAAGCAATCTGTTATTTCTTGAATAAAGCATGGTCTAAGGGATACAAAGGAGGGGGCAAGAGTACTTATGGTGCCCCTCCACAACTTATGCATGGCCTAGGGCCGGCTGCACATGCCGAAACAAACTCTAAGTCTTGGACTATTTGGACCTTCCCCTTTAGGCTTGAGCCTCCACTCTTCACGCCTTGTGCCTCCACTCAGTTTGGGCTTGCACCATATGCTATGGGCCTCTTTCTCTAAGTCTTGGACTGTTTGGACCTTCCCCTTTAGCGCCGCATGGCAGATCTCGTCGTGACTCCGACCAGCGTTCCCGCTCTGCACAACTACAACCTTCGGCCAAGACACGGTCGTGGGCACGTCGTGGACCAAGACGGCAAAGATCCGGTCATAGACTCTGACCGATGTTCCCTGCCCTGCACGACTACAACCTTCAGCCAAGACCTATTGTGCAAGTAGCTTAGTCCTAGCTCGAGTAATAGGACCAATTGGTCCGTTCTTGCTAAGAGTAGGAGTAGATTCTGTAGTGTTGGTAGGGATGTCCTCATCATCCTCTCCCTCTTAAAAAGGAGTCATCCTCGACCCTATGTCCTCCGGTCCAAAGAATGGTGATAAATCATCAACTTTAAACGTAGTACTCACTGCATAGTCATCACCCGGAAGTTTGATCTTATAAGCATTATCATTGATCTTAGTGAGCACTTTGAAAGGACCATCATCACGTGGCATCAACTTGGACTTGCGCTTCTCTAGAAAGCGTTCTTTGCGTAGATGAACCCAAACCAAGTCATCGGGCTCAAATAACATCTTCTTGTGTTTCTTGTCCGACTTTGCAGCCTAGTAATGTGCCTTCTTCTCAATCTCTTCTTTTGTCTTCTCATGGAGTTTCTTAACAAAATCAGCACGCTTGGATGCCTCCATATTAGCATGTTCCTATAGAGGTAACAAGTCCAGCGGTGTAGTTGGTTTAAAGCCATACACCGCCTCAAATGGGCACAATTGAGTAGTCGAATGTACCGCCCGGTTATAAGCAAATTCCACATGTGAAAAACAATCTTCCCACTCCTTTAAGTTCTTTTTATCATCATTTGTAGCAACATGGAAAGTGTTCTATTCACCACTTCCGTTTGACCATTAGTTTGTGGGTGACAAGTTGTAGAGAATAATAACTTGATCCCAAGCTTGGCCCTCAAGGTCTTCCAAAAGTAGCTCATAAATTTGACATCACGATCTGAAACAATAGTCTTGGGTACTCCATGCAATCTCATTATTTCCCTAAAAAATAAGTTAGCTACATGCGATGCATCGTCGCTCTTATGATAAGGAATAAACTATGCCATCTTAGAAAATCGATCCACAACGATGAAAACAAAATTCCTCCCCCACTTAGTCCTAGGCAATCCTAAAACAAATTTCATACTAATGTCCTCCCATGGAGCACTAGGAACAGGAAGTAGAGTATATAAACCATATGGATTAAGTTTAGATTTAGCTTTATGACATGTAATGCATCGTTGAACAAACCTCACAATGTCTCTTCGCATTTTTGGCCAATAAAAAGGGTCGGCCAACATCATTAAAGTATTCTCTCTCCCAAAATATCCAATCAATCCTCTAGTATGAGATTCCTGCAGAAGTAACAAACGAACGGACGAATCTGGAACACAAAGCTTATTAGCATGAAATAAGAACCCATTATGCACATGGAACTTATCCCAGCCTTTCCCATGCACACATTTCGAATAAGGTGCTGCAAAATCATGATTAGAAGTGTACAACACTTTTAAACTCGCTAAACCAGGAACTTGCACTTCTAATTGAGTTAAAAGCACACTTTTCCTAGACAAAGCATCAGCTACCACATTCTTTGTACCTTTCTTGTATTTAATAACATATGGGAAAGTTTCAATAAATTCAACCCATTTGGCATGTCTACGATTCAACTTACCTTGGACTTTTAAATACTTGAAAGATTCATGATCAAAATGAATTACAAACTCTTCAGGCCAAAGATAATATTGTCAAGTTTCAAGAACACGAACCAAAGCATAAAACTCTTTATCATAAACAAGATAGTTTAGTTGAGCACCTCCTAGTTTCTCACTGAAGTATGCGATTGGTTTTCCCTCTTGCATGAGAACACCACCAATACCAATTCCACTATCATCACATTCAATTTTGAAAATCTTAGTGAAATTAGATAAAAGCAGCAATGGTGCTATAGTTAATCGTTTCTTTAATTTTTGGAAAGAAAGTTCTTTTGATTCACCCCACTCAAAAGGCACACCCTTCTTAGTTAACTCAGTCAAAGGTGCTGCAATGGTACTAAAATCTCTCATAAAACGACGATAGAAACTACCAGGACCATTAAAGCTTTGAATGTGACTAACATTAACAGGAGTAGGCCAATCCTTAATTGTTGCAATTTTAGAGTCATCTACCTCAATCCCATTGGTCGAAACTACATAGCCCAAGAACACCACTTTTTTAGTATAAAAGGTACACTTCTCAATATTAGCATACAATTGTTCAGTTCTAAGTACTTCTAACACTTGTGTGATATGTTGAACATGTTCTTGCAAAGAGCGGCTATATATCATAATATCATCAAAATAGACTACCACAAATCTAGCAATGAAAGCTTTTAAGATATGGTTCATTAAGCGCACGAATGTACTAGGGGTATTAGTTAAACCAAAAGGCATAACTAACCATTCATACAATCCAAATTTAGTCTTAAAGGCTACTTTCCATTCATCTCCATGATTCATCCTAATATGATGGTATCCACTACGCAAGTCAATCTTAGAGAAAATAATAGAGCCACTTAATTCATCAAGCATATCATCTAACCTTGAGATAGGATGACGATATCTAATAGTTATGTTGTTGATAGCTCTACAATCTATACACATTCGCCATGTACCATCTTTCTTAGGAACAAGAATAATAGGAACAACACAAGGGCTAAGGCTTTCACGTACATACCCTTTCTCAAGTAGCTCTTGCACTTGTCGTTGAATTTCCTTTGTCTCGTCCGGATTGGTGCGATATGGTGGATGGTTAGGAAGAGATGCTCCTAGAATTAGGTCCATTTGGTGCTCAATCCCACTAATTGGAGGTAATCCAGCGAGTATCTCCTCCAAAAAGACATACCCGAAAGCCTGCAACACATTGGAAACAATACTCGGAAGAGGTCAAGTCGTTAGTAGAAAGCAATGCATCTTTGTACAAGAGTACAAAGTGCATCAGATGTGGGTTCTCTCGCACCTCTCTTATCTCTGATTTGGTTGCTAACATGATTAACTTACCTCCCTCTGGATTTCTTTTTGCACTCACATTAGGCTTTGGGCTCTCACGTAGCTTCTTTCTCTCGTGCTTGTGCACTCGTAATGTCGACCTCTTTCTTTTGTATATAATCACCACAATTTGTGTTGGAGACATAGAATGAAAATACAATATCCTTTGTGTTCCACTTAAATGAATACCGGTTAGTGAAACCGTTGTGATGAACTAAACAATCAAATTGCCATGGGCGGCCTAATAGCAAATGGCACACTGACATAAGCATGACATCACACTCCACGGTGTCCACATAGTCACCAATCTGAAAATCTATTTTGACTATATTTTTCACCTTCATCTCCCCCATTATCGCTTAACCATTGCACATAATATGGATGGGGATGTTGCAATAGTTTCAAACCAAGCTTTATGCATAACTCTTTGCTGACCAAATTGTGATAACTACCTCCATCAATGATTACCTTGCACACTCGACGTTTTACCGTCGCTTTGGTTTGGAATAGATTGCAACACTGATCATTATCTTCTTTTGTATGAACACTCAATACCTTCTTTGTGACAATGAGAGAGATACCTGTTTCAAAATCACAATATGTCTTACATTGATCTTCCTCATCCTCGATATCATTATCTCTCGTAAAATCAGCATGGTGTTCATCTTCACTTGTGGAACCACAATCTCCCTCGTCGATGACAAGCATTTTGCGGTTAGTTGGACATTCCCTAGCAATATGACAATGCCCCAAGCACTTGAAACATTCAATAGCACTACTATTTGCGATAGATCCTACCGAATAAGTAGCACTAGGCGTAGGGACCTTCTTGACACTTGGAGTAGTAACTTCTTTCACATAGTGCAGTATGTGAACTAGGAACAACACTTGCACTATAAGTGTTATCACGAAATGAATTGAAATAGGTATTAGGTTTACCTTCTGTAGGTGCTGAACGGGAAGTGAAAGATGACTCCTTTGTTACTTTAGCATCTTGCTGCATTGGCGTTCTGCTTTGGTTGTTTGATGCACCAATTCAACCATATTGTTGTAGGGCTAAAATTCAGTGATGCGCTTGATGGAATAGTGCAAATCGGACAAGAACCTCGCTATTGTTTGCTCCTCTTGTTCATCTACATTTGCTCGAATCATGGCCATCTCCATCTCTTTGTAGTACTATTCGACCGTGAGAGTTCCTTACTTCAAATGCTACAATTTATCAAAGAGATCATGTTTGTAATGTGTAGGGACAAACCGTGTATGCATTTGATGCTTCATCTCCTCCCATGTGGTAATGGGATGCTCTTCATGTTCGCGCCTTTGGTTCTAAACTTGTTCCCGCCAAATAAGTGCATAACCATCGAATTCAAGTAATGCCATTCCTAGCTTCTTTTGTTCGGAGTAGTTGTGCATACGGAACACCTTGTCGACCTTGAGCTCCTAAGTGAGATACTCCTTCGTATCAGTACCACCTGTAAACTTAGGCATATAAAATTTTAATTTACCAAACTTCTCTTCGTCCTCTCGCTCCCGGCAACGGTATCCGTCATTGTGGTGCATGTAGAAGTCATATGCAGCTCCACCATGTCCTCCAAGGCCACGGTCCCTCCCTGGACCATGATCCATGCCTCCGGCACCACGGCCAGGTAGTGGTGGCCGAATAGCTTGCGCCACCACACGGTGACGACGTTCTTGAGCTTCACGAGCAAGTCGTGCAACAATCTCTGCATCAGTCTCATCAAGTTGTGGTGGATAGCCATCGTTGTGCACACTAGCTTTATCTTGTTGTGGTTGAAGTTCACGAATGAGATCAGCCACCACATTGGTGCGTAGAACGTGCAATTGTTGATTCATATCAATCTGAAGATCCTGGACCGAGTTGGTCACCTCCTCCTTTAGTTTATCATATCTCTCCTCCAGCACCGAAGTTCCCGCTTCAAACTCCTGCCTTAATTTGTTTCATAAAGGTTGATATTGAAAGCGAGTAACTGGTGCATTAAGATCACCTTCCACCTCATCAACTGTAACACCCCAACCCAACACTGAGCCTGGAATGCCACTAAACTACTCTCTAAACTAATAATTATTGACACACTATAAAATTACAGCAAGGAAAAACAACAATAAACATATCCATGGACCACAAAAGAACATGTATAATTATGGATCAAGCGATAATAAATAAGCAAGGGGAAATATAACCTGGTAAATAATCTAAAATAGCACCAACTACTGAATCCAAATCATTGAAATAAATAATCTAGTCCAAAATGTGACCTAAACTTTATTCAGTCTCTAACATGTCTAAGAGTAATTCAACATTGAATGAAAAGGTTCTTATGGCAAATGATCATGTGATTGAAGTATGGATCTAATCCATGTGCTCTACTCGCTCTCAATTGTGGCGTCCTCGAAGATCACCTAAAGACAACAAAAGAGCAAGGGTGAGTCCACGACTCAGCAAACACATCAATATACAACTAACAATAATAAAACGACAGCATTCAATAACTTCATTATCATCACAGGTACTTCTATTAATATTATCATGCTGTTATTTTCCCTTAGTTTCACACCCATTAATCTCATATATCAATGCAAATCTAATCTACATGTCCACATGCACTTCTTTCGCGTATACCGGTATAGCATGAGTGAATGCTCGCGGCAACATTCACTCTCAAGCCCGTTCCTCCACAAGGATCGGGACCTCCTTACTCCGTGGAGTTGTGATCATTCATGATCACCTGCTCATATGCAAAGATGCTTTTGAATGCAAACATGCATAATTTCATAATACTCATCATATCCAATTTTTTCATCATGTCCATTAACAATATAAATCCATACCATACCATTGCTTGCAATTAAATAAAATAAAAGCACAACAATAATGTTAATGCAAGATAAAGAATACAGTGATCAATCATTGATTGTTGTCTACCATGCACTTGCCTTTACTAGTTGCGGCCTTGCGGTTTGGCTAGAAGATGGCAACAAGCACGACGCCTCTCCTACATTAAATACACAAATTTCAATACAAGCTACAGCATCAAGAATAGCAATCAATAGACATCGCTCCTACCCGTCCCCAAATATACCACGCTTCTCCGGTACCGAATAATTACCCATTGCTGTCTAGATACTAAAACGAACGTAACTTTTGACTCAAAGGACCGATCACGACAAACCACCCAGTTCTGGATTCTACACAAAATTCTCCTCATTTTAGTATATTACCAAGACTCCTAATTAAATCATCTAACCCTCCGTTTTTAGCCCAGAAAACCGATCTGTCAACTTCGGGACAGCGGGTCTTACTAAATTCATAACTTTTGTTTTACCCAACCAAAATTCGAGTTCTTGGATTCTACAGAACCCTTAGACAATTATCTACATCGTTCATGTAGATCAAAAACTCTAATTAGTCCTATTACTATTTTTAATCTGCAGTCTACCAAAACAGCGCCGAAAGACGACAACCACAAAGACAGCAGTCTTCCAAAATTCATAACTCGAATTATACTTGTCCGATCGACATGATTAAATATTCTATAGAAAGATATCGAAATTATCTACAATTAACTAGTAGATAATATTTCCAAAATTCTTCATTAAGGTACCCGAATAAATCGTTCAACAGAACAGCAGGCTAAACAGATCTATTAATCGGCACTTTGACTAAAAATTATAGAACCCTCTCTAATTAATCTCGATTATTGTTGGACCGAAAAGGCGACTAGAGGGGGGGTGAATAGGAGCACGCTCACTTTTTCCTAAATAATGAATTCAACACAATTTCACTCCAATAGCTATTAGGAAGCTATGAAGATCAATATACCAGTACAGCGGAAGACTAGTATTGAATCCAATTAAATCCCCTAAACAAAATAACAAAATCAACTAAGATTGCAAAAGCTCAAAGCACGGGCGGTCTGACCTCTGGACCCAACCGGTTGGACCGATTGTCGCGGTCGACCATTATTGTCTTTGGCGGTCGGACCGCTCCAAAATCGATCGGACCGGTGATGATGATGATCGGACCGCCGACTCGAGCAGATCCAAAGCAAGAAAATCACCGATGACGAAGTTGCAATTAGGTGAAACTTTGATTCTCAACTCCAATCTTTATGAAACTTTGCACACACCTTCTATATGCTATTGAGGACAAAATGGTTTTGTACTTGGGCAAGATGGACCGCAGGGTGCAGTTTATGCAAGTGCTCAACTGTTACTGAGGCCTGTGGTTTGTTTTTGAAAGTTGCCCAAGTCCGCTAAGGACCGCCTTTGAGCCACATCTTGCAAAGCTCCACCATACTACCACATATTTCAGATGGGCGTAACTAGCCTTATTAACTTGTCATACTACCAATATATGTGCCATATTTGTTGTGTGGGTGTTACTAATTTATTCCCACTTGGCGCAAGAGAGACTTTCTCAAGGTGTGGTTAATGGAAGTGAAACCTTAATGGTATATTAGTAGTGAGGTAGAACATTGGAAATGCCTTGTCATAATTGTCTAGTCACACGCCCAAGGAAGCGTGCATACGATATACCAGTAATTATCTCATGGAAAAGTTGTACCCTCCGCAGAGTGTAAACTATTTAATAGCCGAAACCACGATCATGGATATGCTACAAAGCCACTGTTAGACTTTGCTTTTATTTTAAAAATGATTCTTTGTATGGGATTCGTGATTGTTAATCCATGGTAAAATTAGGGTTAGCTATGTGATAGGAGGCTATCCATCACCATGTTTCATATGGAGGATATCCACTATAAAATTGGCAAGTTAAAATCTGATTTGTTAAAGTTTAAAATGTGCCTTGAAACTTAGTATGATTATTTAAACTTAAAAATGTTGATTTATGCAAATAAACCCTTACAACCTTCCTTTGTTTACTTATGCATGCATTCTAAATTTCAGATTAGGTGTAATTTGCAGCACGGAGTTGTATTATTATTCAGAGAAGACTTTTATCCCGACGTGAGGATCCGCATTTAGGCTACACCTCTAGACGATTGCCCGTGGCGCATCGTGTGGCTTTACTACCTTTGCTTTCGCTATGTTTTGTTATTTGGCCCGTGCCCATTTTGTTAGAAACTCGTTTTTTTATTAATAAAGCGCTTGATATGATTGTGATAACACTATTTATGAGATGTACACTAGAAATCTCGGACTAGTGTGTAAACGTAGTGAATTCGGGATCCTTCGTTCCGGTTCGACAAAAGTGGTATCGAGAGCCATATCGATCGAGGTCGTGACCTAGAAGGAAATCAAACCCTTAAGGATTTATTTTTAAAATTAAAAATAACTTGGTCTTCGAGTCATTTCTCAACTTTTCTCTTTAAAATATTTACTAACTCATCTCCTTCTTAAAAATTGTAGATGGTCAAGTTCAATGCTATTTTCCATGGTGTTTTGGCCTGGTCATTGGGCCGTAGTTCTGGAAGATCAAGACTTGGAATTTGAAGAAAGATCGACGATCAAGGATACAAGTACAAGATGGGAAATCAGATCGTGGAGGTAGAAGTGATCATCTACTCTAACCTATCGCCAACACAAACTTCCATATCTTAGACGCCCTAATGCGATGGGACACCTTCCGAAGGCATCCAGATGCGCTGGGAAGCTTCAACGACTGCTTACATCTACGATCACCGTCTTAACGACTGTTCCACTATTACCCGATGCACATTCCAACCCAAAGATGACAAGACCTTCCGCCAAGATGAAGATCTGGTCCCGATCTCACGCATCGTGGACTCGCCGAGCAATGGATTGTGCCTATGGGAATACCTAGATGAGCTCTTTCATTCAAAGGGAAATTACAAGACGCAGAAGAAAAGTTGAAGGTCGCAAAAAGAACCGCCTACTAAGGCGCGCACGAGGCTAGTTCTAGGGTGGATTCCAGCATTGGGATGATCATTGGTAGAACCTTTTGATCCGGTACATGAGAGTGATGTGAATTCGAGGTGTTTACTCTTAAAGGATTGAGGTGATGTGATTGCGTGTGAGATCTATTTTGTGATGATTCTTCAAGTTTGGATTTGACTCTTTGAAGGTGGAGTTGGTATTGCATAGGCGATGAGAATCCTTTATTTTCATTGAGTTCTATTTATAAAAGGTTGTTCAAAGCGAGGTATGTATCCGATTAAAGGAGGTGCTCCTTGTTAAGATGAAGATGTAGATGGAGAGTTGGAATAAGAGTCTCGTGTGATGTGTGCAGGATGTCCTGGATTAGTACCAAGGAAAGGTTGGCCCAAGGTACATTGATTTGATTTTGGATGTTGGCGTATTGCTAGGACTGCCCGAGTCCATGCGCAGAGTACACAATGTCTTCTATGCCCAGCAAGGTTAGCACCGAGAAGTCCAAACTTGAGTTTTGGAGAGCCGCTGGCACAACAAGTAAGACTTACATTTGTGTCATGTGTTGAGAGAACCAGAAAGGTCGAGATGAGTGTTGAGGTGTAAGACGTTGTATACGCTATGGTCCAAGCATGATGAAACTTGGGACTTGGAAACTCAGATGCACGAGGTTTAACCGTAATTGTTAACTTCTGCACGTGTTAATGATTATTAAGTTCATTGGTGTTCTTCGAGTAGAATTGGGGTCGAATTCTGCTTAAGGGGGTAGAATGTAATATCCCGCTTATTTACAGAGAATATAAGGAGATTCCTTATTTGACTAGCATGTAAAACGAGTAACATAATATGTAGTTATCTTGCAACGTGATTTTCACGATCGAATACTTCAAATGGAAATCTTCATAACTAAAAAGTTGTAGATATCTTTCCATAGTCTAATTTGGAGTCCTCATTGACCTAATTTTGAGTCCCGAGGTTTGAGATATGGGGCCCTCAATGCGCCGCAGACAGAGAACAAAGGTCCCGAATCGAGTCACTTCCAAGGCAAATTTAGTAATGAAGATGGTGTTTTCGAACAACTCCACAAATAGAAAGTTGAAGTACTATGAGTTTTATAAATTTTAAGATAAGAATCACTCTATTCCGAGTATAAGACAGAAAGTTAAGACCTCAAGTATCACAGCACAAAAGAAAGTAGGAAGAACCCGCCGTGAGCCGAAAGCCCACAACGTTTGGGCCCAAGGGGCATACACCAAAAGGAAGGGGCAACCTAACCCTAGTCCTCCCCATCCCCTTGATCCACACCCCTTATCCCCATTTAGAGCCGCCACCCTTGCCCTCCCCTTGTCGCCCGTGCTCACCTTTGCGGTCATTGGGAGAAAGGCAAGAAAGAAAGCAAGGAAAGAGAAGGGAGGAAGAAGGGAGGAAAAGAGGAAGATGATTTCATGGGGATTTGCTGGGTTTCACCTCCTCATATCAATCTTAAAGGGTGACTTCTCAGTTCTTTGATATTTGTGATTAATTCATTTCCATGTGATTGATTTAGGGCAGTAGATCGGGTTTTTACAGCTGTTCGTGGTGCTGTAGTTTTGAAATTGATAACTGCGAAATTATGGTTCATCATCTTCTGAAGAATTGTGGTTTATTTCTTTAGGTTTATGTAGGATCTGAGATTACATAATTTGGAGTTGTGGTTTGTGATTTATGAATTTTGCAATGATTGCTGTCTAGAATCCCTCTCAAATTGTAGCAGTCTTGGAAACTGGTAGATTAGAATCTGTTAATGGCCGAATCAGTTATCCACCAACACGAACTTTGTAGGAAATTCTCTTTTCTTTCCATGTTGATAAAGAACACAATTTTTGGGTCGTCCTAGTTAACATTATAACTATTTTAGGCTGCTGTCCAGGCTGTCGGTCAGTTTCTATCATTGGTTATTCATCTGCTTGTTAAATTTAGTTAAATGCAAAATTAAGGGATCTTGCCAACTAAACTTTTGTAGACCAAGTTGTAATCTTTCTAGAGAGATTGAAAATGGATTTTATGATAAACAGATTGGGAGATACATATTTTAGAAGACCGCTGTTCAGTTTTGAGTTTCTGTTAGGTTGTTGTTTCGCCTGAGTAGATTAATTATTTGAAGTATGGGTTTTGGGAGTGCGATGAGAGTTGCCAGGATTAGAATTGTTTCTCTTATCAAGAACTTGTTTTGAGTAAATTACTTCTTGTAGGAGTGACTTTGGGATTTGCTGCACCTTCTTTACCATCCAACATGTTGCAACGCGAAAGGCAAGTACAAATTGGGTCGTCTTGTATGTTTGTTGTTCAATCTGGTTATATGATTATGACATGAGTAATTCTTATGAATTATGAATATTTTCCTTCCTTTACATGATTTTGTTTATTTGTGAAATCAAAATTGTTGTTAGAGATAATGCATTCATTTCATTTCAATCATTCATGCCTCACCCACAGAGTGGGTATTGAAAGTTTCATCATTCTAATATGGGCAAATAGATCCCCATATTAAAGATTCTTCATACGCGCCTTGATCCTCAGATTTTGATAATGCGGCTTGAGTGAACACCGACAGTGTTTCACTAGCTATACCGCATATATGCAAGAGAAGTGGATGTCATATTCATATTTGCATAAATTGCATAGCATTTTCTTATGTATTCGATACGCTGAGAATGAAATGTATTTGATTAGATGTTTCGTGATATTCAATTGTATTTGCTGAGTCTTGGACTCACGCTTGCTTTTATTGTTTATGTGACTATCGAGGATGACATTCATCGGGGACATTAGCTCACGACATATCATAATGCCGCACACACCCATTACCGATTAATATCTCTATTACTTTATTTCAATGAGACTCGATTATTGTAATAATTTGTATGTTGGTACTTCTACTTGTTCCTTTCATAGCTTCCGTATTAGATGATGCCTATTTCTTGTTGGAATTTATTCATAATGTTTATAACTTTGATGGTGATGTTTTAATTGTGTCTTTGAGTTAGTCTTCGTCGCAATTTCTATGTTAGTACCGTAATAGAAATATTTAATTGAAGTTTAGCCATGTTAGATGTTGATTTGTTGAGAAAATTTTATAGTGTTGTTTGGTGTTAGTAGTTTAGGTTGCACTGAAGGATCGCGGAAGACCATGATAGCACAAAACAAAATTTTACCGCAACCAAGGAACCTCCGCTAGTAATAGATCACGAGATTACCACTGACGCACGACTGTGAGCGTAGTAGAGTCGATGTAGCGAGATGATGCGGTCGAGTCGCACTCGCCGCACGCCCTCTCCTCCGATTGGTCGCACGCGTGTCTTCTCCTACGAGTAGTCGCACCACCGCGCGCAGCCTCCTCCGAGTAGATGTACCGATTTGCAGATCGCCCTAGTGCTGGTGCTTCGCAACAACACCTCCAAGGTATCCACACGACGGGTAGGGACACCACTACCGGAGTGCTAGCACCGCAGCTGGTTGAGGAAGGCGTGGCTATTAGGGTTTCGGAATTTCTTCAAAAGATCGCCATCGCACCGCTTGCCACCACCTCTATTTATAGGCATCCAAGATGGGTCTCGAACTTGAGCACATTACAAACTCGAGGCCTACAATAATTCGGATCACCATACAAATCAAAACCCACTTTTAAGTGTGCGAACTTCTATAGGTTCATGTAATCTTGTGACTCAAAAACTCTTTTCCCACCACTAGTCGCCAATGGTACCTAGCAAAGACATAACAATTCTCAAACACACATAGAATATATCATTTAACCTTAATGTAATATG